>PISW01001683.1:0-332686 GCA_004023785.1 Mungos mungo
AGAAAAAGCACGTTTTCTATGCAGGAAGGTGGGCGACCTCTGTATCCTACCCCCCCACCCCTGTACCGACCCTCCCCCTCCTTCCCCGCAGATTCTGACTCTTAGTATTTAGTCTGCTCTTGGCCATAATTTTCACACAAACCCACGAGCTGGAAACGGTGTCTGCCACATAGTAGGCATTCAATAAACATTTTAAAAAGGAAAGACCAGCTAATCCAAATTGCAGAGCAAAGAGAATAAAGAGGAAAATTGAGAGTCCAGAGGGGAAAAAAAAAATCTTGCCAGAGTGTGTGTCTGTTGCCCGGGGACTTTTCTTGGTGATGTGTGTGGACTTTTGAAAGGGCTAAAAGATGGTCTCAGAAAGGCTGTTGTTTCTTGGCCTCTTCCTAAATAGGAGCCCCAATCTGCTGAAATCTTTTCTGTTACATTGCGGAATAAGGAAGAGGGTCCTAGGCAGGGCAGTGCAGTTCCCAGAAACTTTTAAGTGCTGTTTCCTCCATTTAATTTAAATCTCTAAGAATTAATAGAAGCACCTCTCAGGGTCTCTCCCTGGGGAACATACCCACTACTCTATCTCTTTATTCCTAAAACAAAAGCAAGTTACACCCCACAAAAACTTCCATCCAGACCTCTAAATGCCTGTAAAATGCAGCTCACCTTTTCCTACCCCAGATTCAAAGGAAAACAAAAATTGTTAAATAATTGAATTCAGTTCACTTTTAGATTTTTCCCCCCACTTAAAAAAATACAACAGAAGTCTACATTGTGAGTTGAAATTGGTTTCTTTTAAATGTTTTAAGATGACAGTAGAGGAGAAAATACAAATTGGTGAAAATGAAAATTTACCAACTGTTGCTCAATTGAAACTGATTAGCTCTTTTTAAAAATCAGATGTCTGGGTGAATTCTAATCCTCCCCCCTACCCCCACCAAGGGCTTCTGTGTATAGTCAGAGGCTGCAGGAACACAAGAGAGAGGAGACAGCTGGGGTGAAATGCAGACCTTTTTAGCCCCCAAATCAGTTTTGCCTCAGTGATCTGGCTATTTTAGGCTGGGGTTGGGGTCCTGCATGATGCTGATTGGTGGTGCTTCATCTCCCCTCTGAGTGAGCCCAGCACTAAAATTAACCTGAGAGGGGTTATTTCTTGTCAAGACTCACATTCCTAGGATAGGAATAGGAATGGGCCAACTTGGAATGCCACAATTTGTCATTCTCCTTTTTTCCCCTTCTTATTTTCTTTTGTTATTACAGACAACTAATAAACACTGTATTTGTCTTTCATATTTTTTTCCTACACAGCTTTTTGAGGAAAGATTCATCTTCAATGGAGAATTAAGTTTAGTTCATGAGAGTTAAAAATACAGCTGCAGGAAAAATATTTTATTTCCTTAATAACACTATTATTATTTTATTCCACTTGTTATTGTTGTTACACTTTGTTTGTTTGTGTTGTGTTTTTTGTTGTTGTTCTTCTTCTTCTTCTCTCTTTCCTCTTCATTTTTTCTGGAGAAGTGTTTGGTCTACTTGTGAGATTCAATTCTCTGAATTCAGAAACACTGAAACTTGACTCCATTTAAAAGATGGAATTCTGATCCATTTTCCTTCAGTGTGAACATACAAATTCAGAGAGAGAGAGAAAACTGAAGACAATAAAAACATTTTTTAAAAAATGGATTTCCTTTTTTTTTTTTGAAGAAAATCAGCAATTCCATGGTCATACAATATTAATTTTATTTTTAAAACATATTTTCCCAATTGTTGTCCCTTTGTAATAGTTTTAGGTTTTCTCATCTTATTTGTGTATCTTCATTTTTCACTTGCTGTTCTACCAGAAGTATTTCCCCAGGCTGCCTCAAAGTTTTCATAACTATCATTTTTTTGCCAATATGTAACATTCAGTTTACTAGATGTAAGTTAATCATTATTTTCAGGTCTATAAGTTACATCAATTTTTTTTTTTTTTTTTTTTTTTTACTTTTGTAAGAGGTGCTGAATAGATATTTGGGGGCAAATAACTTTTTCCTCTTTTAAATGAGCTCGCTTGAATAAATCCCCACAACATATCACATTTTTAATTTTACATTTATCAATGATTTTCTTTTTAAAAGTTCAGCATATTTTACAAAAGAGAGGACACAAAACACTGGAAAGCAGTTAGGAAGGAAATCTATTAAAATAGAACTTTTCTGTGTTTTATTTTTCAATGAATCCTAATCAATTTTGAAATACAACTATGGTTTCTCATGAAATACAGAAAAAGAAAAAATTCACATTTATTGACACATGGCTACTTAGACGAAAGTTTTTGGAGGAATTTGGTTTTTTGTTTGCTTGGTTTTTATTTATTTTGCTGCAGTTTGCTTGTTTTCCTCCTTGTTAGTGCCTTGGGATATTTTGTTTCTTCCTGAAACTTGAAGTCTTGGTGTGGTTCCTTTAAATGCCTATAAACTTTGAAAAAGTGTAAATTAGTCTCCATTTAAAAGCAAATGAAGCATTTTCTCCTGTCAAATAAATAAGGATAATTATGTGTTTAAGATAACTCATAAAATGGAAGGGAATTGTAAGCAGGGTTGGAAGAAAAGGAAAATTTCCTCCTTCAAATTATTATTGAGAAATGTTGCATGTTTAAGACCTTAAAAAGAAAAGTGTTTATTCCAGAGATGGAAAAGACTCAAAGAGAAAAGAGAACTTTCTATGGGTCACATAGCCTGTGTGACAGAACTGCTCAGTTTTTTGTTTTGCTTCAGGTTTGCAAAGTAGAAACCTTTAGATCAGGAAGGGAACCGTTTATTTGATTAACTCGTTAGAAATGGGATGTTTCTAGATGCAGTTTGTGAGTAAATTAAACTACACCACACTAGCCCCTATTGACACATGTACAAGAAGTGGTCAGTGACATTCCTCCCACTACACTAACACTGCCTTTTGCATTTTTTTTTTTTTTACTCTAAAATCATTTGAGTAAAAGATAATGAACAATTTTGTTTAGTCCCTAGTTTGCACAAAATGCAAAATGAAATACAGGTTAATTTGGAGGAAAATTGTCTAACTCAAGGAAAGACAAGGAAATGCTATTTTTCAAAATAAAACAGATTGTAAAAAGCAACAAAGAATTTTTGTAAATATTTTTAAAGTGGAAATAGTAACAAGACAACTTGGTACTTGAAATCCACATGTCTTCTAAGGATGTAAATGATTTTAATTCAAAATGCATCAGTTACAACATCAAACTGCATGGAGTTAATTCGATTTTAGCTACATAACATCTCTGCTTTTTTTTAAGACTAAAAGAATGTTTCTATGTAGAAAGCAAATTAGTGTTGTTTGCCTATTTAAAATTTTATTCCTGATGATAAGATTAATTGCTTTTATTGCTGTTTCTCGTTAGGACTTTTTTTTCCCAGAACTATTTTCTCAAATATTTCAGAATGCTTAAGAGGGGATGCTGCTATGATTTTTTTATATTTATGTTTTAAAATTTTATGCATATACTATTTCACTAAAATCTCGTCACCAAAATAATCCTTAAAAGTATTTCATCTATCTTTGTAACACAAACTAGTTTTACAAAGAAAAGGGACCCAGTTTAATAGAATGCTATTCTGGTTTGATTAAACTGAGATAGAAGTCTAAAACTGATTTCTGATTTTCATGGGTTAACAATCTAGAAAGAGTTCTGGTCCACCCACCTCTCCAGAACACACTCTCACATGTGTAAGAGTTACTATTAACAAAACTTCACTTCCATTCTTAAAAAAATAACCTGAAAAGTACTTGGTTAAGCATTTATTTATATGGCAAATTACTGAATTAAAGTTTATGATTATCTTTTCATTTCTAAAATGTCCTTACAAATTGTGTAGGAAACAAATATTAGCCTTATTTCTAAATTGCTTTGAAAGGAGGTTCATGATGTCCTTTCCTATCTTCCTCTTCCTCCCCGCCCCTCTCCCCGCCCCTCCCCTCCCTCCCCCCCCCCTTTTTGTTCCTCCATTTTTCCTCCTACTCCCGACACTGTCAATTCCTTCCCTCCTCCCCCTGTACCTTTACGCTCTTTTTAATTTTTCTTTTTTCTTTGTTACTTCTCTTACCCTTTTTATTATTCTGCAGCTCCTCTGCCCCCAACCCATTTCTTTCCTCTTTTAATCAATATCCCTATCCCAACTTTCTATACTTTTCTTCTCTGTTTCCCTTTTCTTTCTTCCTGTCCCTGTATCACTAACTTGTTATCCTTCAAACTGTTACTTCTGGTGAAGTGAAAGGCTATGGAGATGCTTGAATTAACTTCTACACCAAAAAAAAACTGAAAAGTTTGTTACATTTTTGACCTGAGCCTTCAGTCCACAGAGCTCTGGGTTCTCCCAGCATTTTCTGTCTGAACATTCAATAGACACTTTTACTTCTTGGTATCAGTTTTCTGTGTCTTATGTTGCTTGTGGCCGATTTTGTTATTAGCATTTTATGTATCAAATCCTGAGGGCAAAGCCTATATATCACCCAAGGAGTCCCACACCATGCTGACAGGTGTTCAAAACTATATATTAAATAAGTATCTTTTGATGCTATCTGGAAAGATGTGGTCAGTGCTCAAATAAAATGCTGTGTTCAGTCTGTTAGCGCTTTTCCTTTCTTTTCTTTCTTCTTTTTTTTCTTTTTGTAAATGCAATGCTCCTCAATCATCAGAATAAATACAAGTAAATGAAGTCATTCAAAAGGTTGATTGGTCTACGTCAAGAACGGCAACCAAGGGGTACCTCTCTCGGCTTGTCACTCCCTAGTCTTGTCCCCATGACTGTCCTGTGCCAGATGTCCATGGATGAGCATCACCCTCCCAGTCTGGTAAGTAGCCTTGGAGTTCTTCTCAACTCAGAGCTTTAGGCAGTCAGTGTCAACCGTCAGAGTTAGTTGGTACAACCCTTTGCCATCCTTACCTCCCTTGATGCCATCCAACCAGATGACAGTTCAAGGGACAGTCCACATGCACCTCCTACTGACAGATCTCTTAGGGTCTTCTTTCTGGGAAGGTACCTAGCACCCCATTAACCATATAAACATTTATTATTTTGTATGTCATCCAAAGCACACGTGTCACTTCCCAGACAGCCTTCCATCTCAGCGATCCCCAGGATGTCTGGTACAGCCGCCTCCCGTAATATATGTTTATTGAAGACCTACTTGTCCATAAAGCTATAAACACTCAAGGAGAAGGCAAACCCAATTTTTCAATAATTTTTTTTATGTTTTATTTATTTTTGAGAGCGAGAGAGACGGAGCGAGCAGGGGAAGGTCAGAGAGAGGGAGACACAGAATCTAAAGACAGTCTCCAGGCTCTGAGCTAGCTATCAGTACAGAGCCGGATGCGGGCTCGAACCATGAACTGAGAGATCATGACTTGAGCCGAGCCACCCAGGTGCCCCTTAATATTTTTTTTAATGTTTATGTATTTTTGAGAGAAGAGAGACAGAGTGCAAGCAAGGGAGGGGCAAAGGGAGAGGGAAACAGAATCCAAATCAGGCTCCAGGTTCTGAGTCATCAGCACAGAGCCAGACGCAGGGCTTGAACTCATGAACTGCGAGATTATGACCTGAGCCAAAGTCGGACGCTCAACCAACTTAGCCACCCAGGCGCCCCAAACCAATTTTTATCCCAGGCTGAATTAAAATCAGATTTAAGCAGGTCATGAAAAGAGCAAAGTGCTTTGTTTTGTTTTTAATTTCTAATACTCATTACTAACAAGAATATAGTGAAATAAAACATTCCATATGGCTGTGTGGGAAAACAATTTTAAGGCAACAAAAACCTTTAAAAATTCATAGTTTGACTTAGAAGTTGCACTTTTTAAAAGTTTATTTGTTTATTTTGAGAGAGAGAGGATGTGCATGCACGTGTGAGCTGGGGACGGATCAAAGAGAGACAGAGAGAGAATCTGAAGCAGGCTCCATCCCCTCAGCACAGAGCCTGATGTGGGGCTGGAACCCACAAACTAAGATCATAATCTGAGCCAAAACCAAAAGTTAGATGCTCAACTGACTGAGCCACCCAAGTGTCCTGAGAAGTTGCACTTCTGAGTAATTTTTCTACCAAAAAGCCGGAACATAGAACATTTTATTCATCCTTTAAAAAGAACGAAATTCTGATCCCTGCCACCACATAGATGAACCATGAAAACATGATGCTAAGTAAAATAAGCCAGGTGAAAAGGACAAATATTTTATTCCACTTATAAGATATACCTAAAATAGTCAAATCCATAGGGGCAGAAAGTAGAGTAGTGCTTACCACAGGTTCGGGGGAGTCGGCGAGGTGGGGAGGTAATGTTGAAGGGGATGCAGAGTTTCAACTTGAGAGGAAGAGAAAGTTCTTGAGATGGATACTGTGATAGTTGCATAACAATGTAAATGTTCTTAATGCTACTGAATTTTACACTTAAAAATGGCTAATTAGGGGCACCTGGGTGGCTCAGTCCGTTAAACATCTGACTCTTGATTTTGACTGGGGTCATGATCTTACAGTTCATGGGATTGAGCCCTGCATGGGGCTCTGTGCTCAGCGCGGATTCTGTTTGGGATTCATTCTCTCTCCCTCTCTCTCTCTCTGTCTCTCTCTGTCTCTGTCTCTGTCTCTCTCTCTCTCTCTCTCTCTCTCTCTTTCTATATATATAAAGAGAGAGAGAGATACATATATATATATCAGACAAACTAAGTAAATAAACATTTAAAAATGGCTAAAGATATAAATTTTTTGTTATGTATATTTTAACATGTTTTAAAAGGCAAAAGATTTATGCGATCTGAAGAGAAACCAGAGTATTTTAACATGTTTTTTAAGGTGAAAACTTTTAGCTTTTTCAAAATATTAAAAAAAAACCCACCCAAACAAATATCTTATTTATCACTGTCGAGGAAAAAAGAACTATTAACAATATAAATGCTTACAAGTAGGAGATCTTTAAATAACTTCCAAAACAGCCAGTTGGTAAACTATTATGTAGCCATTAAAAATTATGTCCAAAAGGGGTTTAGAAAAATGGGTGAAGTTTATAAAAAAAATGCACATCACGCAATTTAGCATTTGCTCTCATACAGTCTGTATGATTGGAACCGTCTAAACAACAATGATGAAAGCTACCTGTACATAAAAGAGGAAACATCACCTTCCAGAAACTCTTGCACGGGGATGTGTACCAGAATCCACAGCAGCATCGTTTATAATAACAAAACCTAGAAACCCTACAGCCGTCTCTTAAGGAGAACGGATAAGCAGAACTGAGTCTAGTCAAACAATGGAATTTGGGGCCAATAACAGTGAAGGACATTCAGCAACAGCAGTGAGCTTCACAGTTCTGACCAACCAACAAGAACAAAAACCCAGAGACTGACGAATATGCACATAATGGCTCCATTTATAGAAGTTCAAAAATATGCAAGATGAACAATGTGTTACTTAGGGATGCGTCCAGAAGAGGTTAAACCTTAAGGAAAAGAAAGAGACGTGCAACCGCCAGGCAGCTTCACAACCACCCTGGAGCCCTCCCCCAAGCCCTAAGCCAAATGGAAACACTAAAGCTTTTTGCAGCAAAAAGAAAGAAAGAAAGAGAGAAAGAGAGAAAGAAAAGAAAGAAAGAAAGAAAGAAAGAAAGAAAGAAAGAAAGAAAGAAAGAAAGAAAGAAAGATGGAAGGAAGGAAGGAAGGAAGGAAGGAAAAATGAAAGAAACGAAAGGAAGTAAGAAAAGAGAGAGAGCAAGAAAAGACAGAAAAGAAATGGAGAGAGAGAAAGCAAGAAAAGAAAGAGAGAGAGAAAAGAAAGGGAGAGAGAAAGAACACTAGAAAGCAAGGAAGGAAGAGAGAGAAAGCTAGAAAGCAAAAAAGCAAGAAAAGAGAGAGAAAAGGAAGGGAAAGAAAAAGGAAGAAGAAAAAGAGAAAAGAAAGGGATAGAAAGAGAAAGCTAGAAAACAAGAAAAGAATGAAGGAATGAAGAAAAACAAAATTCCATGGGGCACCTGGGTGGCTTAGTCATTTGTCTGACTTCGGCTCAGGTCACGATCTCACCATAGTTTGTGGGTTTGAGCCCCACCTCGGGCTCTGTGCTGGCAGCTCAGAGCCTGGAGCCTACTTCCCATTCTGTGTGTCCTTCTCTGTCTGCTCCTCCCCTGCTCAGGATCTATCTCTCAAAAATAAGTAAATGTTAACAAAAAAATTAAAAAACAAAAAAAGAAAAACAAAATTCCCGAATGTGGTTACTTCTGGGAAGTGGCACGCAGGGGTGACTGCGGAGGGGCTCACAGGCATTTAGAAGACCTTGAGAATGGGTATTCTGGCTCGCAGTCTGAGTGGTGGCTACACAAGTGTGTGTGTTATTATTCTTTAAACTGACATGTACAGTTTATCTTGGTTAAGAATAAATATTTCATAACAAAAATCAATCAATGAAATAATAAAAAGTCTGGAAAACAGTGTCAATAGTAAGTAACTCTCTGGTATTGAGATTGGTGGATTTCTTTTTATTCCTCTCTCCCTCTCTCTTTCTCTTTCTGTCTCCCTGTTTCTCTCTCTCAACTCTGCTATATTTTTCAAGATTTCTAGACTATTATGTTTTTATAACAAACTTTAAAAAATATATCAAATGAGTATTCAAAGTAATCATCCCAAAATACCTTTACAAACAAACAGGGAATAGTTGGGGTTCATCTACTTTTCCGAGGTTTGATGCACCCAGAAATTCTCCTTCCATTAGCGACCAAGATTGAGGGTTAACTGTGACTCACCCTGATCAATCACGGATGTGGCTTGACTTTAGCTAAAGGTCTGATTAATTATACATGTATCCCTAATAAACGGAGATGCTGAAACTTAGGACCAGCCTGGTAAACAAGAGCGAGTACCCGATTCACCCCTGCCTGAATCTTACAGACACATCAGTCCTGTTAACTCCCGTGCATGAGCCTTTCTGTTTCCGTGTGCGTTCACTGGACACCTCTCAGGGTGAAGTTAATTTCTTTCGCATCGGTCTGGGAGTTTCCCATTGTGAGATGTGTCTTTCAACACGCTGGAAACCTGAGGACAGGATCCATGTTGTTTCCTTTCTCGAAGTGAGAGGTTTCCATTATTTTCACCAACTAAGATCTCCTTTATTAGTTTTCCATGAGCCCAATGCTTTTGAAAAATGTTGCCGATCAAAAAATGCCATTGATCGAGTAATAATAAATTGTTCTCCTACCGAGGGGTTAAGCAGTAATTCTATACAAGTGGCGAGAAGTGACGCCCTTCCCACCAAAAGTAAAGGGACTTGGAACTGGAATTTGTCCCTACAGCCTTGCCTGGAGCAAATAGCTGATTCAGATGTCTTAACGGACTGAAAATCGTTTATGGAGATGACTGTGCTTGTCACCTTTGCCTCCCTTCCTTATTAGATCCTGGATCTGGGGAGCCTGGCTTTGAGAAACATTCCTCAGGACCAGCTTTAAGCTCCAATATTTTGCCTGGGAGAAGAGCCGAAGAGATAAGAAGCGAGAGAGGACATTGCAAAATGTGGTCAACACCTGAGGTGGGGAGCTTCCTGGTTTTGAATTCATAGGTCAACGATGTCACAGAGACCCAGCAAAAACAGGGTTCCAGCCTCAGTGTCTTGGAACCCAAGCCCTGCTCTTGCTCTCACACCAATGCAGTGTTTAAAAATCCTAGTGCATGGGGCACTGGCTGGCTCAGTCTATGCAGCATGCAACCCTTGATCTCGGGGATACAAATTTGATCCCCACGTTAGGTGTAGAAATTACTTAAGAATGAAGTATGTTTAAATACCTTTAATTTTTATTTTTTAATATATTTAATTTTTTTTAATGTTTATTGGTTTTTGAGAGACATAACACAAGCAGGGGAGAAGCAGAGAGACAGGGAGACACAGAATCTGAAGCAGGGTCCAGGCTCCAGGCTCTGAGCTGTCAGAACAGAGCCCTATGCGGGGCTCGAACTCACTGGCTGTAAGATCATCACCAGAGCTGAAGTCAGGCACTTAACTGACAAGCCACCAAGGCGCCCCTAAAATTTTGTAATTAAAAAAAAAATAGGGGCGCCTGGGTGGCTCAGTCAGTTAAGCCTCTGTCTTTGGCTCGGGTCATGATCTCACATTCGTGGGTTCTAGCCCCACGTCAGGCTCTGTACTGACAGCTGAGAGCCTGGAGCCTGCTTCTGATTCTGTGTCTCCTCCTCTTGCTGCCTCTCCCTCCTCATGCTCTGTCTCTCTCTGTCTCAAAAATAAAAAAAAAAAATAATAAAATAAAATAAAATAGAGACGCCTGGGTGGCTCAGTTGGTTAAGCATCTGATTTCGTCTCAGGTCATGAAATCACAGTTTGTGAGTTCGAGCCCCACATCGGGCTCTGTGCTGACAGCTGGAAGTCTGGATCCTGCTTTGATTCTGTGTCTCCCTCCCTGACTGTCCCTCCCCTACTCATGCTCTGTCTCTCTCTCAAAAATAAATAAACATTTAAAAACTTAAAAATACAATAAAAATCCTGGTGCAACCGACACATTCATCACAATTTATTTTATACAGAGGTGTAAAGACAGCTCGACAGAGAAAGGATAATCCTTTCAACAAATAGTGCAGGAATAAGTGGGAATTTATATCAAAAAAAAATCTTCCACACATCCCATCCTAAATACAGAAATTAACTCAATCATATACTTACCTGTAATCATGTAGTTCATCTATAAAACCAAAAGCTATAAGGCTTCTAGGAGAAAAAGATTGTGACCTTGAGTTAGGCAAAGACATCTTAGGTATGCCACCAAGATCAAACTTCATAAAAAGCCAAATTGAGGGGCGCCTGGGTGGCTCAGTCGGTTAAGCGTCCAGCTTCAGCTCAGGTCGTGATCTCACGTTCGTGGGTTCGAGCCCCGCTTCGGGCTCTGTGCTGACCCCTAGCTCAGAGCCTGGAGCCTGTTTTAGATTCTGTGTCTCCCTCTCTCTCTGACCCTCCCATGCTTGCACTGTCTCTCTCTGTCTCTCAAAAATAAATAAAAGCATTAAAAAAAATGTTTGAAAAAACATCATAAAAAAAAAAAAAGCCAAATTGACAAATTGGACTTTATCAAAATCTCAGAGAGAAAGAAAGAAAAAAAAAAAACTTCTTGGCTCTCAAAGGTAACTGTTAAGGGAATGGAAAGATCAGCCACAGATTAGGATGAAATATTTATAAATTATGTATCTCATAAAGGACTTGTACCCAAAATATATAAAGAATGCTCAAAACTCAATAACAAGAACATAAACAACCCTCTCCCCCCAACATGGGAGAAGAAACTGAACAATCATTTCACCAAAAAAGATGTACAAAGATAAAACCATGAAAAGACAGTATCATTAGTCAGAGAAGTGCAAGTTAAAATCACAGAGTTACCACAATGTACCTACGAGAATGGCTCAAATTAACAAGTCTGACAGGGTCCAGTTTTGGAAGACCGTGGAGGAACCAGAGTTCTCTCACGGCTGACGGGAATGTAGCATGTTACCACCACTTCAGGAAAACAGTTTGGCACCTTTGTTTGTTGTTGTTTTGTTAAATTTTTTTTATTGTTTTTTTAAATTTAGTTTTGAGAGACAGAGAGAGACAGCACGAGCATGAGAGGGTCAGAGAGAGAGAGGGAGACAGAATCCGAAGCAAGCTCCAGGCTCTGAGCTGTCAGCACGGAGCCCGATGCGGGGCTCGAACCCACGAACATGAGATCATGACCTGAGCTGAAGTTGGAGGCTTAACCAACTGAGCCACCCAGGCGCCCCCAGGCACCACTAGTTTTGAGAGAGAGACAGACAGACAGACAGAGCAGGAGCAGGGGAGGGGCAGAGAGAGGACATGTTCTTAAAAAGTTCAACATAATCGAATCCTTGGTATTTGTGAGGAAGAAGGAAAGCATCTAGCCGTGTAACAACTTATCCACAAATATTCACAGCAGCTGTATTTGTAATAGCCAAAAACTTGAAACAACCTAAATGTCCATCAATAGGTGAGTGGATAAACAAACCGTTATATATCCATGTGACGGCAGAATATTACTCAGCGATAAAAACAAATAGACTATGGATCATGCTACAATTAAATCTCAGAATAAGTATGCTGAATGGAAGAAGCCAGATGAAAAACAATACATACTATATAATTCCATTTGTATAAAGTTTTAGAAGATGCAATTTAATCTATAGTCACAGAAAGTGGTTTCAGCAGTTGGAAGAGAGATGAGCAGAAGAAAGAGGGCTCAAGGAAATTTGGGGGGATGATAGACATGTTCAGACTTTATATTTATATATATATCATATATATACAATCTCTACACCCAACATGGGGCTTGAACTCACAACCTGGAGATCAAGACTGGCGTACTCAGGATGCCTGGGTGGATCAGTTGGTTTAGCGTCCGACTTCAGCTCAGGTCATGATCTCACAGTTAGTGGGATCGAACCCTACATTGGGCTCTGTGTTGACAGGTCAGAACCTGGAGCTTGCTTCTGATTCTGGGTCTCCCTCTCCCTCTGACCCTCCCCAACTCATGCTCTGTGTCTCTCTCAAAAATAAATAAACATTAAAAATTTAAAAAAAATAAATTAAATATGTGCCGTTAATTATGGGTCAGTTATACCCAAATTAGTGCTGTGGTGAGTTGGAAAATGTCCATTTTCCATCATCATAGTGAAAATGGGTTCAAGCAAGAATCATCAATGGTTGTTAAATAAATCTGAGGGTTGGGAAGTCTAATGAGGAAGGAGGTTTTTACATGTCTTAAAGTATCTCCTTGTAGATTCCTTACTAGTTATGAAGAGAAAAATAGTAACTATACAGGGTGAAAATCCAACAAAACTTTGGGTGATCAAAATTACCATCAGTCCTGGGCAAGTAGACATCTTGATCCAATAGGAGCAATCCCTTAGCAAGGACACTCTTAAAAGTTTTTTTTTTTTTAATGTTTGTTTATTTGTTTTTGAGAGAGAGAGAGTAAGCAGGGGGGGAACAGAGAGAGAGAGAATGAGAGAGAAAATCCCAAGCAGGCTCCACACTGTTACCCCAGCACCTGATGTGGGACTTAAACTCACAAATCATGAGATCATGACCTGAGCTGAAGCCAAGAGTCGGTTGCTTAACTGACTGAGTCACCCAGACACTCCAAAAGGACACACATTAAATTGTACAGTATTCTGGCCACCACGTATAACCTGAATTTCATCTGGAAGAAAGATCAGACAAAGCCAAATTAAGAAACGTTCGATAACACAACTGATTTGTACTCTCAAAAGTGTCAATATCATGAAAGACAAAGAAAGGCTGAGAAATAGCTTGAAGGAAAATAAAGTGACATGACAATTAAATGCAATACATGATCCTGGGGTAAATCTGACAATAAAGGGGAAATACCCCAAAGGACACTATGTAGACAATTGAAAAACCTGTTACAGAGACTATATGCTTTTATCATTGTTAAACTTGTTGAATTTCATAATCTACTTATTGTGGTTATGTGTGCGGATACCCTTGTTCTGAGGAAATATACATGGAAATTTTAAGTGGTAAAGGAGCATAACATGTATAATCTACTTTCACATGTTTAGAAGATAAATAATAGAACGATACACAAAAGTGGCAAAATACTAAAAGTTGATGAATCTGTGGGTATATTGGAGTTGTCTCTATTATTTTTGCAACTTCCCTGTATGTTTTAAATTATTTTTCTTTTCTTTCTTTCTTTCTTTTTTTTAATTTGAGAGAGAGAGAGAGAATGTGTGAGCAGGGGAGACGTGGCAAAGGGAGAGAAAATTCCAACTGACTCCACGTTCAGTACAGAGCCCAACTGGGGCTCAATCCCACGACCTTGGGACCGTGACCTGAGCCGAAACCAAGAGTGGGACGCTCAACTAACTGAGCCAACAGGTGCCCCAGTTTTAAATTATTTCAAAATAAAAGCTTTGAAAAAAAATCTCCAGGAGAATTACATCAGAGTCTCTGGAGATGACATTGAGGCATTGGAATTTTTTTTTTTAAGTAGGCACCACACCCAACATGGGGCTGGAACTCACAACCTGAGATCAAGAGTCACATACGCTATGAATTTGGCCACATAGACGCCTGGGGACCTGGGATTTTAAAAAGCTTCCCAGGCCAGAGTACCAGATTTGGAAACAACAGTGCAGGATGTGCAGTTAAGTTTTGTAGAAAATATATTTGAGAGAAAGAGAGTGCAAGTGGGGGAGGGAACCAAAGGGAGAGAGAGAATCTTAGGTAGTCTTCATGCTTAGGGCGGAGCCCAACATCGGGCTCAATCCCATGACCCACGGATCATGACCTGAGCTGAAATCCAGAGTAGGAGGCTCAGCCCTATGAGCCACTCAGCACCCCAAATATGAATTTCAGATAAACAACAATTTACGTGGGTAGCTTAGTTAAACATCTAACTCCTGGTTTTGGCTCAAGTCATGATCTCACTCACGGTTCATGGATTCCAGCCCCGAATCAGGCTCTGTGCTGACCTCTCAGAGCCTGGAGCCTGTTTCAGATTCTGTGTCTCCCTTTCTCTCTGACCCTCCCCTGCTCACGCTGTCTCTGTCCCTCAAAAATAAATTAAAAACATTAAAAAAATTTATATCGATCTTCAGGATACCAAATCATCTCAGTTCTCACTCATGCAGAGAGAAGAAGGGGACTGATAGAAATCTACATAGATATTAAATGGCCAGAGTTTACGGCTATGAAAAGAAATGCTTCATGAATCTGGTATCTTCTGTAATACTAACAATAATGGCCACCATTTTTTTTACAGCTGGTCATGTACATGGCAGCCAGCCTCTAAGGTGGTCCCCACTGCTCTCCAGCTCTTGGTGTTACAGCCTCATGCAGTGCCCCCCACATTGTACCCAGATTGGTCTATGGGACCGATAGCCTACATCTGATGGGGTGGCATGGCATTTCTGAATTTCACTTAGGCTTTCATTTTAAGTTCATGACTTTGCTCTGAAGGAAGAAGCACAGAGGGGTCCACGCGGTGACGAACTGAAGCCTTCCGTCCACGGTCACTGGAAGAAGCCTGGAAGGTGTTGGAAGTGATCTGCAGCCCCAGTGTTCCGGGGGTGTCAGCAACCTGACAGCTGACGTCGACTTTATGAAAGATCCTCAGCTAGGGGCGCCTGGGTGGCTCAGTCGGTTGAGCGCCCGACTTTGGCTCAGGTCACGATCTCGTGGTTCATGGGTTCGAGCCCCGAATCAGGCTCTGTGCTGACAGCTAGCTCAGAGCCTGAAGCCTGCTTCAGATTCTGTGTCTCCCCCTCTCTCTGACCCTCCCCTGCTCATGCTGCCTCTGTCTCTCAAAAATAAATAAAAAACATTAAAAAAAAAAAAAGAAAGAAAGACCCTCAGCTAGAACCACCCAACTGAGCCCCCGCCAGATTCCTGATCCTCAGAAACTGTGGGAGATCAATGGTTCTTTCCTTTGAACCGCTAAAGTTTGGGTGGGGCGCCTGGCCAGGGAGCGTGTAACTCTTGATCTCACGGTTGTTGAGGTTGAACCCCACGTTGGCTGTAGAGATTGCTTAAAATAAAATCTTCAGGGGCACCTGGGCAACTCCGTCGTTTAAGTGTCCGACTTTGGCTCAAGTCATGATCTCATGGTTTGTGGCTTTGAGCTCCGTGTGATGACAGCTCAGAGCCTGGAGCCTGTTTCAGATTCTGTGTCTCCCTCTCGCTCTGCCCCTCCCCCACACTAGGTCTCTCTTTCTCAAGAGTAATTTGTTCTCCAGAAAAATATCAGGAATGTATCAAAATACAGTTCAAGACAATGTATCTGCTCAGTATACATGTTTCCCAAATCAATTCTTTGAGGCAGGAATCATGACATGCCCCATTTTACAGAAAGTTGAGGGGCGCCTGGGTGGCTCAGTCGGTTAAGCGTCCAGCTTTGGCTCAGGTCATGATCTCAGGGTTTGTGGGTTCGAGCCCCGTATTGGGCTCTGTGCTGACAGCTAGCTCAGAACCTGGAGCCTGTCTTTGGATTCTGTGTTTCCCTCTCTCTCTCTCTGACCCTCTTTTACTCATGCTCTCTCTCTCTCTCTCTCTCTCTCTCTCTCTCTCAAAAAGAAAGAAAGAAAGAAAGAGAAAGAAGGAAAGAAGGAAAAAGAAAGAAGGAAAAAAGGAAAGAAAGAAAGGAAAAGTTGATCCAAAACACCTTTGATTTAGTTGCTCTAAATCACCCTACTACTGGTAGCCTAGTCCGGTCTATCTCCACGGTTCCCACCCCTAACAGGAGATGTCACAAACCTTCCCTGTGCCCAACGAGGGACTGAGCCAACCTGGATTTGTTATTTTGTCTTACTGAATTCTCACCATTAGAATGAGGCGGAGGAGATCATTCCAGAGAATGCCACCTGCCGACACCGGCAGGATGCCTTCCCGTGTGACCAAGACATTAATGCCACACTTGCCTATGGGGACCGCTTCTACTTTTGTTGGGGGGGGCTGTTTACTTGCTTTTAATTTTTTTTGTTTTGTTTTGTTAATTTATTTTTGAGAGACAGAGAGAGACAGCATGAGCAGGGGAGGTTCAGAGAGAGAGGGAGACACAGAGTCCGAAGCAGGCTCCAGGCTCTGAGCTAGCTGTCAGCACAGAGCCCGATGCAGGGTTTGAATCCACAAACCATGAGATTAAGACCTGAGCCAAAGCTGGAAGCCAGACGCTTAACCGACTGAGCCACCCAGGCGCCCTACTTGCTTTTTAAGTAGGATCCATGCCCAACGTGGGGCTTGAACTCACCATCCTAAGATCAACCATGCAGACCAGTTTCTGCTGTCTTATATCCAATTCTGAAATGGGCAAACAAAAGCTCAGAGTGAATAAAGGCTTTGCCCAAAGCCAAACCTCACCTGGGGAGGGGCGGCTAGAATGCTCCCTCTCCGCCCCACAGGCTACTCCCTAATCTACCTAAAGAAGGGTGTGGTTGGTTGGCTGCTGTGGTTGCAGAGGGCTCTCCCTCTGTGGGCCTCGCTGGGGACCCTGGCAGTTGTCCCCCTGCAGGGGAAATGAAGGGAAGCCCTCTCTACTCACCCCTCACCACCCTCCCCCTGGAATGTGCTCCTACCTGGGGCAGAGAAAGGGTCAGGAATGCAGCTTTTTCTGGGAGGCCCAGCCCTTTGGCTTTTCAACCTAAAAGCACCACCAGTTTCTTCCCTCTCGGGGAAATGGGAGCTTTGTGCTCACCCCCTTTCCCCCATTCTAACTCTTCCCTGAAGTTCTCTTCCCAGTGATTAGGGCTGAGATCTTTTCTTAACAAACAAAGGCAGACAAAATAGAGTCTTTGAAAACACCAAGAGGGATTGAGGTTAGAACTGAGAGGGACTTCCAAACTGATTCCTTAAAGCAGCTGCCCAAAGGAGGTTATAGGTAGTAGATTCCCTGTTTTTAAAAACATTTTTTTTTATAGTTTATTTACTTTTGAGTCAGAGAGAAACAGAACACGAGTGGGGGAGGGTCAGAGAGAGAGGGAGACACAGAATCCGAAACAGACCCCAGGCTCTGAGCTGTGAGCACAGAACCTGACACGGGCTCGAACCCACAAATCATGAAATCATGACCTAAGCCAAAGCCAGACACCCAACTGACTGAGCCACCCAGGCGCCCCATATTCCCTGTTTTTAATGGACAGTTTTAATTAATTGATTGATTGTGTTAAAGTTTACTTATTTATTTTGAGAGAGAGCATGAGAAGGGGAGGGGCAAAGAGAGAGAGGAAGACAAGAGAATCCCAAGCAGGCTCCGTGATGTAATTGTAGAGCCCCACCCGGGGCTTGAACTCATGAACCACGAGATCATGACCTGAGCCGAAATCAAGAGTCAGGTGCCTAACCGACTGAGCCACCCAGGAGCCCTATTATTTATTTATTTTCCTAGGAGTACAGTTCAGATATTAGTTTGGTGTATATAGCATAGTGACTGGACAATTATAATACATTTTAATTATTGATGTATTATAAATAATACATTATAAAAAGCGTTATAAAAACGCTCACCACCATAAATGGAGTTAACCATCTGTCGTCATGCAAGGGTATGACGATCTCATTGACCAAGTATATCCTTTCTTGAAGATTCCTCCGAAAAGGGCCTCTCTTGACCCGAGTGGTACCGGGGCTGGTGTGCACAGAAGTGTTTGGACTCACAACCGAGCTGGAGATATAACTCGGGAGGAGAGCTGGGGGGGGGGGCAGATTCTTCTAGGAACCGGCACAGACCAGATGACTCCGCAAAGCCTGTCTCTGTCTCCTCTGCAGGAGACGAAGTATAAATCTGCCACCTGGTATAAGAGAGATCAGAGAGGGGTATCTGCTTTCTGAGTCAGCTGACGAGCTTGAGGCCCAAGTGGACCTCGAGGCAGAGTCCCTAGCAAGGGAGGCTGCAGCCAGCCCTCTGAGTCACCATGGCTTGGCTGTGGTGCTGGCCTGGAATGTCCGCTGTGGTCCTTGGGCTGAGGGGTGGGGGCAGTTTGGGGGGAGGTGAGTCACCACCTTCCAGTTCTTCTTACTGGAAGAGCCGGCAAAGCCCACAGGCTCTCTGCTGCTCCGGTTCTCATCGTGGGGCCTCGATCCAGAATCAGGAGGCTCTGGGAAGCAGGACCCTGGGTTCTTTTGCAATGACACTGCCATCCTCCGTTCCTGAGCTGACTCTCTGGCTTCTGTGAGTCCTTAAACACCCCCCACTCCCCACACGTCCCCCCAAACCCCTGCTCTCTCCACCTGTCTGGGCCATTGGCCTTTGTATCTGGGCTCCCTCCTGCCTTCCCATCCCCTGTGACCTCTCTGACCCCTCACATCCTGGAAATTGTCCCCAGGCAGGGTCTGCCACCTCCAGGGCCCCCCTCCCTGCCCCCACCCCTCGCTGTGCCGGATTCTCCACCCCCGGGCACTTCTCATCCTGCACGGACAGGCTGGTGGAGTCACAGAGGATTTACTGAACTATTTTGATCAAGTCCAGCGGGCCCTCTGATTCCCAGAAACTTCAGAAGGCCATCTTCTCCATTCCCTGGGCCTCCCAATAGGCCCTGGGCTGTGGGCTTCCCTGGGCTTCTGGCGTCTTCTCTAATCTCCTCCTCAGGCCCTCCCCACATTCCTTCCTCCCTCAGGGCCCAGGCCACATTCTCCTTACTCTGTCCAAGGCATGAGAGCCAAAGATCAAAGGGACACAGGTTGGGGGACTGCAGAGAGGTCCCCTCCAAGACGCGGTGAGGTCAGGATTTGAGGAACAACTGGTCTTCAGTGCAGCCTGGCCCCCAAAAGAAATCCCCAGAGCCCCAGGCAGGAGACTCAGGACTGCCAGGACCCATCCCACAGCCTTCCTTGACTCTTGTTTGGCATGAGACCTAGGGAAGGATGCCCTCCCTTCTTGGATACCTTGTGCCTCCAGGCAGGGGTGCCCAGGTTTCGATGCAAAGCCTGCTGAGCCCATTAACTGATGCCCAACAGGAAACAGGATCACAAGCACCCCCACATCTTCTTTGGGGGTCAAATCTGAATTGATGTCTAATCGCCACCCTTTGATAGCTGGGAGATGGAATTTGCAGCGCTTGCCCGGAGAGAAGTCTTTCTAGATGGTGAAACACTGGTGGTGGGTGGGCGAGGTTTCTAGGAAGCGGAGGTGAATTGCTCCCCTAGTCCAGTTACGTCTCGTCCCACACAAGCATTTAACAAGCTGGGGCGACTTCCTGGCTGCAGTTTACCTGGAAAGAAAAGCGGCCTTTATTAGCAGACCCTGGAGCTAGTGGGCAGAGCATGAGCTTGGTTGTTTAGGGTCCAAAGTACCACAGGGAGTGGAGAAGGAAGAGCCTAGGAAGGAAGGGCTTGGGGGTCTGCCCAAAATGCAGTGTCTGCCTTGCTGCTCCCAGCCTGAGCCCTGAGGACAGAGCCGTGTGCTAAATGCTTGGAGAAAGTCAGAGGCAGCACCTGGAGGATGGCCCTTAGCCTCAGGAAGCTTCCAGGAGGATGGGGAACTGATAGGGGGGCCGGGTTGGCTCAGTTGGTTGAGCGTCCAACTTCGGCTCAGATCATGATCTCACAGTCCGTGGGTTCGAGCTCCGCATCGGGCTCTGTGCTGACAGCTCAGAGCATGGAGCCTGCTTCAGATTCTGTGTCTCCTTCTCTCTCTGCCCCTCCCCCGCTCACTCTCTGTCTCTCAAAATAAAATAAAAGACATTAAAAAAAGTATTTTAAGGATGGGAACCAGATATCCTCTGAATTCTGAAAGCCCCCTGTCTGATCAGGGAGACCAAGCCCCCCGCCTGGCGAGCCCTCCAGTCTAACAGGCACAGCTTACCCTCAGGTCCCCCAAGATGGCAGAGACAGCACCATAGACTTCTCTTGTATAGGGCATTCACTTGCACGGCATTTGTGGAGAGAGGCTTGGGTCTCATAATTTAGGATTTATTTTCTATTTTAGAAAGCGAGCATGTGATCAGGGGAGAAGGGCAGGGTGGGGGGAGGTACAGGGAGAGAGAGAATCTATTTTTTTAAATTTTTATTTATTTTGAGAGAGAAAGAGAGTGCACACCTGGAAGAGGGGCAGAGAGAGAGAGAGAGAGAGAGAGTGAGGGGGAGAGAGAGAGAGAGAGAGTGAGGGGGAGAGAGAGAGAGAGAGAGAGAATCCCAAGCAGGCTCTGCGCTGTCTGTGTAGAGCCCAATGAGGGCCCTGAACTCACAACCAGTGAAATCATGACCTGAGTCGAAATCAAGAGTTGGACGCTTAACCAACTGAGCCACCCAGGTGCCCCAATAAATCTTTGCAGATAGACTTGTAGCTGCCCACCTTCCTTCGTGTTCCCTCAACCGCCTCACTCTCCAGCCCTTTCCTCAGCCATCTGGGTGTCCCCCCAGATTTCACAATGGGGACATTGCCTCACTGTCAAAGCGGTGGACCACTGTCCAGGGCGAGGGTTCAAATGACTGTGCCCCACTCTCTCTGACCCAGGGGTGTGGGAGTGGTCCTACCCCAGCCAGAGCCACCCTACCCAAGTCCACCGTCGCCTAGGGTCTCCTTTCTAACCGAGAGCGCCTGAAAAGGAAGTGGGGCTGGGAAGTACAGGGCCCCGCGCCCAGAAGGGAGGAGGGGGGAGAAGAAAGGGGACACTTAAGGGGAGCCTGCCTCCTGGGCAGCTGGGGATACCCAAATGTTAATCATCGATTAGCACAGTTCAGGTGGAAAGGGAAACTTTATTACGCGTGAAATGGACCTAATGTGGCAGGAGCTGTGGAATTAATTTCTTGAGATAAGATGCTTTTAGGCTAATCAGCAGGTGTGTGATGCCTGGATATAAAGGAGCCAGAGCCGACTTTCTTGAGAGAGGCTCCCAAGGACCAGAAGGTCGGAGGAAGAAATCCCTGCTCCGTTCTCCTTCAAGAGCTGGAAAGGACACCAGGTAAGACAGCAGCTGGGACAGGGGATGGACGGGAGACTGGAGGGGCAGGGGATTTGTGTGCCCAGCAACACTCAGCACCCTCCCCCCTGCACCTCGCTTCTTTTCTGGCTCTCAGGATTCCAGTAACACCCAAGTGGCCAAGGGAGGAAGATGCATGAGGACTGGCCCCATTTCATCCAGGGGGTCTTCAGTGGGCGGGGCGGGTGTGAAGAGCAGTAAGAAACCTTGCTCCTGGGCTCCGAAGACCAAAGCTAGACCTAGGGATGTCTGGGCTGCCAACCCTCGCCGTCCTGCAGGGGGACCCCGGGCAGAGCTTCCTTGAGTAGAAACAGTGACTGTCAAGAATGAGAGGTTGGGATGGTCCCACCTGTGGCTTTCACTTGGGGCAAGAGGTTCTGTGATGGGTTAGGTGACGCCAATCTGAGGTCCGAAAGGCAAGCTGGTGTGAACTTTGGAAGGTTCTATGGGGAGACTTGCCAAGCCGGGAAGGGGACTGTCAGGCACACGGGTTTTTGCTGCTTTCTTCTTTTTTTTAATTAAAAATTTTAAAAAATGTTTTATTTATTATTGAGACAGAAAGAAACAGAGCATGAGTGGGGGAGGGTCAGTGAGAGAGAGAGACACAGAATCGGAAGCAGGCTCCAGGCTCCGAGCTGTCAGCACAGAGCCTGATGCGGGGCTCGAACTCACGAACTATGAGCTCGTGACCTGAGCCGAAGTTGGAGGCTTGACAGACTGAGTCACCCAGGTGCTCCCTTTTTGTTTTTTTAATTGTTTTTTTTGCTGCCTTCTTCTGCCTGCTCCTTTCCCCACTGCCCTACCCCGACTCGGACCCTGCTCAGACAAGGCAACTAAAAGCAGGTCCTCCTCTTGGCCAGCCTCCATGACCCTTCTAATTACTAATTCCAATGACCAGCACTCCTGCCACTCCCCAAGGTGTTGCTCCAGCCTCTCAGAAAAGCCCGGACCCCCCAGAGCTCAGGATCCCCAGCTTTCAGAACCCACACACAGGTTCACAGGCGTCAGCAGCACCTGGCCGGCCACGGTGACTGTCCCTGAGCGCGGTGCTTCCCTCATCCTGGTCCCTTTCTTCTTCTCTCTTTGCTCAGAAAATACCCTGTGGACAATGGTAGCCTTGAAGATCTTCAATCTGCTGCTGGGGTCCCTGCTCCTGGCCGCGGTGCTAGCAGAGAAAGGGGAGGGTCACTCAAGGTAGGGGCGCAGGGGAGGGGTCTGGAGAGGATGAGCACCGGGTTCCAGCTTTCGGCGGCGGGGAGGGAGAGAGGAGAGCCCCCGATACCACAAGACAGACTGTGGTCTGATCCCTGGAAGGACTGTCTCGATGGCTAAGAGTCCGAAGTAGATGACAGCATCTCCCTTTTTTTTTAAGTTTTTTTTTTTTTTTTTTAATGTTTATTTATCTTAGAGAAACACAGACAGAGCGTGAGCAGGGGAGGGGCAGAGAGAGAAGGAAACACAGAATCCGGAGCAGGCTCCAGGCTTTGAATTGTCAGCACAGAGCCTGACATGGGGCTCGAACCCACGTACTGTGAGATCATGACCTGAGCCGAAGTCGGACCCCTAACTGACTGAGCCACCCAGGTGCCCCTAGAGTCTCCCTACCTAATGAAAGCTTTAGCTGTTATGTGTGCATTTGATCAAACTGTATAAAAGGCTTCCTGGGTTCGGGCCACAGGATATGCGCATGCAGAGGGACCCACAAGTGCCTCCCAGAACATACAGGCCCAAGCGGGAAGCAAGAACCACCTAGGCGTGTCGCACACAGTCCCAAGTATCGGGAGGAAAAGCAGAGGGTTCTAAGCACATGGCGCTCTAGAAGGCCCAGAGAGAGGACAGGGGACACCATGTAGAAGCTGTGAACTTGGGGCAGACCGCCTGAGGGTAAATCCTAGATCTACCCCCAGAGCAATCGGTCTGCAACTTGGTTTCCCCATTCGCAAAAAGGGATAGAAATAGCATCTATCTGGGGCGCCTCGGTGGCTCAGTGGGTTGAGTGTCCGACTTGGGTTTAGGTCTTGATCTCATGGTTCGTGGGTTCAAGTCTCACATCAGGTTCTGCACTTGGAGCCTGCTTGGGATTCTCTCTCTCTGCCCCTCCCCTGTTCATGAGGGCGCGTGCACGTGCTCTGACTCTCAAAATAAATAAATAAACTTAAAACAATATAGTGTCTACCTTGTAGGGGTGTTTTGAGGATCAAATGAGTTTACGTAGTAAAGGGCTTATAGAGGGCCTGGAACAGAGTAAAGGCTGACATGGAAGAGCTCACTATTGTTGGTATTGACTAAGAACACAGACTTGAATGAGGTTGGGCCAGGCAAGAGGAGTAAAGGAGGGAACTGAAATCGGGGGACCCCTGATCCCTCTTTGACCAGAAGCCAGAGCCACCCACGCTGAGGTTGCAGGAAGTGGGTTCTTGGGCTCAGGACAAAGTCCCAGGGCCTTGATGCGTAGAGAAGAGGGTGTTTCAATAAAAACTCTCCCAAGCAAGGGGAGAGGGTTGTTTTCAATCACTGGCCCCCTGTCAGTGACAATCATTTGCCCCCCCCCCATTGTGATTCCCCTCGCCCCTGCCCCTCCTACGGTGTCCTGCTTTCTCTCCATCTCCCCTCCCTGCCCCTTAGATTCCACACGAAGTTCAGTGGCTCCCGACCTCGAGGCCCCAGGTATGCAGAGGGGACTTTCATCAGTGACTACAGCATCGCTATGGACAAGATCCGCCAACAAGACTTTGTCAACTGGCTCCTGGCCCAGAAGGGGAAGAAGAATGAGTAAGTCAGTGCGCATGCTCAGTCCTGGGCCCAGGCTGGCTGCGCCTTCCTTCGTTTAGATTGGATGCCACATGGGCCAGTGCTTCAACTCCAGGCAGTGCCTTTCACGTGGGCACCGATGGGGAGCTGGACGATGTGGTGGCCCTGACCCGGGCTCGGGCGGCAGCCCAGTCTGGTGTGGGACTGAGGCAGTTTTCCAATCTTCTGAGGAGAGGGTTCAGGGAAGGGGGAGGGGCTCACAGAGGATTCCCACTGGGCTGGGGACTAAGACAGAGATTGCTGAGCTGCTGACAATGACGACTTGGTGGTGGTCACTTTGGACTTTGGAAATAGGATAAACTGCCTTCGTCCTTCTTCCTTCTCTTGGCCAAGTCCCTTCCCTTTGCCTTCGCTGTTTGGTCAGCATGGTAGACGCTGAAAAGCTGTTCTCTGGCCGCTGAAGACAAGCAGTGGAGTGGTGGCCCCTCTGTCGGCAACTTGGGTTAAGGTCCCCAAAGATCGGAGCCTTTGGACTGGAGGACATCTGGAGACTTCCCAGCCCCACCCACTCCCTAATCTTTACCTTCCCAGCTGGAAACACAACATCACCCAGAGGGAGGCCGGGGCCCTAGAGCTGGCCCATCAATCTAACAGGAAGGAGGAGGCGAGGGAGCAGCAGGGGTGAGTCAGTCCACAAGGGAAGGAGTGGGGGCAGGGCCGCATTGTTCCCTCTCCCAGACCCTGAAGCAGGGCAAGGCCCCAGATAAGCCTCCCCTTCCACTCCCAGTTCAAAGAGGGGTCTTCTCTGAGTTCCCGGAGGCCAGCCCCAGCTTAAGGGAGAAGCCTGGGAGAAATAGAGGCTGGGGTCCAAGGAGGGGTTTGGGGACCAGAGTCCCGAAGATGGATGACTTCTTGTGCAGAGTCACAGAGTCAAGGAGAGGGGCAGCGACAGCGACCTCAGGAACTCGCTTCCCCACGTCTTCTCCCCGACAAAGTTCAGGAAGGCTGTTTGAGGAACAGGACCCTTGCAAAGCCAGTCCCTTGACATCAGTTGCCCCCTCTCTGAGGAAGCTGAGGATTCTTTGGATCATTCTAAAGAGTGAATGTTCCCAATGTCACCTCTCGGGTTTGGGGACGGCATTCTGGGATACTTGCAGAGGTGGCCGGGTGGGAGACACCTCTATTGAAGACCTCCTGGTTCCCCGCCTGCAGACCAGGGTGGAGCTTTGAAAGCTGAGCTGACCCGAGAGCAGCTGTGTTAACTCCCTCCCCCCACCCCACCCCCCGCTGTCCCTTGGAGTCCCAGGCCCTGTATTTACTCACTCTGGGTGGGGCCCAGGCTAAACAAAAAATGGCCAGGCCTGCCTGAGGCTTTCTTCTTGGCAGCTCCCTACCCAAGAACCCCAGTGATGAAGATCTGCTAAAGGATTTCCTGATTCGTGAGCTGCTGGCGTGGATGGTGGATCAGATGGAAATCTGCAGGCTCAGGTGTGGGGGGATGTGGGGAGCGGGGCAGGGCGGGTGGCTTTGGGCAGCTTGCGCAGCACTTAGAAACTTGGGGGCCACACACGGGTTCAGATCGTCATCCTAGCACATGTTAGCACACCCCACAAGCCTCTCTGGACCTCCGTGTTTTCATGAAAATCAAGGCTTATTCAGATCACTTCATGGGATCATGGGATCGTTGTCAGGTTTAAATAAGATAATCCAGGGAAAGAGCAGAGAGTTCAGTAATGTGAGCAGCTATTTTACTTCCTGCCCTTTAGGCTCCACTTGGTCTGGCTGAGAGGCTGCGCTCACCTCCCTGCCCACCCATCCTATTCCCAGCTTTCCCTCTATACCCTTGTCCCAGGGCCCCTTCCCAGTGGTGGAACCCATCGGGTTGGAGTCATGCTGCCCCTCTCTAGGTCCCAGTGGTCCTTGAATCGACCTCACCAGCTAGGAAGTCCTTTAATCTATTAGGTCCCGGAAGCAAGGGATGACTAACTCCGTGAACAGATCCACCTACCTAAAGGACACTCATTCATTCAAGATGCAAATATTGAAGCCTGGAAGCCAAAACACATTTCAGACTTAGATACTGGCAAGCTAGGGAACAAATCTGGGATGGCTTCCCGTAGAGGGCGTGAAGGGAAAGGGGGTGTGATCAGAACAATGGAGAAGAGAATGAGAAATTCTCCACAGGAAGGTGGGTGCCTTTTGGAGTTACTCTGATGACTTATAATTTAAAAGGTAATTGGGAGGTAGGAGCAGCTGAACCATGGCTGGGCACCAGGGTGAATGTGCTTTGCCCACAAGTGGGTAATGACCCCCCCTCTCCAACCACTACCCCTCCTCTTCCCGTTCTCCCCAGGTTTCAGTGACTCAGACCAAACCCAGCTCAGGCCCCCGGACTCTGCCCTTCACTTACTCAGTCCTCAGCTCCACTCCCGGGTACCCAAGAGAAGCCAAACCAATAAAGTTTAAGCTGAAATAAATCCTTGCGCGCATTGTCAACTCTCACTCAAGTGTCTACTGAGCGCTAGCAGGGAATGTTTTCCTGTATGTACGCCACCCAGCTCAAAGGAGACACGGCTCCCACCAGTATCTCTAATTCATCCCTTTATTCTACACTTACGGGAAAGTTAATATTGGCAGGGACTGTGCTAACCACCGGGATTATAGCAATCAAGGAAATGGGCGCAGTCCTTGCCCCTGAGGAATTTGCAGTCCCGTGATGGAGACAGACCTTAATCTTAAACCTACGCACACACATTAATAATCACATAACGTCCTAAACAATGTAAAGAAAGACTAGGGTGCTATGAGAAAGCCTCCTCTAGACAGAGTGGGGAGTCAGAAGGGCCTCTTTAAGAAAGTGACATCCAAGTTGAGTGAACTTGCAAGGGTCAAATGGCCAAGGGATGAGGGGCGACTTAATAAATATTATCTCAGTGTTATCACAAAGCACAACAGGCAATGGGGAGATGAGCGCAAACAGATGCTGGACGGGTAGGCAGAGGCAGGGTCTTAAAGGTCATGCTGTAGCTTTTGGAGTTTATCCTCAGAGCAAGGGCAAAGTCCTGAAGGATTCTGAGCAGGGGCGGGTTTGAAGATCTGTTTGCCTTCCCAAACAATCATGAGTGAGGGTTGTATACTGAGATGAATAGAGATGAAAGCGGAAAAGGAAGAGAGAGGCTCTTGCAGGATTCCAGGCTTACCCTGGCCTGATGGTGGTAGGGGTGAAGGGAAAGGGGCCAACTCCGTTTGTTCAAAAGTCAGGACCTTTATCTTCCAGCGTTCGAAGATCCCCCTCCCCCCCATCAGTCCACCGACTTCCCCCAGCGCCTGACACCCGCAGAAGACAGGGCTGTCTAACTCCCCCTCTCACTCAGATTATCTTGCCAAGCCCTCTCTTCCCTTGATCTAGTCTTATTTTCGTAGACAAGAGTCAAACACACCTCGATTCAAAGAATTCAAGTCGCTTACTAAGTCTGTGACTTAGCAAGCCAGGTCCTCTCTCTCGGCCTGTTTCCTGCCTGAAAAGAAGATTCAAAAGTACCCAACTTGTTGAGTTGAAGGAAGTATTAGTTAAGATCATGCCTGGTACAAAGTAAATGGTCAATAAAAGTTAACATTTGTTACCATTTACCCACCTAAACCTCAATGTAGAAATACAGGGGTATTCGTTTTCAATCAGGGAGTGGCCAGCTGAATGGGCTGAAGGGCCGGTAGCATAACTGAGCAAAGTGGGGAGGGTGTAAGACAATGGGAAGGATGGGGACTGTGAAAATGGAAGAGACACGCTTTCTGAGGACCAAACAAAACACCTTTTGAGAACTGAATTTGCCCAAGGGCTGCCAGTGTGCAATCTCTTCCAACTCTGATATTTTAGATTTCCTCTCCTCTAAACTCCCTGAGGTCGGAGAGTGTGTACCACACTGAGCCTGCGTTTGCTCAGAGGATACAGTTTAGTGATTCTCTGTGGTAGAGCCGGTTGTCTTGAGGAGAAGTTGGACCTCTATTTCTGGGGCCTTGGGTGAATCAGAAAGGGCTATTTAAAACAACCTTTGCGCGATGTTCTGATTATGGGCCAGGCATTGTGCGCAGGACTTTATAAACATCATTTAAAGCCTCCTTACAACATTTTAAAATAATAACGTATGTAATAGTTGTTACCGGCGCACCACACTGCCTCCGTGAGGTGAAGAATTGAAGTCCCTTGCTTCTGGCTAAGGCTGGTGAGTCACTTAAAGCAAGCTACGGCTTGTGTGGTGGCCTGCATTCAGGGTACACCGGAGCTGAGCGCTTCTGAGAGCCGTTGTTACATTGTCAGGAATTTTGTGGTCAGGTTGTAAAATCATTGTTAGCTTGAAATTGGCCATGGCCAGAGTACACCATGGAAATTGACAAGTGCTATAAATCAGAGCTCCTCCTTCCCAGCCCGGAGAGGTGCTTGTTAAACATTTACCAGCACATTACTGGTCAACATACTTTCTCTAAAATTATAAGAGAGAACAAATGTGTCTGAATAAGTGAGTGAGTGAGCCCGCTTAAGTGTGATCACACTTAAGGTTTGTCTCAGGCCAATGTTTGCACCTACAAGAGTGAGTATGTGTGTGTGCCCTTGAGGGTACGAATAGTTGTATTTGAAGACACGAGTGTGAGTGAAGGATCAGTGCGTGTATCTTAAGGGCTCATAGAGTGTGAGCCAACGAGTGAGAAATGAAGCAGGCGTGTCTATGGGTGTCAGTGAGTCACGAAGGGACCAAATTTTTGTGTTAGGGAGTGGTGTAGTAAGAACTTGAGGGTTCTCAGAGGTGCTGGGCTGGCTCCGTCAATGGAGCAAGCAACTCTTGATCTCTAGGTTGTGACTTTGAGCCCCACGTTGGTTGTGGAGACCACTTAAAAACAAAATCTAGGGGTGCCTGGGTGGCTCAGTTGGTTGAGCGTCCGACTCTGGCTCAGGTCATGTTCTCACAGTTCGTGAGTTCGAGTCCCACATCGGGCTCTGTGCTGGCAGCTCAGAGCCTGGAACCTGCTTTTGATTCTGTGTGTTCCTCTCTTTCTGCTCCTCCCCTGCTCATGATCTGTCTCCTCTGTCTCTCAAAAATAAATAAATGTTAAACACACACACACAAAATCTAAGGGGCACCTGGATGGTCGGTTGAGTATCTTTGGCTCAGGGCACGAACTCACGGTCTGTGAGTTGCAGCTCTGTGCTGACAGCTTGGAGCCTGGAGCCTGCTTCTGATTCTGTCTCCCTCACTCTCTGCCCCTCTCCTGCTCACACTCTGTCTCTTAATAATAAATAAGTGTTAAAAGATTTTTTTAAATAAAAAATAAAATATTTTAAAAAAGAATATAAGGTTATGAGGTCAAAGTGTGTATATCAGGGGCGAGTTGTTTTTTTGCCGAAAGGGGTGAGTAGGTATATTGAAGGTCAGCATTTTAGGAGAGGGTGTCTGGAAAGGCTAGTATGTGTTGAAGGGACAAATCTGTGTCTGGGAAAGATTGTGTCTGGGGGGGTTTAGGCTGTCTGAACTCAGTGTCTGAGGGTGTGTCTGTGAGTGAATGAAGTAAGACTACCAAAGGCTGATGACTCTTTCAGCCTTGGTCCTTGCATCCAGGGACATTCGATACCGAAAAACACAAAGTAAGAGAGTGGCTTTGGTAAGATAGAACATCATTTATTTCTCTTTCTTGTAAGCATCCAGAGGTGGGTAGCTCACGGCTGGTGTGACAGTTCTGCTGCATGAAATCCTGAGGGACCCAGGCTCATTGGCTCATGGTTCCATAATCCCTAAAGGACCAACATGGTGGCTGACTATCTTCCATCCTCTTCGAATCCTTTTACTTGAAACCTCTGGCAACATTACTCACATTCACGATTTCATTTTGCTGATGATTCTGGATCTGTAGCTCTGTCCAGCTCTTTCTGTGGACCTTTCTACCAGCACGGCTAAACGATCATTGGTCATCTCTCTTGTGATGGTACAGAGACCTCAATTTCAACATGTTCAAAAACACTCTTAATTATTTCTCCAGCTTCATCCTGTGTCAATCCCTGTCTCCCCACCCCCTTTCTCTCAACAGCGCCACCCTGCTGCCCAAGCCAGTAAGGAGAGCATTTCCCCCCACCCACTCTACCCCCATCTATCAGTTTTACCACTCTACCTTCCAAATATCACCTCGGTCCCATTTTCCCTATCCGGATGGCCACTATCTTAGTTCTAGCATTTATCATTTCTTTTTTTGTAAGTTTTATCTATTTAAGTAATCTCTACACTTAATGTGGGGCCCAAACCCACAGCTCTGGGATCAAGAGTAGGCATGCACCTCAGGCTGAGCCAGTCAGGCGACCCCTAGCTCTCATTCATAGGTTGGATTTCTATGATTGACTTAAATCTATCTAGGTTGTCACTAATTTTTCTTTTTTTAAGTTTACTTATTCTGAGAGCGAGCAAGCGAGCATATCAGCAGGGGGAGGGGCAGTGAAAGAGGAGAGACAGAATCCCAAGCAGTCTCCACACTGTCAGCACCGAGCCCCATGTGGGGCTTGATCTCAGGAAGCCTAAGATCATGACCTGAGCAGCAATCAAAAGTCTGATGCTTACCCAACTGAGCCACCCAGACGTCCTGAATTGTCACTAATTTTTCTAACAACCAGAATTTGATCTTTTTACTCCCTAAGAATCTCTATTAGCTCCTTTCTCAGGCTCAATGCTATAGAAATCACGTATGCGGCTTTCTAAACACACGGATGGATTCCACCTCAGATCTGATGAATAACAATCATCATGGATGTTTACTTCTGTGTCAGGCATCGCACTAAATGCTCTGTTATACATCTTCTCATTTCATCCTCACGAGTAAATGATTACTCTATACCAACAGTGAGCAGTAGACCACGAGAAGTTCCGGACTCTGCCTGAAGTTACTAGACCATAGGTAGCGTGCGTGCGCTATGGAGCCAGGCTTTCTCATTCCAGAGTCCAAGTGCTTAAGTGTAAGGCCTGCCCCAGTCAGAATCTCTGCGTTTGACTCCAACAGGTCGGCTCCCTTAGAGCAGAAAGGGTTGGGTTTCATGCTCAATTTGGAAGGTTCGGAGTGACTTCACGCCGGCCCCGTATTAGACGGCCGTGAGCGCCTGTCGGGAACCGGAGGATAGGCGGCGGCGGCGGCAGGACAGCCGCGCCACCACGCGAGGGTCCCAGGCACCCACGTGGGTGGGGGAGCGCGTAGCCGACGAAGAGGCGGCCACCAGGAGCCCGCCGGTCCGTACCCGCCGCGGTGCTCCGCGGGGTTTCTCCCGAGCCGGCCACCAGAGGGGGGGCGGGGCCGTCCTGCCCGGCGGCCGGAAGTCGGCGCGTAGCTTCCGGCGCGCAGAGATGACGCGCGGCGCGCGCTTCCGCATTGGGAGCCGGTGGCGGATCCCGGGACGCGGAGACCCGGGGTCCCGGCAGCGGGGCGGCCCGCGGGCCCAGGGCTGGGATGCATCGCCGCGGGGTGGGAGCCGGCGCCATCGCCAAGAAGAAGCTGGCCGAGGTGAGGGGAGGAAGCCCGACCCACAGGCACTTCCGACCCGAGGGAGACTGAAGTCTTGGAGCAGAGCTCTGTACCCTCAAATCGCGCCTCCTTCCCCCCACCCCCCTCCCCATCGCAAGCTGACACGGGCTGCTCGGGTCCCGGGGAACTGAGATTCTTCAGCTTCCGGTGGACTGGAATGTCAGCATCCCCAGGTCTACCAACCCTTTCCTCCCACTTCCCCAAATTTGACGACAGACGGGTTGTCTAATGTACCCCTCATCCTTCTCCCTAAGAAAAACCATTTAAGAGACACCCTCCTCCACTCTCAACTCATGCTGGTCTCTTTGTCTGACAGGCCAAGTATAAGGAGCGAGGAACTGTCCTGGCTGAGGACCAGCTGGCCCAGGTGAGTCGCTTGGAGGACTCCAGGCAGGAAGAGAGACCCGACAGGGTGGACAGGATGCCTTTGATGTAAACTAGATCGTTTGGATTAACGTGTTTTTTTTTTTTAAACTTCATTTATTTTTGAGGGAGGCGGGGACAGAGAGAGAGGGGGAGACACAGAATCTGAAGCAGGCTCCAGGCTCTGAGCTGTCAGCACAGAGCCCCACGCATGGCTGGAACTCAAGAACCCCGAGGTTATAACCTGAGCCTTAAATCGGAGGCTTAACTAACTGAGCCACCGGGTGCCCCTAGACTGTCTTGGTCAAAGTAAAAATAGAGTATTTGGCAGATCTTGGTTTCTGGGCTGCTCAGATCATTCACCGACTTGCTAATAACAGTGATAGGTGACATCTTTGAATGACCACTTGCTTTCATCATCCCATGCACGTGTCTGTTTTCTCTACATACACTATCTTGTTCATTCATCCTGACAGTCCTATTAGGAGGGAACTCTGTTCTTCCCAGTGTAGAATTGAGCACATTCAAGGGGCACTTGGGTGGCTCAGTCAGTTTAGCATCCATCTGGCTTTGGCTCAGGTCATGATTGCAGTTTATGGGTTTGAGCCCCGTGTCAAACTCTGTGCTGACAGCTCAGAGCCTGGAGCCTGCTTTGGATTCTGTGTCTCCCTCTCTCTCTGTCTTTCCCCTCCTCAGTCTCTCTCTCTCTCTCTCTCTCTCAAAAATGAATAAACAGGGGTGCCTGGGTGGCTCAGTCGGTTGAGCATCCGGCTTCAGCTCAGGTCATGATCTCACGATTGTGGGTTCGAGCCCCGCCTCGGGCTCTGTGCTGACAGCTAGTTCAGAGCCTGGAGCCTGCTTTGGATTTTGTATCTCCCTCTCTCTCTCTGACCTTCCCCTGCTCACGCTGTCTCTCTCTGTCTCTCAAAAATAAATAAAAAACATTTTAAAAAATGAATAAACAGTAAAATAAATAAATAAATAAAATTAAAAAAAGAGAGGGAACAAGACATAGCATCATAGTAGGCCTGGAGAAAATAGGTTATTTTAGCCCTTCCCCGCCCTTGGGCCGGGAACTTACTTTTGGCATCCGATTATCACTTGGCTAGGCTGCCCCTCACCTCCCCCTTGTCCGTCCCACAGATGTCAAAGCAGCTGGACATGTTCAAGACCAACCTGGAGGAATTTGCCAGCAAGCACAAGCAGGAGATCCGGAAGAATCCGGAGTTCCGAGTGCAGTTCCAGGATATGTGTGCCACCATCGGGGTGGATCCTCTGGCCTGTAAGTTGTCTGTAGGGGTGTGGAGTCCTCACTGTCATCAGGGCATCTTCTAGACGGCCCTCCTACAAGGGCCTCTATGGAGAGCCCAAGGGTGTGGTCGTTAGTGGGTGCCTGGTGGGATGGGTGGCGGAGGGCCCGCTTTGATGGGAAAGCAGGAGTAGGCTGGCAGCCAGTGTGCCTGACCTGCCCTTGAATGCTCTACCGTGGGATTGTTTAATGGCCATTTCTTCCTGTTTTTAAAAAAGAAGTTCGTTTTAATGAAAGTAGCATGTAATTATGCAGTCAGTCAATGAACGAGAAAAGAGAAAAAGAGAAAGTCGCAGTCTCCTGACCCTGTCCCATAATTGCAGGGATAAATATTAACAGTCTAAGGTTATCTTACTGAACACTTTTCATCATACAAACTTTTTTTTTTTTAACATACTGGACTACGCTATAATTACTACTCTCTAGCTGGCAGTTTTTACTCAATAGACTATGGTCCTCAGTGGGTTTTTGAATGCCAGGCCTGCATATTTTTCTTAGCCTTATCTGTACCATATGTCCCATTATATTTCACTGTATGCTTTGGGAAAGGAAAACTCAATTAAAAAAAAATTTTTTTTTAATGTTTATTTTTGAGAGAGAGAGACAAAGTGTGAGCAGGAAAGGGGCAGAGCGAGAGAGGGAGAGTGTCAGCACAGAGCCTGACGTGGGGCTTGAACCGTGAGATCATGACCTGAGCTGAGGTTGACCACTTAACTGACTGAGCCACCCAGGGGCCCCAGAAAACTCAGTTTTATAATATCCTGGAGCCACTTAGCCAAATAGAAATGTCTTTTATTTTTATTTTTTAAAAATTTTTTAATGTTTTTATTCATTTTTGAGAGAGAGAGAGAAAGAGCAAGCATGAGCGGGAGAGGGGTAGAGAGAGAGGGAGACACAGAATCTGAAGCAGGCTGCAGGCCCTGAGCTGTCAGCACAGAGCCTGATGCGGGGCTCGAACTTGTGAACCACAAGATCATGACCTGAGCCAACGTCGGACAGTCAACCAACTGAGCCACCCAAGTGCCCCTAGAAATGCCTTTTACAAGGCTCACCCTTTACAACTGTCCGAGCCTGTTTTTTAGCGGAAATTTCCAAGCGTGCAATTGTCTTGAGGATCCTCAGTAGGAAACGGAGCACAAGGACGCAGGCTAGGCAGGGAGGGCTTCCTACGGGATAGATGTTTTAATCCAGCCTTGAAGGAAAAGGATGGACATAAACTAACATATGACCTAGCTTTTTGTCTTTCTGTCTTTTAGCTGGAAAAGGATTCTGGTCTGAGATGCTAGGTGTGGGAGATTTCTATTACGAGCTGGGTGTTCAGATTATCGAAGTGTGCCTGGCCCTGAAGCACCGGAACGGAGGTGAGGGTGGCTCAGTCCTGTGACTGGGCTTTGGACTTCCCTGAGAGGGAGAAAACCTTCACAGATGAGCTTGTCCATCCTTCGGTCTACAGGCCAGTGAGACCTTGAAAAGCTGTTAGGTCTCCAGAAGTGTCTCAGCCTCTTCAGGCAGTCGAATCTCTGGCAGGAGACCATGGCCAGGGGTAAATGGAATGACCGGAGTGATTGCCTCTATTCTCTAAAGGTCTTTGCTCAGGGAGGTCCAGCCCCTAGTTAGTAAAGCAAATAGGGAGGTAGGAGCTAGCTAGGCCTTTCCGCCTGATTTACAGTGTGTCTGGGTTATGATTTTAGCATTAGTTACTATAGGTATACACCATTAGTAACCCCACTGATCCTACACTCCAACGTAGGTAGTAACTCCTACGCTCCAAGGTAGGATGATGCCGGGTTTCGGTGCGCCCCAAAATGTGACCGAACAATGGTCGTCCGGTGGCGTCATCTCAGGAAGCACATTGAGTGGTCTGTGTTGAAGTTAAGAAAGTAACTTTAGAACCACTTACAAATCATCGGCTGGAATTAGATACAGCCTCTTTTCGGAGATGATGCTGCCTTTGTTTTTTTTAATGTTTGATTTGGCTTAGCCACAAAGGTAATCCTTCATCTGGTTTCCTCTCCCCTCCGATAGGTCTGATAACTCTGGAGGAACTCCATCAGCAAGTGTTGAAAGGAAGGGGCAAATTCGCACAGGATGTCAGCCAGTAGGTCTTGCCTTTGTCCCTTGGAATATAGAAAAGTCTTTAAAAATCAGACGGAAACCTTTTCTCTTATGTGTAGGCTATGTTAGGAATCGCTTCATCCCAACCTGTTTTTTAGACTACTGAAAGTACAGAGATCTAGAAAACCAAAAACCACCCGTTCTCAACCAAGAGATTACAGCTGCTAACATTTCAGTGTATTTCCTTCCAAGCATTCTTATTTTTTTCACGTCTACATGTGTATTGTTACTGTTTTTTTTTTTTTTTAACTTGGGGCTGTGTAGACACTGGACTACTGGAGATTAAGGAAACGAGCTCACGCACTAAGAAAGGCTGGGGAAGGGGCTGGGGGTCAGAAGAGGGGGTGCAGATTGATCTGGTTCGCCGGCCTCCTTGGGGGACTTCAGTGTGAGAAACGGTAAAAAAAAAAAAAAAAAAGTGCTGTCAGTATGTGGGCTGGGTATATGGTCTACACACTGTTTTGTGGAGTTTCTTTTCCCCTAATTTGAGTTCGTTGCTAAGAAGGAAGAAGCCGGCAGGACGGGGCCCCAGTTTCCACCCGGCAGTCAGCAGCTGGGTCGCCCTTTGCAAAATGGAGACGCGCTTCTCTTCTACTGTAGTTCACACGGCTCCCTGCTGCCCCCTGCCTTGCGCTCATTCACTTGCAGTTCCTGATGGGCCCCCGTAGGCTATGTGTGACCTCTGTCGGGGGTTCGCATGGTTTGCTGAGCGCGGAGCCTGATACCTGGTACCGCCTCCCTCGAATGTCCCGGGCACCACTTTGTGCCCTTTGACCCTGCCTGTTCACGCCTGTCATTGACTGTGCCCCGCCCAGGGGCCAAACCAGCAGCGCGCCATCCCTAGCTCTGGTCCAGAGGCGTTTCAGCGACTCTTCCCCACCTCAGAGACGACCTCATCCGGGCCATCAAGAAACTGAAGGCGCTGGGCACTGGCTTTGGCATCATCCCCGTGGGTGGCACCTACCTCATTCAGTCTGTTCCAGCTGAGCTCAACATGGACCACACAGTGGTGCTGCAGCTGGCAGAGGTACAGTGCGCTTTCTGAGGGCCCAGGGGTGACGGCAGGTGGAGGTGGAGGGGGGTGAAGCGCATGCGTGTGCGGGGACCCCCCCCGACCCCTCCCCCCTCCCTCAGGTCCTGCTGGGACTGGCTAGGGGACGCATTACTCAGACCTGTGCTTCTTTAGAAGACGTTTATTGAGCAGCTACAGTGCAAAGCACCAGGCCAGGCTGTGGCGCGTAGAACGATGGGTACCACGTCGTCCCTGCTCTTGAGGAGCTTACAGTCTAGCGGTGTAGACAGACATGCAGACAGCGAACTGTATTTTCGTGGGTAGACAGTTTCTTGGATACCTTCTTAAAACTACTTTACGTATGGATTTTTCAGAACAAACATTCGATGTCGTCGACCCGTCCCCTGTGCCTTGCCATGCCTTACGCATATTCCCTCTTCCCCCAAATCCTTATCATGGCTTTAGGGAAGACATGTTCGGTTTTCTTAATTCTAGAACAAAACTAAACAAGGAGGGGCTTACTGGGGAACGGTCACCAGACTCTAAAGTTCTCTGAGAAAGTCTAATATTTTAGTACCAGGGACCCTACTCTTTAGGACTGAGCTGCCACCGCCCCGCCCCCACCCCTTACCCTGAAAGTCGCCTCTCGCTCTCTCTGCTGGGACTTCTAACCATTCTTTTTCTGCACTCTCTTAGGCTTCGCCCAGGGGCAGTTCTTGGTCCCGTGCGGGGAAACCCGCTGTTGCTGGGCAGACCCTGGGTTCTTGGGGGCTGCACGTCGTTAACTGACTCCCCGTTCCTCCTTCCTTCAGAAAAACGGCTACGTGACTGTCAGCGATATCAAAGCCAGTCTGAAATGGGAGACCGAGCGAGCGCGGCAGGTGCTGGTATGTGAGTTTTGGAATGGCCCAGAAAAGACGGGCCCCAGATGGGAGGAGGAGGGTGGACAGGGAGCACGTGGGCAGAGCCAAGCCTTGCCCTGCTGGCCTCTTGCCTAGAAGGCACACGTCTCTGAGGGTGGCACTGAGAGGTACAACTGAGGCAGGCTCCCAACTGCGTTCAGCGGACCCCCCACCTCTCCCGTCTCCCGGAGCGTGGAGCGCCTGGTCAGAGTGTCTGTGCCGGCTGGGTCAGGAGCAACACTGTTCATACAGAGGGAGGGGAATTATTCACTACTTGGTTACACGTCCGTAATCACACACTGTTACAGTGCGCATTGCGGTTACGGTTTTATAGCTACAGATTTTGTGGTACTGACGAAAGGCCGATGTTGTGAAGGACTATGAGAATGCGACCTGGCTTTCAGCACCTCCTTCCTTATCCAGGCGATTTAACTAGGCTTCCTTTCTTCTGGAAAGCAGGGTAGCATAAACCTCTGTTTAAAGCTCCTGGGCCCAGCCAGCCCCTCTGGAGCCAGCGTGCAGCTGTAGGAACCGTGAGTCCCTCTGAACTCATACAGCCTTTCCATTCACTTCTCCCTAACAGTTTACCCATGAGGTAACGGACGGAACTAAAACGGTGACTCCATTTTGCTTCTGGGAAACGGGCTCAGGGATTTGCTCAGGGCCATGCTGCGAACATTTCTGTGGCCCCACATCCCTTCCACGGCGCCCCGCTCTGCTGGCCTTTCCCTGCTTTTCCATGAGCACGGGGGAAGTGACCGGGTGGCGTCTCACACCTCAGGCCACGGCCAGACAGCTCTGGAATCGCAGTGTGGTTGTGTAAACGCATGAAGGCACTCGTGTAGGTTTAGTCTGAAAACCCCACTGAAGCCAAAATAGGTCTGGGGGACTGTGTACCCTCCCGGGACTCTGCCCCTTCCACAAGCGCCTCTCCCAACTCTTCCCTACAGGAACACCTGCTGAAGGAAGGGCTGGCCTGGCTGGACCTGCAGGCCCCCGGGGAGGCCCACTACTGGCTGCCAGCTCTCTTCACCGACCTCTACGCCCAGGAGATCACCGCCGAGGAGGCCAGAGCGGCGCTGCCCTGACGCCGGCCGGTCGGGGCGGCGGGCGGGGGACGGAGGGGCTGTTGGCGAATAAAACCTGAACACCTTTTTCTTTTGTATTTTTTTTTGCAAAGATTCCCACATTTTCTTACTCCCTCTACACTCTTCACCCGTTAGTTTATTTTCTCAAGTGCCTTCACATTGCATCTTTGTTGGAGAGAAGCCTCATTTATCCACCAAGGGGGCCCTGAGGAACAGAACAGCGAGCACATAGGAAGGGATGTACAGGTCATCTACAAGTTCACGGTAAAGCTGGGTCTAGAACGCAGGCGGCTGTCTCCTGGCCAGACGACCAGCAGACCCTCATGGAGCAGTGGTAGCCACTCTGTCTCCTCCAGCTTCCTCGAGGTCCTGACAGACGCAGCTGAGTGTGAAGCCGAGGTCGACGCTGAATGGTGGTTAGAGGAAACCAGGGGCACTGACCACAGTACCATGTGGCTCACTGGGTCCCTCTAGCCTTGGTGGTGGGAAGGGCATCGTTTACGGAACACCTACCCCACGCGGTTTACACCCCCCACACCCCTTCACCTAGCTAAGTAGGCATCCTTAGTGTCTCGGGCCGAGAATCCAAGTCCTCTACCAGGGCCGCCAGCTGAAGCAGCAGAGAACAGCCAGCACAGGGCGGCAGGGTACAGGGTATGACTGGGCGTTCTCCCCATATGCACGGTCAGCTGGGAGGAAGAGCCTCTGCGGCAGAAGCAGGAGCCTTCTTTACCGAGTAGGGGCGGGGGTGAGGAGCTGAGGCCGTGAGAAGCAGCGTCCCCTCAGTCTGAATACTGAATTTCTACAGGCCAGTTTGATGCCAGAAACCACAAAATCCAGTGGTTTGGATCATCCAGAACCGAGACACCCTATCCTCACCTGGAGAGACACAGCCCAGGGCTGCGCCCGGACCCTAGAGCTGCCTGTCCCCGCAGGACATGCTCACTGCCAGCCTGAGCAAGCCTCTCTCTGGAAGCAGCTGAGGCCAAGGGGGCGTGCCTGCCTCTGGTGGGTGGGACACTTGTCACCAGCGGCCCTGCCTCCCCTGGGACCATGTAAGGGAAGTTCCCAACTTCCAGACAATTCACTGAACACATCCTTTCTCCCTGACACTCAGATCCAGGCGCGAGGTGCGGCGGTTGAGACCCTCCCACACCCACAGGCGCATCCTCCTTCTGCCAAAACAAACTTTATTGCACCAAAAAGAAAAAAAAACTTCATTTATGTACAGTCAGATATAAAGACATCTCTTTGACTCCTGTGCATATATTTCCTCAACTCAAGATTAGGGCGTAAAAGTCAGGCAGGTCTGCCAGACATGCTCTGCCTGCGGCAGGGCCAAGGAGAGGATTGTCACTTGAAAGTAGGAACACTTAAATGGATGACAGACAACCACTGGACCAACAGACCAAGGGCATTCTTCTAAGCCCTGTGCTAGCTCTGGGAATGGAAGAGGGAAAGCGGAAGCAGGGTCCCTGTCTGAATCTCGGGAAGACTCTGCCTTAGGCATCACAGATCAACTTCCGTTCCCCAAGCCCACTTCCTGTCCAGCTCCTTTGCTTCCTGCCCCAAGTAGGACGTTCTCCTTGGTACCCAACCCCTCTTACCCCCCCCACCCCGGGGAGGGGGAGTAGGCCTCCAAGGCAGCGGGTGGGGCAGGTACAAACAAGTTCTCCTCTCCCTCACGAGTGGCTGGGTACTGACTGAGGCCCTGCGTCACATGGGTCACCAATTCCCCACCGGGAGCCATTAACAGGATGAATCTGGAAAAATACGGGGAGAACACACCAAAAATGGGAAGGCTGGATTCCCTCAACGCCCAGTACCACAGGGCACCTAAAGCACGTTTCCAAGCCAAAACCAGCTAAAGGATGACTGCAGCTAGATGCAGAGAGAAGCGACACGGCCAGGCAGGTACCCATCAGAGCCTGTGACAGAGCAGCTTGGGGGGGGAGGGGGCAGGGGAGAGACGAGAAGGGGAGCCCAGAGTCCCAGCCGCCCTCTGCCATTGGCTGCCTTGCTCCCCACAAGTTCCTGGGCATTGAAGTTGAGGGGGTGGGTGTGGGAGGGCAGAGGCTGGGGTGAAAAGACACAAGGACCGCCACCACCCAACAGGACGGGCATCCATCGCGCTGCTGCACCCCGCCCTCAGGATTAGTACCCTCACTGTGGCTAGCATTTCGGAAAATCTGTAAGAAACCATTCTACGCAGTGGCTCTAATCCCACACGCACAGCAGCCGGCTGTGTTGGAAACTTTTCAAATCAGTGATTGCGGGGATTCTCAGGGTGCCTGCGTGGGCTTCAACTAAGACCTCGGTTCAGTCCCAGTCACGTTTACCTCCAGAGACGGGTGAGGGGACGGGGGCAGAGGAGAAAGGTGCTCAGGTGCTAGGTAAAGCTTACTGATCAGCAGCCTAGACTCCACCACTGTTCCTGCTCTTTGGTCTGTCTAGAACAGTGACTATAAATTAGGAGAAACAAAATTACGCTGGCCCACGGGAAGTAATGGAAGAGAGGCAGGGAGGAAAAGGGCGTCGGGAAGCCCTGCTTTCAAGACTGCAGACAGACAGACAACCACCCAGACTGCTCAAGTGTCACAGACAGCCCCCCGCCCCCACCCAAAGCTCCCTTCCAGGCATCCCCACAGATCATCTGGGCACACTCCCTCTTGGAATTACAGCTCTGTCTCCCACCGACGCCTAAGGAGCTGGCCCCGCGGAGAGGTGTGTCGGTTGTCGCGTTTATGTCAGAGGCCCCCAGCTCAGGTTCTCCTGCAGGGGCCCCTAGGGCCCACTATGGGACGAACACAGCCCGAGGCGCTTGAGAGCCAGGGAGGTCAGATGGGGAACGGCCTCCCCACGCCCACGCCCTGGGGTCCGAGCTCGCTTGGCTCTTGCCATCTTGCAGGATGATGTCACGTTTGGAGGGAGATAAACAGCGCCTCTCCGTCCCAGGGGTGGGGGGGAGGGACTTTGCTGGGACTCTTGAGTGGGGGGGAGGGGAGAGGGGAGCAGGGTCTAAACCCTCAGGCTCCCGTGCAGGTCTGTCTCTGTCCCAGAAGAACTGCTATCAGAGTCCATTTCGGCGTTCTCGTTATGGAGCCTCTCCAGCACTTTCTGACGAATCAGTCCCAGGCGCATCAACAGGGACTGGTAGTCAAAGTGGCCACGCTTCTCTCCAAAAGGGTCCTGTGGGGGGAGAAGGAGACAAGGGGGATGGAAAATTCGAGTCTGGATGGCTCCCCCTAGAGAGAGCGGCTGGGGACTGATGAAGGACACCTGCTCACTCAACTCGAGTCTCCGGAGGGGGGAGGGCGTGGCACCGAGTTCCCAACGACAGGCAGGCGACTTAATGCAGGAATAGTTTAGGAACATCATGGTGCGTTCACCACCCAGAGAGGTCTGGCTGAGGCCAACAGGACAATGTGTTTTGTTCCCTGAAAGCAAGCCACTATGCAGACAGAGGTCAGAGGAAACGTGCGGCAGATAAGGACCAGAGATCCAAGACCAGAGCCGTCATCCTGCAAGTGCGCCTGTGTTTTCAGTGAACATTGTAAAAACCAGACAAGGGAACAATTAGTCTTCTTTCTTCACACACTCAAAAAAGGATAATTTCCTTTTCCAATGTCACAGGCAGGTCTAGAACTCGGGACTTCCTGATAAGCACCTGTGCACCTCTCCCAGAGGAACCTGTCACCACCTTCCCGTCCAGGTTTCTGGGCCTCACTCCAGGGCCACCAGCCCAATCCCAGATCAAAGATCTCCAAACATTCTGTAGAAAGGGGCTAACGGTCCCGAAAGTCTCAGAAATGACTATGGCTGGAGCGGAGGGTGCAAACAAAAGGAACTTAAAATGCTGCAGAGAGAGAATATGGTGGCAAAGCAGCGAGGCCAGGGTTTGGGCAAGGAGACTTCTGTCCTCGCGAGTCCCAAAAAGGTGCACGACTTTGCCCTCATATTCTGCTTCTCCCACGTAAACGACTGCTGCGCCCTTACCCACACAGCGGCCCTCAGGATCGGGGGTCAGGGGACACAGGTGCCAGTGCCCTGACCACAGCGTACACTTGTTGCTCACGAGGGGTAAAGTCCCCAGAGGCTGGACCCCACGCCTCCTGTGGGGCCGTCACCCTTTCTGAGCTTCCCTTTCTCATCCTTGGCTCCACTGCCGCCCACTTCCCTCCTCCCCAGACGCTGCTCTTCCCTCTTTTTCCTCCATGGAGTTAATGTCGGAAGTGCTTTCAAATCCCAGCACCAAGACCTGCTGGGGGCCAGCAACCCATGGCAGGGAGCACCTGCGACTCTAAAAAAGGGGTCGGGAAACAAGCTGGCCCTGAGCTGCCCTTGCCTATGAGGTTGTTGTTCTGTTTTCAAGTAATCTCTGCACCCAATGTAGGGGCTCAGACTTACAAACCTGAGATCAAGGGTTGCACCCTCTGCCGACAGAGCCAGCCGGGCGCCCCCGCCCTTTGAGTCTGAACATGGCAGGTGGGTGGGAAGTCCGTGAAGGAGGGAAGGGGAAGCTTCCATTTCTAAGCCAGCAGCGGAGGGAAGACGACATTTACTCTTACTGCTTGTGGCCAGCACTGGGCTCGAGAGCGGGAGAGGCCCTGCGAGGGCTCAGTCACGCGTGCAAGTCGGCACGATTCTAAAGCGAGACGGCCAGTAAGTGATCCAAGCGACACACAGGAACTGGTCCCGGGACAGTAGAGTCTTGTCCTTTAACAATCGGGTTTTTAATATTTAAGCCCGCTTACAATTTGATTTAATTAGAATTTCCTCTTTAAGATAAACCTAAACTCTGCATTCTTTTTTTTTTTTTTTAAGAGCTTTTGTTTATTTTAAAAAAGAGAAAGAACACAGGCAGGGGAAGGGCAGAGAGAGAGAATCCCAAGCAGGCTCCCTGCTATCAGTGTGGAGCCCAACACAGGGCTCAATCTCACGAACCGAGAGATCATGACCTGAACCGATGGACGCTTAAGCGACTGAGCCCCCCAGGCGCCCCTAAATGCTGCGTTCTCATTGGAAGCGGAAGCGCGGTTCCCCAGCAGAGGCAGAGACTAAACAAGTGCTTACCATCCTTGTCACAGGACACAACATACAACAGCACCCCCCCCACCCCGCTCCCCTCGGCCTCGCTCTCGGAGCGCCCCGCTGAGCTAGGGACAGAACTCCCACAGAGGATTCACCCTTGCAGCCGCGGGGATCCTGAGAAGGCGGAACGCTCTTGGTCTGAAAAGACTACTCCGAAGGGAAGGCCCTCCAGACTGGCCAACGGGACAGCCCGGACTCTAGGCCCGAGCACCTCGTTTACGCCAAGCATTGAGAAGCGGTGCGACAGGACTCAGGCAGGTCAGTCTCCTCTCTAGGCTGCAGCCACTCAAAAGAACCAAGTTCCTCCTGGCTCTGAATTCTGGGGGACGTGGACGCTCTCCTGTGGGGGACTCTCCCCGGTCTGCGCGAAGGCGTCTGGGGTCAGTGACGGGGCTGCATTACCTGCATGGTCTGGCCTTGAAGGTGCAGGCGGTCTTTGCAAGCCACCTCGTAGAAGTCGTAATACTCCAGGAAGGACTTCTCCATCACGCCTCTGGAAAACAGGCAGAGAGGCGAGGTCAGGAGCACGCAGGGAAAGGCTCACCCGCTCCAGCATGACCTCACTGCCAAATTAAAGAGGCTCCCGAGCCCAGACGTGGTACCCTGCCGCAGTCCTTCAGTGGAGGTGAGGGCCGCCGGCCCCTGGGTGGGTTCTCTCCCACCTCAGGGATTATTAGTAAAGGACAGTGGCGGCCAGGGCTTCCTCAGCGGGCCGAGCCCTCTCCAAGTAAGGAGAAGCTCTCTGAACTTCCCGTGCGTGCCTCTCAGCCCCTGCTCTGCAAGGGCACGAGCCACATCTTTCCTTTCTCGGTATCTCCCCTGTTGCCCCAAAGACTCTCAAAGGTAGGAACCGGCTAAATCTCCAAAAAGAACACTAAGTACCCCATGGGCTCTCCTGACACATACGTACCGTAAGGGTTCGGGGCAGGGACACTTTCCTTCCATCATGTCACAGACCGCCACTCTGATGGTCTCGTGCCGAATACATTCATTGTAATTTTTGCTGTCTCCCGGGTGTCTCTCCTGTAACACAACAGACACCAGAGTATCCGAGTACAGAATTTAGGCAGAGAGAAAAGTCAACAGGGGGGACTTCAGATTTAGTATGGGGTACGTGGCCCAGGCAAACGAATCAAGGGAATACCTTTCCGACTGTAGGGCCAATCCACAAAGAGCAACTGAGTTTTTGTTTTTGAGACCATTCACCTCCCCTGCCACGCAGGCCAAAACCCAGCGTCCGTTACACATCACTCAACTTATAGGCAGCAAACCAGGTCCCTCCCCATTTCCCTAAGGCTGAAATGAGAGGCCTCTGAGGTCGATTCTGTGGGACAGGATCAGCTGTAGGAATGGTGGTGGGGACAAAAAGGTACACTTGACATTAGGAGTCGCAGTAAAGATCTCTGTAAGTGCCAAGGTGCTTCCTGGTTAACTCCTTTTCATGTCTGCAGGGATTCACCGGCAAGCACTGCACCAACTAATACAAATCTATCGGAAGTAGAATTTGAACTTTCCAAAAGAAAACACCAGCTTTGAGAAAGCCGATATGAACACACGGGTATAAATGGAAGCGGGGTACGGTCTTCCGTCCCTGTTAACTCTTCCTTTACTCTTCAGCGCTCCTGCCACCAACCCGGCCTCTCATAAAAACACGGCACGAACGAGAAAGATACACACCCTTGGCCTACTGCCGTGGTTTCCAAAGCGCACCACAGTGAGATCACAGGGGTGCCGTGAGGCATGTGGAGGAGAACCGGAGCTCACCACCTGCTACACACCATACACTCTACTAGCGGGCAGGCAGTAGGTCAGTTCTCTGAATCCCAAGCAGGCTCCAGCTGTCAGCACAGAGCCTGATGTGGGGCTCGGGAACTCACAACCCGTGAGATCAGTGACCTGAGGCGAAACCAGGAGCCAGACACCTAACTGACTCCGCCACCCAGACACCCCTGAGAGGGTCCATTCTTACGTTAAACTGCGTTCTGTCCCTTCTGATGATACATTAGCTTTGGGAAGGCGGCCTGCCAATGACTACTCGGATAAATAGCAAGTAGCCAATGAGCACCGCGAGGAAGACAAATGAGGACAGCGGATCCCATCTGATGCCAAGATCTTCAAAGCAGTGTGGGGCCCGACACGCGTACTCTTCCTGTCATGAAGCCGTATCCGTTATTTAAAGCTTGGACCTAACAACTTAAGAAATAGATGGCCACAGGCACTTAGGGCTCAGTCGGTTAAGCACCTGACTTCCGGCTCAGATCATGATCTCATGGTTCGTGGATTCAAGCCCTGCATCAGGCTCTGTGCTGACAGCTGAGAGCCTGGAGCCTGCTTCTGATTCTGTGTCTCCTTCTCTCTCTGACCCTCCCCACTCACACTCTGTCTCTCTCTCTCAAAAATAAATAAATGTTAAAAAAAAAAAAAAAGGATCGGCTGGGGAGCTGTGAAAAAAACCACCTGGGCACCAGGTGACTGTGAACTGAGAATGTTTTGGAGTATTAAGAATAAAAGTTGCAGGATGCCTGGCTGGCTCAGTCAGTGGAGACTGTGACTCCTAATCTAGGGTTATGAGCTCGAGCCCCACATTGGGGGTAGAAATTATTTAAAAATGAAATCTTAAAAAAAAGAAAGCCCCGTGTCGGGCTCTGTGCTGACTGCTAGGTCAGAGCCTGGTGCCGGTCTTCAGATTATGTGTCTCCCTCTCTCTCAGACCCTCCCCTGCTCACACTGTCTCTCTCTCTCAAAAATAAGTAAAACATTAAAAAAAAAAAAAAAGAGGGAGAGAAAATAAAGTCACATCTCTTGAACTTCCAGACAAGGAAAGGCCTTAAAATCAGCTCCTTGGTGAGCGAATAAGGCCCTTTCGCATTTCTACAGAAGCCTGAAGTCAAATACACAATTGGTTTGGAAAGGATAGTTTGGGTAATAACTTTTGTTCTTTCATAGAAGGCACTTCCCTGTGTTCCAGTCAAATAAATTTAAAAATTAAACTTTTATGCACCTCGGCAGAATTACTATCTTTGGGGATGAATTACCACAGGAACTCTTCTCTTGTGCTCATGAGCAATCCCGGCAGGCAGTTTTGCACAACGGAAGAACTCCGGGCTCCAGGTTCTACCCTGATCTCCGGGTCTTTGTGAAAGGTACTCAACCTCTTCATGTCACTGTCACCTCATTGACAACGGGGACAACATCTACCCCGAGATCCAATGAGAGATTATATATAAGAATTCAGCAATAGCTGGCAAATAGCATATCCTGGGAAAATGGGACTTTCCTCTGCCTTCTCTTCGGCAGCGTTACTGAAATATTCTTTTTTCTTTCCTAAAGTGTATTTATTTTGAGAGAGAGCGAGCGAACATGTGCGGGGTGGGGGGAGCGAGAGAGGGAGAGAGAATCCCTAGTAGGATCCACGCTGTCAGTGTGGAGCCTGATGCAGGCTCAAACCCACAGACCGTGAGATCATGACCTGAGCCAAAAGCAAGAGTTGGACACTCAACCGACTGATCCACCTGGACGCCCCTTGACTAAAATATTCTGGCCCTGGCTAACAACTAGCTCCGGTGGCCCTTCAGGTGACAGTACTTCGTAATTCCAGAAGTCACTAGGAAGTTCCTTACAGGGATACTGGAGAAGGGACAACACATACAGAAAAGCAAAACTGCAAAACAGCCCCCAAAGCAGGCTTAGAATTTCCAGATTCCCACATTGTAGATTAAATCCCGATTCCCCTGTTGTAGATTACCCCAAGTCATATGGAAACAACTGGACAGTGTTATGACTCATAAGGAAAAAAATTCATTTTCGGGGAGTACACAAACCAGCTTCCTTTTTCCCCCATGGTGACAAACAGGACCCTTAAGCAGACTTCTCCCATCTCTTCGAACTCAGTATTCTGCCCCCAGTTCCCTCCCCCTTCTCCCCCTCAACCTTACCTGCTCAAAGCCAGGCTCATTGTGGTAGGGGTTCTCCGTCATTAGCGACTGGATGGAGATGAGCACGGAGGAGATGCTCTGGGCTGGGCTCCAGGCAGGGCCGGTCCACGTACTGCAAAACATGGCAGAGCAGAGAGAAGGGTGGGGTGAGGCAGGATAGCAGGGTGAGTGCACCAGCACCCTGGGGCCGGGCCACACCGCACCACCATCAGTGACTCAACGTTTCTCTTTCACTATTAATGCCCTGGAATTTCCCAGCCTGTCTCACCCTCATTCACCAGAAATCAGTCAACTGCCTAATCCTCTTATCAAGTGGGAAAAAAGAAAAGAGGGTAAAGCAAGCAAGATAACTTTGAAGGGATTTTCATTGGCCTAAGAAAGAAACAGTAACCAGGGAAGGTTCCATTCATCACTCGAAAGGAATAAGTAAGAAAATAGCCTCAAAAGCAGTCTACACATTAACCTCTGTGGATCTCAGAGCTTACTTATTTACGGGTGGGGAAGGAGTCAGGGAGGGGACAGAAGCCCAGGTACAGGCACACAGGGGCCTGAAGTCATCTGGTTAGAGGCCATGATGGGGGGCGGTTGGTGATCAGGGATCCCGTTCTGTATCCAAACCCCAAAGACTGTCGAAATCTCTGAAGACTATGGAACACTGCCAAAGGGCAGGAGGGGGTAAGGGGCATTCCTACACCGCAGAGGCTCTGAAGTAATATATGGAAACCATCTGGAATAAGAGAGAAACACCAAAATTATTCCTCTCCTCCATATACCTGACTGAGGACTTACTGGAGGAGGAGGGCAGCCTGGACATTAACAATGTTTCTTCTCAGCTCAGATGCTGCCTGATCTGGTGGCTGAACACGACCTAAGCCAGGACACGCTTGTTCAAGTTAACTGGCCAATTCCCTCTCCCTGCTAAACTCAGGGAAGTCCAGAGAGGCGGCCCATCATCACTGCTTGCTCTTCGGACCCTCTCCTCAGCCCGCTCCCCTCAGCTCTGGTCCCCCTGGAACACCGGGCCCGCGCTCACTAAGACTTCACAGATTTGGGGAGTCAAGTCAACAAGGGAAATTTTCATCATGCTTCTTTTGTCGGTAAGGCAGCCCCAAGCTTTTCTTCTGGGGTGGGAGGAAAGGACCTAGAGGCTGACCAACCAGAGCAAAGAGTCCACTAAGAATGCACGGGAATCTTCTACTCTGACTCTTCAGGGCAAAAGTTCAATTTTAAGGTAGCGTCTCCTTTTCTACCCCACACATTTCGGCCGCTTTTACCCTGCCATGTGACTTCCCTTGTTTCTCCTGTGAGCTGATGTTTGTTCAAAATGGTTTTATGCTGGCCTCGGGGAGAACCTGGCACAAAGACACCGTCATACACAAATGTCACACAGAAACAACCTAGTGTCTCCCCGCCGTGGGCTATGTACACCACTATCCTACCAGCAGAGACAAAAGCCCTGGCAACCTAAAAGATCTCTTTAATGACAACCTCTTTTCAAGGACTTCCTCACTGCCACCATCACAGAACACATCCCCAGATCTGAGAGATTAAAAAGGAAAAAGCATCACATCTCCAGTTTGGTTCAGCTGCCTTTTCCCCACACACCCTGGGAAACATCGCTGGACAAGAGAGAACACAGTACCAACGCTTTGGGCGACTTTCCCGACTTCAACCTGCACTTGGCCTCCGCCCCAGGGAAATTTAGCCCACACGAAAAAGACCCATCCAGGATACATGAGAAAGCGTTTCCACTCTGAACTGGAGACCCCCCCCCACCCCAAGGCAATAAAAGGGAACGAATGAGAACCGCATGAAGCAAAATCTCAGTCGCGCCCAGAGTCCGTGTGTTCCCGAAAACGTGTCTCTTGTCTGATGTGATCTCCAACCTCGTTTCCCGTTCAGTTGTTAAAATACCGTAAGCATCTCCATCACCAGCACCGCCTCCAAAGCCACTCACTGAAGAGACTCGGAAACAAGACACCCGCCCCGTTGGAATGGCCGAGACCCGCGGCCGAGGAAATCCCTGACGCCCTAAGTAAGGGAGTGGTTCTCAAGCCGGACTGTGCGCCAGAAATGAAGCTTGGAAGACAGAGCCCGCCGGGCTCTACCCCCAGAGTTTCCGATGTCGGGAAGTCCAGGGCGGAACCCCAGAATCTGCAGGGGCTACAGTTCCCAGGCACTGCTGCTGCACAGGGGAGAATCACTTCACTACGGCATCCGCTGTGGGTCATAAGTTCACTTCTCTCTTTTGCACCTAGAATGGTACCCGTCTCTCGTACTGTCCTAGGGAGAGTTGAGGAAGTAGTCACTCCGATCATTTCCTGTGCTCTGTGCTTCAGGTGAGGAACCCTGGGTGATAAAGGCTGGGCTGGAGTAACTATGGGCTAACAACCGACTTGGCCACTTAGAAGTCTCCTCTTACCCTAGAATACTCAAGCAGACTTTCCCATTGCGGTAGAAGTTGGGGTTAAACCTCACTGTGTTATTGCCCGTTGTCATCAGTTTGACCCGAGGTGGGTGGATGGGATAGTCGGGCGGACACCGAAACACGAACAGGAAGAAACCCCCTTCATAAGGAGTGTCAAATGGGCCTGTGATCAATGCATGAATCTGCAAAATAAAACCCCATCTCAAAATTGTGAGGCGATGTCCCATCCCAACCCCTCCTGGCTTCTGCTTGCTACCCACACCGGTGGCTGGGCCTTCATCGGGCCTCCAGAGCTCACGTGCAGAGCGAAAGGCCTGTATTCACTCATGCGGGAGAGGTATGTTTGAAATTTTGCAAAATCCCATTACAGTGGAGTGGCATCTTGCTTGGGATTCCATTCTAAGGGTAGAGCCCAAGGTGGCAATGGGATCTGTCAAACTCACCCTCCCGCGAGTGTCCCTTAGAACTCCCTTAGGAGCGTGGTTTTTGTTTAGACTTCCCTGACTGGGTGTTAGAGATAACAGATGGAGATGGAACACCACTGTGCAAATCTGTACAATACTATCCTAGCGGGTTGAATTTTGAGAACCGAATATGTATCTTCATGGAGTCCGTCCGCTGGGATTTGCCTAGGTTAAACATGCCCAGGATGCGACTCCGCCCTGTTTCTGTGGGGCAAAGGGGCGGGGAGATGAACAGAAAAGAGCAAAGGGACTGGAGGTCGCAGCACCCGTGCCAGTCACAGGGCAGAGCTGAGGGCTGGGACGGAGGCCTAGGGTGCCTGCGTCCTCCGCAGGGGCTCAGACGTACTGCGGAGGATGTGGCCCAGGCAGCATCCAGCTGTGTCAAAGACACACAGCAAAACGGGGAGAACTCAGGGTCCATTTGGAGCCCCATCAGACCATCCCCAGAAAGTTCCCCAACACTGTAGGTTAGTTGAAAAAGGGAAAAAAAAAATCAGTGGCACTGAAAACAGAACGCTAAACTCTTTTCCTCCGGCCATGATTATTGAGCAAGCTTTCCTTTCCTGAAAGGAGGAAAAGCTGAATGGACCCCGTTATGTTTCTTCTTCTACAAAGGCTCCTGGGCACTTGAGTCTGCTCAGAATTTTAACAGCAAGACGAAAGAGGACCTGCAATCCAATGCCTCAGCCCCAACTCTGCGTGGGGGGCGCCCCCGATTATCTCTTTGCCCTCGGCCATTTGGAAAAGCAAGCTCAAATGGCATCAACATGACATCAGTTCTGGGACCCCAGGGACTAGTCTATGAACGGTGATACTCGACCGAGGACACAATGTCCCAGGAAAAACATTTCCAACCACATAAAAAGGAAAAAAAAAATCAATTTACAGGGAAACCTATTCAAAACAAAAAGTACATATGCCAACAATGTGAAATCGGAACTTTAACCGTTAAGAAATTTGAAACTACGAAGGGTTTGCATTTAAACGAGACTAGAGTGAGGAAATCTGATGTCTTCCCAACAGCAGTTCAAGTGCACACTCACTCCTGGGGGGGAGAGCACTCAGTGATAGAGAGACCCAAGCATCTATGCCAGGGGAAGTTAAGCTCTCTCCATGGTTCTGTGGAGGACAAGACAGGAATGGTCTTGGGGATGGAAAGGATATTCAACAGCAACCAGTAAGGACAGGAGCCCAAGCAAGGCCCTTTAAGCACAAACTGTTTGCTCAGGCTTGCCCCATCCCCAACCTTCTCTCTGCATCTGATTTAGAGCGCACTACTTAAAAGTCAAGAGTGGCAGGATGCGGGAAGAACTAGGTAGTTAAAATAAATGGGGGATCACATAATCAATCATCCAAACTGGAGCATTTCTGAGAGTTGAAGAGTGTCCCAATAATAGTTAGGCTGAGACAAGAGGCATAAACAGGGATTTTCCAAGCCACCCAGACCTCCTGGCACCCACATAAAGGACACCCGTTCAAGGCTCTCTCCATCTCACTGTGTGACCCTGGGCAAGCCACAGACTCCCTTGGGATCTTGATTTGTTTACGTAACCGAGGATGTGAGCTGGACCATCTTTTTAGGCTCTTCTAACTTTCTGGGCCCAGGTTCCCCCAGTAGCCCCCAACCCCTTCCGAGTTACATACCTTGGTCATGTCAACAGTATCAGGTACAACGAACATTCCTGGAGGAGGCTCCTTATAAATGGACATGATATCCCTGTATAACACCAAGAGGAGGTGGGGAAGGGCGTGAGGGAGAGGAGAAGAGAGGCGAATCCCTTGAGCAGAACAGTTGTTACCACCTCAGTGTGGCCAGGCCTTGAGAGAGTGGTGCTTGGTACCACAAATGTCTGCACTGTCTTGTTGACCGAGAAACCCCAGCTGAGGACTTTGTCAGGCAAGCAGAGAGCAAATGATTATCAAAAGGGCATTGTTTTCTCCGAGGAGGGGGGAAAAAATCAGAGATCCCAATGGTATCGGATGTCACCCTGGAAAAGCCACATCCCATTTACTCTCTCTTCCTCCCACAGGGCAACTCATTCACTCCCCACCTCCGAGATTCCCAGGTACTACAGCTGAATGCTAAATGAAGACTGTTCGGGAGCTGGGAAGACAGAATCAACTCCGCTAAAAAAACCCGGAAGTCCGTAAACCATACAGTGGACCGTCGCTGGCAACAGCATTATAGGAAGCAAGCTAGCGAGGAGCAGAGATCTCTTCAGACTGGAGACAATGGGGCGGGGGGAGCCCTCTGAAATTGCTGAGAATCTCACATGGGAAAGGAAAGATGACATGCCGTGGATGAGAGGATCTGCAGGTTGCATTGCACAACCTAGAATGAATGCATCAGTTTCGAGCAAGGGTCTAGAGGACATTCTGGGTGGGAAAAACCTAGAGACTTGCTAAGGTACCACCCAGGGACATAAAGGGCAAACAAGGGAGAGAGCAGAGGGACGCAATACTGGCACAACTCACGGGTAAGTCAGGACTGGAAGACCGTACAGGAGTAGAGAGGGGCGCTGAGGTTCAAGTTAGAGGTGGCAACCCGGACGGAGCTGGCTGGCATCCCTGTCAGGCCCTGGGCCAGGCACTTTACACACAGCGTGCTGTTCAATTCTTATTACCACCTCGAGAGGTAGGTAGAGACAGCTGAAGGGACTTGGGCACGTGGGGGATGGGATTACCTAGGCGAGAATGGCTGCAGTGGGCACGGGGACAGAGGACGAGGCTGGTCATCAGGAAAACAGGTTTCAGGATTCCAAGCAGCTAAAAAGCATTGCTCTTTTCCGATGTGGTAAGTTCTACGCTAGGCATTTTTTGCAAAAAATCATCTATTAAATGATAAGATCTAAGGTCAGTCACCCAAGAAATAGGCATAGAAAGGACTTGGGCCTTTGTTCCTGTATTTGAACTGGGTGTATTTGCTTCAGAAAAGTAAACCAGATGCCCCAGAGGGAAAAATACAAGAAAGTCTTGAGTAGGATATTACAAGCCAGAGTGAGACTGGGCGGTGGGAGAAAGTGTGCATTCCTGGAACAGGTGTTGAGAGTGGACAGCTTTGGGGTTCTGCTGGAGAAGTGGTTCAAGGGGAGACTGCGGGTATGTGAGGGAAGCGATCCAGACTTGGGGAGAGGGTTTGAGGAGATGGGGAATAAAAAGAAAGGTTGGCCTCGAGTCTCAAGACAGGGAAAGCAAGATGTAAGTGTGTTACAAACGGGGCTCCGGAGGAGACGACGTAGGGGTGCGGAGGGGGGGCGATGGGTGGGGCCTCCGGGCAGCATCAAGCGAGGCTGGGGTGGGGAAGGGGGGGAAGAGAGGCGGCGCGGAAGACGGGAGGGGGTGTTGCTGAAGCGCGAAAGGGTCGGGTTTCGGGCGGGAGGTATGGGGGAGGGCGTCGGGCACAGAGACGGAGGACTCTAGGAAGGGAGCCGAGGGGCGGGGTCGGACCCGGGTACTCGAGGAGGGGTTGGGTGCGTGTGGAGCTGCGGGAGGGGGGAAGAGGGGACTTGGATCGCGACGTTCCGGGAAGGCAAGACGTGGGCCTTGGAGCTGGGCTGCCGCGAGGGAAGCGCGGAGGCAGCCGGCGGGCGGGCGACGGGGGAGGTGGGCGGGGGGGGTTGTGGGAAAAAGAGGGGGCGGGGAAGGTCGAGCCCCAGAGCTCGGGGCTGGGGGAGGAAAAACCCCGGCTCACCGCTTGATCCGAAGTAGACACTGCGGCGCGGTTCGCTCGCCGTCCCAGTCGGAGCTGAGTGTGGGGTCCCAGTGGCTAAGCAGCGCGGCCCCGTGGGCAGCGGCCGAGGGCGGGAGCCCGGGCAGCGGAGCCAGGCCGCTCCCCGGCCCCCCGGCCCCGCCCGCTGCCGCCGCCGCCGCCCACACATCCGGCAGGAAAGGCGGCCCGAACCCGCTGCCGCTAACGCCAACGACACCGGCGACGCCGCTCGCCCCCGGGCCTGCCGCCCCGGCGCCCGCCGTCGCCGTCGCCGCCTCCTCAGTTGGACTCTCCGCCATCGCTGCTTCGCTTCCGGGACTGCTCGGCAGCACGTCCGCCGACCAGAGCGGCCGCTGCTCCCTCCCGCTCCTGCACCACCGAGAGCCGGGCCAGAGTGTCCCCACCCTCCGCTTCCACAGCCCGAGCGGCGCTGGCTCCGCCCACCCCCGCCCGACCAGCGAGAGGCGTTCTGCAAGAGCGTCCACCCACGGTCCTCCAGGGCGAGGTGGGGTGGAAACAAGCCTGCTAGGCTGGGGCTCTGGGCCTGCGTTGGTCCCCGGCTTTGGGGGCGGAGGGTCTGGAGCGTGCCGGCGTCGAGGTGCGGTTGAGAGCCCAGTGCCGTGGGATATTTTATTTTCAAGGGTGACAGGAGGAGGAAGGAAGGGTCCTGTCCCCACCCTTAACGGGAGCGACCCTCAGTCATGTCTGTGGGATAGAATTGGGGATCTTGCTCCCATGGGGGAGGCTAGAATAGATGAGTCGACTTGCTTAGGGCTCTTTACGGTCTGAAAACCTCTAATTTATCCTTGATCCCCGCACCTTCAACCACGGAGGGCAGGCTGCCATTGACCCCTGCGTGCAACAGGATCAAGAGGAAGGAATCCGAGCCTGCAACTGAAAAACGCCCTCATTTGAGTTTATTCAATATACATTTATGAAGGGGCTACTAAATGCCAGGCACTGTTGCTAGGCGTTGCCATAGGGATAATGAAACAGACCTAGAGAAGCATGGTAAAAGGAAGAAAATCAGGCCTCCTGCCTCCAAGCTCAGTCTTTCCCCTCCCCCCTCCCCCTTCCCGCAAGTCCTTGAATATACAGGAATCAAGGGACTGGGAGCTTAAATTCTGGGCGGATTCCTCAAGACTCCTGAAATATGCAAGGTGAAAGATCATACTGTGGACTAAGAAAAACAGAAGGCTTCCAAAAAAAGCTTTCCCTTTTCTCCCTAGCAAGAACACAGGCTCATAGTCTTATCGGGACACCCTTGGCCAGATGTGTTTCAGAATTTAGAGTAACACTCCCAGTAAGGTCTGGAGCAGCACCCAAGTAACATTGGTATTTGGACAGCAAAGTGTATGAATATTCATACAAGTCAAACAATTAGCCTCACTCTAGTCTATTTTGCTGCCCAAATTGTTTTGTGGAAGAGAAGTCCAGTTTTCACTGTGTCATGAGTTTTCTAGCAAGGGACTATGGACTTGAATGATAATGGCAAACATTTATTGAGGCTCAACACTTGTTTCTTCAGCTGGCATTTATTGAGTGCTTAATATGTGCCAAGCACTTTGTATACCTTGTCTTATTTATTCCTTTCATCAACTCTATGAAGTACTATTATTAGTCCGTTCTGAGAGATGGAAAAACAGAGGCTTACAGAGGGTCCTGTCACTTAACACAAGTCACACTGAGTGAGCAACAGATTTGGGGCTGGAAGCCAAATCTGCCTGACTCCAAAGGAGTTTTTTGTTTTTTTTAATTTATTTATTTTGAGAGAGAGAGAGAGTGTGTGTGTGTATGCGTGTGCGAGAGTGCAAGAGTGGAGGAGGGGCAGAGAGAGAATCCCAAGCGGGCTCTACTGCGTGGAGTCCCAGGCAAGGCTTGAACCCATGAACTGTGAGATCATGATGTGAGCCAGCTGCCCATCCAGAGAAAAAGTTCTAGCCACTATGTGATACTGTCGCAGCCTAGAGCTCTCCCACACTTACTGAATTTTACTTCATGGAGTCCTGTGTTACCTGATTTCATGTTTTGATGGTATAGTGTTTTACCAATAATAATAATAAGGATACTGAAGTATCTACGAAAGTATACGCAAAAAACTGGTAATAGTAGTTGCCTCTGGATGGTTTGATTTCTGACAAGGTGGGCCAAGGGGTATGTGTGTATGTGTACCTTTTAAATATTGTACTGTACATCTATTGCCTATTCAGATTATGTTTAATTCATCTTTTTTTTTTTTTTTTTTTTTTTTTTTTTACATTTGTTTTGAGAGACAGAGCATGAATAGGGGAGGGACCGAGAGAGAAAGAGACACAAAACCTGAAGCAGGCTCCGGGCAGATAGCCTCTTTGGAGTCTATTTCTGCATCCATAGGATGGTGATGATTCTTACCTCTCAGAGTTTTTCTTTTTTTAAAAAAATTTTTAATGTTTTTATTTTTGAGAGAGAGAGAGAGAGAGAGACAGCATGAGCAGGGGAGGGTCAGAGAGAGAGAGGGAGACACAGAATCCGAAGACAGGCGCCAGGCTCTGAGCTAGCCGTTAGCACAGAGCCCAACGTGGGGCTCGAACTCACAAACCTGGGATCATGACCTGAGCCAAAGTTGGATGCTCAACCGACTGAGCCACCCAGGCACCCCAACTCTCAGAGTTTTTCTGATGATTACATGTGATGATCCCAGAAATGTTTTGTAGAGTGGCAAGCACCGTCCAAATAATTAGGCTCGCCCTTGCCCATGGACGTCTCTCCTCCAGGCCTTTGCTCGTACTTTCTCTATCTGTAATACTTCTTCCCTCTGCTCTACCAGGGGAGAAATCCCAGTTATTGAAACTCTGAACCTCTGTTCCTCATCAGTAATATTGGTAACATGACAGTAGCTATAAAGCAGAGATAATGGGATAATGAATGTGCACAATACCTGGCCAGAATAAATGTTCAATAATTGTTAACTTTTACCCTTACTCATCTTCAAGGCAAGTTGAAATACTACTTTCACTGCCAAACCTTACCGCCTCCAGGTGTATTGTTATTATTACTGTTAACTAGTCCTTTAAAATTACTCCATCCTCTCGAGTAATTCATACCTTTATTATAGCACATGCTTCTTACTTTGGTGGTTTGGTTACTCATCTGTCTAGCTACTACACATGACATACTCTAGGGCAGAAAACATGGGGCACCGATCTTGTGTCTCTAGGAACTGACATTCAGTGAGTGCTGCAGACCTGGTGGACAGAGAGGAAATGAGGCCATGGTAGGCAGGCGCCTTTCCGCTGGCCACGGATCTCTAGAATTTCTCCTCCTCTTCCTCCTCCTCTGATATGCCTAGTTTCTTTCCAAAGGGCTGGGCCAAGCTTGCCCAAAGAAGCCGCAAGTCAAGGCCTGAAGGGCTGTGGAGCAAGGCAGCTGCTTAAAGGACCAGCTCACCACTTCCCAGGGGATCTCTAGGAAGCCTCTAAGGTGGGGAAGGGAAGGGCCAGGAAGAGGCCAGCGGAATGTTTCAGGCTGGCGTTACTTCGTCCAGTGTTTACTGATTTTTTCAAGGCCACGCCTGCGGCTTTTCTGGCAGCTTGGCCAGGGGGTAAGAGTATGCCTTCAGAAACCTCTCCCCACGTCCTCCGGGGATGGATGGGATGACAAAACTAAGCGGTCTTCCTACATGAGTCTCGATCTAAGCACTGGAGTGCCCTGCACAGAGCCATCTTAGTGCAACAAAATTTGGTAGTACCTTGCTTATGACATCTAGGCACGTGTCCTCCCCCAAGGGTCCTAGAGTTCAGGTCACTCAACTCTGTCTAAAAAAGATAAATCACGAAGATCCTTCTCCTCCTTCCCCAAAGTCCTGTGCCCCTCCAGAGCAGTCCTTTCCCTACAGGGCCCCCAGGCTTTTGTCTTGGGCTCAATGCCAGGGATAGAGTTAAGAGTTCCCATTCAGGGGTGCCTGGGTGGCTCAGTTGATTAAGCGTCTGACTTCAGCTCAGATCATGATCTCGCAGTTCGTGAGTTCGAGCTCCGCGTCAGGCTCTGTGCTGATAGCTTGGAGCCTAGAGTCTGCTCTGGATTCTGTGTCTCCCTCTCTCTCTGCCCCCTACCCTGCTTGTGCTCTCTCTCTCCCTCAAATATAAAACATAAAAACATTAATAAAAAAAGAGTTCCCATCTGGGTTATAACTCTTGGATGGAAAGGAAAAATCAGAACTTGGATTGGGTGTTTGGGGCTTCTGATTATAAATAATAGCTATATTAAAAAAATTTTTTTGTATGTGTTTACTTATATTATCTCACATTGTTGTCCCAACCACCATGAATTGTTCTCATCACCATTTTATTTATTTATTTGATAATAAAACCTTTTATTTTTTAAGGTTTTTTATTTATTTTTTAGAGACAGGGAGAGACAGTGCGAGCAGGGGAGGGTCAGAGAGACAGGGAGACACAGAATCCAAAGCAGGCTCCAGGCTCTCAGCTAGCTATCAGCACAGAGCCCAATGCGGGGCTTGAACCCATGAACCGTGTGATCATGACCTAAGCTGAAGCCGACGCTTAACCAACTGAGCCACCCAGGCACCCTTCATTCCCATTTTAGAGATGAGGAAATTGAGTCTCAGGGGAGAGAATCACCCAGTTAGGAAGTGTCAGGGATGGCGTTCGCCCTCTCCTCTGACTCCCGAGTAGAGGCTCTTTGCTACCATGCCCAACTCTTAAGGTAGTGGTCATGAATTCTTTTTGGTCACTATCTCTCTGAGAATACAATGAAAACAATGGATCCTCTCCCAAGAACAAAGCACCTCTGTACTTACAAGTATTTTGCACGAAGCAAAATGGTCCCACCCATGGACCCTGGACTAAAGAATCTCAATGGTAATGGACTGACTAGACTTGCTAAGGGAGCATGCTCTTCTGACTCTCTAGGGTCCCATGGGCCCACCGACTACCTTCCCAACTTGGCTGATTTAGACTCATGAGTCCAGCAACTCCCAGGCTGTTTGCAGCCAATGCTCAAGGGAAATTCCTGCCAGCCCCCTTGGCAAAAACTAGGTTCCTGGAGCTTCCCAGAAAGGAAAAGAGAACCACCTTTCCTGGAAGCCACTCTTTGATTACCATTAGAGGGTAGTGACCTAGCCAATGATGCCAGCCAGACATCCCAAAGGGTTACTACATTCCATGTTCATAACGTTACCAGTTAATCTACTGCTCTCTTGGGGACACCTCAGCTGCCACTTCGGCCCCAGTTTTGCCTGGAGATGCCTGGGCTCTGCTTCGGGTCCTAGCACCGGCTTGCTGTGGACAACCTTGGGAGAACTACTTAAGAGGCCAGTAGTTCTGAACTGGGAGTGATTTTGCCCCCAGCCAGGAGACGTGTGTCAGTATCTGGTATTTGGCAACTGGTCGTCACCAAGTGAGTGAAGGGAGGTTGCTACTAGCATCCGGTGTGTAGAGAGAGGGGCCAGGGAACTGCCAAACACCTCGTAACACGCAGGGCCACCCACTGCAACGAACTGTCTGGGCCCAGATGTGCCAACGGTGAGAAATCCTGTGGGACCATCGGATTGTGGAATGACTCTTAGCAGGTACTGGACTGGAATCCGCGGCCTGCTGTGTGGTATCGAGCGTGTCCATTAATTTCTAAGATGCTTAGATGAGTCAGCACAGTGCTAAGGGCCTCGGTTCTGAATTCCAGCTTCACTCATCAGCTGTGGCTTTCACAGGTTCCCATACCTCCCTGAGCTTCCTTTTCTTACCCATAAAATGACGTATTTCATAGGGATGTTGGAAGCTACAGACATTGCTTAGCACTGTGCCGGACATACAGGTGCTCAAATGTCAGCTGATGTTGCTACAGCACTAGCTCCCTTGCTTTTCCTCATCTATGGCACATAGCTTCCGTACCCACATATTCAATGTGGATCTGTTCCCGGGCTGAATTAGGGCCCCAAACGTCCTAAGGGCAGGACCTTAGATTTCTTTGCCTTTCTGGGGACAACAAGGAGGATGTTTAGCACTTGTGGGTTGTCCTTACTTTGCATGTAAATTCAATCCATTCTTGTTAAACTCAGTGCTTGGTCTTTACCCCTCTTTGCTAGCTGACCTGCAGAGGAAGGTGTTCTTAACGCTGATTAGGAATATTCTTGGTTTCACAGTTTCACACCAGTTTTGAGGTAAGTTGAGGTATAGGATTTTCACAAGATGGATCCCACTGGCACTCCTTTAGAAACCATCCAATTTGTTCATCCTGTCACATTTTGCTCGGGCTACGGCTAATGGAAGCAGCAGGTGTACACATACCCATCCGCTGGGCTATCAGTCCCGCGTTGGCTGAGTTGGGGAAGCCTGCTGGGCACAGGCTGAGACCACAAGAAAGATGGGCACAAGGCTCTCTGACCAATTCATTCGTTAGTTGGTTCAACCATAAAACCCCAAAAACCAACAAAACAAAATAAATCCCCTCACCCTTTTGATACCTACAAAGGCTAAGATTGCAAGTTCCCCAAGAACAGGGACTGTATCTCAGCTGCTTTATTCCAGAACATTTAGACACTCTAACTTTAAGAAAGGCTGAGAATGAAAATGAAACTTACAAGGGGGGCTAAATGCAGCCAGGAGGCCCACCTCCCTTTCCAACGGGCTCTGCTGACTTCTTTGGGACGGTTTCCCTGTCTGTGCCACCTTAATTGTGCGGCCAGAATGAAAACGGATGGGACCGCAGGGCAGTTAAAGGCCTGAGGTGGGCTCCCCACTTCTCCCACTTTCCAGCGCTGTCACGTTGGACACGTATAGCGCTTCCCTCAGCCTTGGGCCCCTCATTTGCAAAACAGGTGTAACCACTGTACCTCTAATTCTAGGGTTGCTGACATAAAGGTAAAACACTCGGTGCAAATGAAGCCCGTCAGAAGTGTTACCTATCTATTATTATTATATTAAATTTGAAGGGAAGAAAGCACCAATCGCTTAGACAAATTCATGCCTCCTCTGAAGAATGAAGGAGCCCTCCGTACATCACGGTGGTGCTACTTCTCAGCCCTGGGGAGTTCCAAACCACCAAGGGTTGACCCAACCCCGCCTCCCTGTCCCTCCTTTCCACCAAGGCCCTCCCCAGGGGCAAAGGACAGAGGCGCAGGCATATGGGTTTAGAGAAACAGTTGTCTTTAATGGTAAAGCTTAGCACGCTCCAGCACCAGGCCTGGCCTGAAGTCCAAGCAGCAGGGACGGGTGGGCGACCCTCACGAAGCCTCACATGGCGAAGAGGATGAGGAAGGCGACCATCAAACAGAAGAGCCCCATGGCCTCAGACAGGGCAAAGCCCAGAATGGCGTAGGAGAAGAGCTGCTGCTTGAGAGACGGGTTCCTGCCAGGGACGGAGATCGATGGCAGCCAGGGGAGAGGAAGAGGCGGAGGGATGGAGGACACAGGTCAGTTACGTGGTGGGGGTGGGGGGGGGGTTGCTGAAACCGGGAAAGGGTCGAGGCTGCCTGGGCATTTGGACAGGTAAGCAGAGTACTAACGTGGTAAGCTGCAACAAGTCAGGCTGGAAACGGATTTAAATTCTGATTCAGAGATCACTGGAGAGAACAGGGGGTCGCTGAAATCAACCCCAAGCTAGCGGGAGCTCTCGCTGAGGCCTCTCCCAGTAGGGGTGGTGTTTATGCTCGGAGATGCTCTAGGACACCCCCAAACTTACCTGGCATAGCCAATGATCAAACTGCCAAACACTGTTCCGATGCCGGCCCCTGAACCAGCCACACCGACCGTGGCAGCCCCGGCACCAATAAACTTGGCTGCCGTGTCGATGTCCCGGGAGACGACACTGGTCTGGAACTCCCGTCGGGCCACCTGGAGCGGGGCGTTGCTATAGGATGGCTAGAGAGGCAAGGAGCAAAGGAGAGGGACTGAGGCCTAAGGACAGACAGGTGGCTGACTCCATCCCCTTACCTGACCTTCCTGGGCCCTGAAACTGCTGGCAAATTGCCTGGCAGGTACAGCCTGCTCGGTTTACAGAGCATGCTGGGAATTAGTCTCGGTGCCCATTTTTCAGACGGGACCTGGGAAACCTTGCTTTTGCAAACTTCTCACCTCCGGTGCTCACCTTGGGGTCCTTAAAACTATTAGAGCACCCCTATTAAAGCCCCTTTTTGGCCCACAAGCCACTATCTTGAAGAACCCCTTTCTGGGGAAATTAATTAATTAACTTTCAAGATTTTATTTTAAAGTAATCTCTACACCCAGAAAGGGAGCAGCGTGTCAAACGTACAACCTTGTGATAAAGAGCCCTGTGCTCTACGGACTGAGCCAGCCAGGTGCCCCCCGGGGAAATTTATAAGAGGGCCCATATGCCTTTACCTGTTGAGACGGGATCTCTGATCTACTCAAGAAGGATGCAGACACAGGCCTGATGAGATCCCTGGTACAACAGCGGATCTGTAAAGTGAGGAACACATGCAAGGGATAAAGAAAAAACTAAACGCTGAACATCTGTCAAAAAGAACTACAATTACAAACAGAACAAAAGTCCAATATATTTCAAGGTCAGTTCGTGGATTCCTGCTCCTACCGGATAGGCCTGCACCAGAGACAGCTGTCCTGAGGCCCCGGGTGTAGTTAGCAGTGGCGACTTTCCCACTTAAAAGCAGGTACCAAAGTTCACTTCCACGGGCGCAGCCCTTATCGGGTATCCCAGAACGGAACAAGAACCCACACTAACATCAAGCTGGGCTTAAGAAGGGTTTGGACTCAGATCACTAAAGAATCAGAAGGGGGAAATCTTATTTTGTGATGTGTACTCACTGTCACACTCCCTGAATGGACTGGGCCAGTAAACCTGGTGAGGCTCCTGAAACAGCCATCTAAGCAGAGCCCCCTGGAAGAGGCTTTCAAAATATTTCAGTATAATGCTGGTGGTTCTCAAACGTGGCTGAACGTCGGAATCACCTGGCCAAGTTCTAAAAACCACAGATGCATGGATTCTACCACCAACGGGGGTAGCCTGTCCATCAGGATTTTTGAAAGTTCCCCAGATGAGTCCAACATGCAGTCAAGGTTAAGAATGACTGCTTCGGTGGGCTGTCTGGCTAAGGCCGAGCCAGAATGGGGGTAAAGGTCATATCCAGGCTGAGATCATATTCCAAAGCCAAGAAAGCTTGGTTTACAAGGTCTAAATAAACCGGGGTTAACTGCATCACGACAGCCTTCCCAGAGACCCAACATCATCAGGACGCCAACAAGCTCCTCTCAGTTCATTCATTAAACATCGATGGCTCCCACATCTGGCGCTCCAGACCACGCCGGAGCCGAAGCTTACCAGAGCAGAAGGAATGAGAAGTGCCCCGGTGGCCTGCATTTTCTCACTCTGCAGAGGAAAAAAAGATCCGTTGACAATCTAGTCGTTTGCTTATAGTGCCGACCTTCGCTTGTCCCCTTCACCCCGCCCGTCCTCCCTGGACCACGTTATTCCTTGCACCATGCCCCAGATGAGGAGGGCATTAAAGGTCAAAGGATAGCGCGAAAGGATCTGCAAAAGAAGGTCACGGAGATTTTCAGTGGAGGAGAGAGGCCCGAACCCCGGGGACGAAATGTTGCTAAAGAGGATGGTCTCCCGGGAAGGCGTTTGGAGGCAGATACTGGGTATGTGCCAAGTAGAATCTTGCTCATTTTACACAGCTGTCCTCGGCCCGCCTCAGTGGGGACAGTTAATTGCTCATTGCCGTTGGTAATGAACATGAATTGTTAAGGATATAGACATCCATCGCTTCTCCCGGCCATGAGGGCAAATGACCTTTCACACAGCCCAGCCCACACCCCTGCCAATCGCTGGCTTCCAGCCCCAAGTCACCTGCACGCCCACTGCCCCGCTGCCCCAGCTCGGACCACAGCGCTTGCCCGGCTCAAGGTGACTGACTCACCTCGCAGCGTTAGCTCTAGGTCTCAGCGTTCAGCTCCTCCACCCACGTGTCCCGGAGTCCTCCCACTCTCATTGGCCGCAATCCTCCCGCACCCCCATTGGCTAACGTCCTCAAGTTCTCCTTTCTCATTGGCTTTCCGCAGCTTCTTCCTCTCTCGCCACAGGAGCTTCGTGGCAGTTCCCGCCTCCATGCTGGTGAAGGCGGGGTTTTTCTCCACGATCTGGCTTCCGAATGGTCGGTCCCCGAAATGCTCAACCATAGAGTCGGCTGGGCTCAGAGGTTCCATAACCGCCCTCACAAAATGGCGGCCAAGGTGGAAGCTGCAGAAAAAGGCGTGGGAGAGATGACCGGACGTCTTACGCATTAGACACATGACCTTGGACTCGAGCCTTCATTCGGGCGCTTGGGCCTTGAGGCGCATTGTGTGTCGGGATTTGTAGTTCAATCGGAGGCCCTAAAGGCGGCTGAGATCCCGCGAGATGTCCGTCTAGAGGCCGGGAGAGCCAACGCCTTTGCAGCAATTCCCGCCCTCGTGATTTTGCTTCCACCTTGGAGAATAAAGGCCGCCCGCTGGTCTCTAAAGTTTGCTAGTGGGCCAGCGGGGTTTTGTGGGCTCTGGAAAGTTCTACAGTCCTGGACTACCCGCCAAATTTTTAAAAGTATATTTTTTTGTATTGTAAAAAGCAAATTCTAAGGATAAAACGCTTAATATCCCTGTAGAAAGACGAGCGAAGTATAGGTACAGGCAATCCGCTAAAGATGACATACACATGGAAAGAAAGAATGTTTAATTCCGCTCATCAAATAGTAGTTTAAGCACATCATTTGAATCTCTCAAAAGAGAATTCCTTTTATCAGTGGGAGCCAAGCACCGAATTCTACTGTTGCCGGTCAAAGTATGTGAGTTAGGAAACCTTTATGAAAAATGTGCATAGGAAGAAAATAAAATATTAATAGTTCTGTATTATGTAGTAGGTCGATTTGTATTTTTATGAGCATATTTCTTTATGATAGAACAATATTAAAAAACTATACTAATCTGGAAAGTTGGAACTCTGGACCCTTGAGACTTAAAATAGCTTGCCAGCATAGTATAATGGAAAGAGTGTGGATGACACAGAGTTCCTATGGTGGCTCTACCACGTAACTGGATTTGCATATCTCTGAGATTACCAAATCTCTCTTGGCTTTAGACTTATAAACTACCATTGATTGAAGCCTCAGCATATGGCAAGCATTGTGTTAGTTTCCTTCAACTGTTATGTGATTTATCCTTAGGACAATCCTATAAGTAGGTATTACTATCCCCATTATACAGACTCGCACTTCACAGAGTGTCTTTCTTCAGTTTGACGTATTCGGTTGAGATAAAGTCAGTGTTTGAACCCAAGTCAGCCTGGGTCCAAAGCAGAAGCCCTTAACAACGGTTAAGGGAGTTCTTGGGCCACCTAAAACTGAGGGACATGTAAACAGGGATAAACAGGGTTAATACAGGGTGCCTGAGTGGCTCAGTCGATTAAGTGTCCGGCTTCAATTAAAACAAATTTTTTTTAATGTTTTATTTATTTTTGATACAGAGAAAGACAGAGCATGAGAGGAGGAGGGGCAGAGAGAGAGGGAGACACAGAACCCAAAGCAGGCTCCAGGCTCTGAGCTAGCTGTCAGCACAGAGCCTGACGCGGGGCTTGAACCCACAAACGTGAGATCTGACCTGAACAGAAGTCAGAGGCTTAACCAACTGAGCCACCCAGGTGCCCCAAGTGTCTGACTTCAGCTCAGGTCATGGTCTTGCAGTTTGTGAGTTCAAGCCCCGTGTTGGGCTCTGTGCTGACAGCTCAGACCCTGAACCTGCTTCAGATTCTGTGTCTCCCCCTCTCTCTGCCCCTCCCATGCTCATGCTGTCTCTCTCTGTCTCTCAATAATAAATAAATATTAAAAAAATAAAATAGGGTTAATACTGTTTAGAAATATGAAATAAAATAAATATGAGGCATAGGTTGGTGTTTGGTGAATGTACTCTTTCTGTTCCTACTCTAAGTTATATTTTCATGTGGATTACCTGTTTGTCTACATGTTTGTTTGTTTTTCAAATACAGATTTGTCATATAGCTCTACTCCAACATACACTCAAAGTTGTCAAGTTTATCCTATGAGCTACTGGAAATCGAGCAGTTCAAGGTCATGTTTAGAATGTGAATTTTGGGGGTGAATTAGTAGGTTTCAAATCCTGGCACTGCTACTTATTGCTGTGTGATTTGGGGCAAGGCTTTTAATCTCTTTAAGACTCAGTCTTTATCTAGAATGAAATCTTGCCATTTGCAACTATGTGGATAGAACTAGAGGCTGTTCTGCTAAGCGAAATGAGTCAGTCAGAGAAAGACAAATATCATATGACTTCACTCATATGAGGACTTTAAGATACAAAACAGATGAACATAGGGGAAGGGAAGCAAAAGAATATAAAAACAGGGAAGGGGACAAAACATAAGAGACTCTTACTTTTCTTTTAATTAAAAAATTTTTTTAAATATAGTTTATTTGTATTTGAGACAGAGACAGAGCACAAGTAGGGAAGGGGCAGAGAGAGAGAGAGAGAGAGAGGGAAACATAGAATCTTAAACAGGCTCCAGGCTCTGAGCTGTCAGCACAGAGCCCGATGCGGGGCTTGAACCCACAAACCGTGAGATCATGACCTGAGCTGAAGTCGGACACTTAACTGAGTCACCCAGGCGCCCCATAAGAGACTCTTAAATATAGAGAACAAACAGGATTGCTGGAGGGGTTGTGGGAGGGGAAAGGGCTAAGTGGGTAAGGAACATTAAGGAATCTACTCCTGAAATCATTGTTGGACTATATGCTAACTCAATTGGATGTGAATTTAAAAAAAATTTTTTTTTCAAAAAGCGGAAAAAAAGAAATAACAATCAAAAATCTTCAAGAAAAGAAAAACAACAGCCCATCACTTTTAAAAGAGTCTTTATCTATAAAGTGAGATATACCTTTTTCAACAAAATTGTTTAATTTTATTTTATTTTATTGAGAGAGAAAGAGCATGCACCTACACATGAGCAGGGGAGAGACATTCCCTCTCTCAAAAATATAGAAAATCTTTTTTTTTTTAAACTTTTTTTTATTTTTGAGAGAGAAAGAGAGACAGAGCACAAGCAGGGAAGGGGCAGAGAGAGGGAGGGAGATACAGAATCCAAAGCAGACTCCAGGCTCTGAGCTGTCAGCACAGAGCCCGGCATGGGACTTGAACTCACCAACAACAAGATCATGACCTGAGCTGAAGTTGGCTGCTTAACTTAACTGAGCCACCCAGGCGCCCCTCTTTTTTTTTTTTTTTAATGTTTATTCATTTGAGAGAGAGAGAGAGAGAGAGAGAGAGAGAGAGAGAGAGAGAGAGACAATGAGCAGGGGAGGGGCAGAGGGGGAGAGAGACACAGAATCCAAAGCAGGCTCCAGGCTCTGTCAGCACAGAGCCTGACCTGGGGCTTGAACCCACAAGCCATGAGATTGTGACCTGAGCCAAAGTCAGACACTTAACTGAGCCCCCCAGGGGCCCCTAGAGGAGAGTGAGAATCTTAGGCAGACTCCATGCCCAGCTTGGAGCCAGACAAGGCTCAATCTCACAACTGAGATCATGACTTGAGCCAAAATCAAAAGTCAGATGCTAACTGACAGAGCCACCCAGGCGCCAAGATTCTAAGTAATCTCTGCACCCAGCGTAGGGCCGAACTCACAACTCCAAGATCAAGAGTTCCATGCTCCACTGACTGAGCCAGCCAGGTGTCCCTCAACAGGATTGTTATAAGGAGTGAATGAGAGAGTGTATGTGGAGGTGATCTTTTAATTATTGAAATAAAAAGCACTCATAAACCAGGAGGGGGTGTATGAAGTGAAAGGTTGTTGGGAAAGCTCAAATCCGGGCCCGGCATTTTGGGGTTAGACTCACTGTCTTGGAGGAGGCCAAAAACCTGTGGGACCCCCAGAGAACTGCTGTGGAGACAGAAATGCTAATGATGAGGTGGCCAAGAGCAAACGTGGTAGATAAGAAGCCAGGAAGTCTCTCTTTCCGAAGGCATTTCTGACTCTCCAGACACACCTTCTCTCAAGACCTTCTCTCTCCCTTCAAGCCCAGCTCCTCACTCTGCAGGAATTCAACAAACATTTTTAAGCACAGACGAATAATACCAGTCTCCACCCTAAACAAGCACAAAACTAGCAGGAAAATAAGTAGGGAAACAAGTAATTCAAATGAATAGTGTCTTAATGGGCATTGCAAGGAAACTACCTACAAAATACAAAGAAGGGAGAGACTAATTTCATCTGGAGAGAACCAAGAAAGGTCTTCTTGGGAAAAAAAAAAAGATTTCTGGGCTGCGTTTTGAGGATAAATATAAGTTAGCTAGATAGGTCAGGGGAGAGGGGCGCCTAGGTGGCTCAGTTGGTTAAATGTCCGACTTCGGCTCAGGTTATGATCTTGCGGTTTGTGAGTTCGAGCCCCGTGTCGGGCTGTGTGCTGACAGCTCAGAGCCTGGATGGAGGCTGCTTCAGAGTCTGTGTCTCCCTCTCTCTCTGACCCTTCCCCACTCAAGCTCTGTCTCTCTTGCTCCTAAAAATAAATAAACATTAAAAAAAATTTAAAAAACAAAAGATAAGTCAGGGGAGAGGGTGAGAATGGACGAGACTATTCCAGGCAGAGTGAACAACATGTATAAAAATCCAGGAAGAGGGGTGCCTGGGTGGCTCAGTTGGTTAAGCGTCTGACTTCGGCTCAGGTCATGATCTCACAGTCCATGGGTTCGAGCCCTGCATCAGGCTCTATGCTGACAGCTCAGAGCCTGGAGCCTGCTTCACATTCTGTGTCTCTCTTTCTCCCTGCCCCTCCCCTGATCGCTCTCTGTCTCTGTCTTTCAAAACAATAAAGACCAAAAAAAAAAAACCCAACCCAGGAAGAGTCGGGGTATCCCATCTTAGACCAGTCAGCCACAGCCCGGACACAGTGCACACATGCGTGCTGCATTTCCGTTTCTGGCAAAATGGCTAAATGAAATATTCTGAAAATCTCCTATCATACTTATAGATGCCGCCTAAAGATAAAAAATAACAACTATATTTCTAAAGTGCATGCCTCGTTTTTGACAGCTAAAATAAAATGCATTCTCGTTTTTATTAAATTCCCAATTTTCCACAGTCCGGAAAAAAACACCCCGTCTCCTAAATGACCCGGCTGGTGATGATATATTCTGTGAAACAATAGTAACAAATATAAAAGGCAGGAGTTTTAGGGGGGAAGGGGAGAGATGACTCATGGTGATAAATGCTGGTTTTTACATGCATAGCCGGGCTCATAAGAGAGTAAAGTCTTCAGGGACCCCAAACAAGGCAGGAACATAAAACCATAGCAGTAAACCTGTAATATTAAACTGCAGCAGCCATGGCTAGGAATATGGTGAGATAGAGAAAGGAGTGTCAGTCGCAGGAATTAAATAACTTGAGTTTGGATCCTTCATAGGGACAGAAGAGTTTGGTGCCTGTGTGAGAAAGGGAGTTGGAATTGAAGTTTCCAAATAAAGCTAAGATCCTCAAAAGGCTACTGCCTTTGAAGGGTGGAGATCCACAGGGAGGTAGCAAGAAGATTTTCTACCTGCTCCTGGCTCTGGGTGAAAAAAATGGGGCGCCTGGGTGGCTCAGTTGGTTAAGCGGCCAACTTTGGCTCAGGTCACGACGATCTCATAGTTTGTGAGTTCGAGCCCCACTCGGGCTCTGTGCTGACAGCTCAGAGCCTGGAGCCTCCTTCTGATTTTGTGTCTCCCTTGCTCTCTGCCCCTCACCCACTTGCACTCTTTCTCTTTCTCTCTTTCCCTCTCTCAAAAGTAAATAAACGTTAAAAAAAAAAAACATGGAAAACTTTCCTGAGAATTTGTAACTACAAGATGATTTTTTATGTTGATTTTGAAGTCAAATCTATACCCTATTGGGTGCCTAGCTGGCTCAGTTGGTAGAGCGTGCTAATCTTTTTTTTTTTTTAAGTTTATTTTGAGAGAGAGACACACACACACAGGAAGGGCAGAGAGGGAGGGAGGGAGGGAGAGAGAGATAATCCCAGGCAGGCTCCACATTGTCAACGCAGAGCCTGATGTCGGGCTCAAAATCATGAGCAGTGAGATTGATCCGAGACGAAACTAAGACTCAGTTAATACTTAACTGACTGAGCCCCTCAGGAGCTTCGAGCAAAAACTCTTAATTTTGGGGTCGTGAGTTCAAGCCCCATGTTGGGTGTAAAGATTACTTAAATACATACATACATACATATGTACAAAAATAAACAAAAACACATGCGTGCGCGCGTGCGCGCAAACACACACACACACACACACACACACACACACACACAAATCTGTTGTCTACAAATGTCCAAGATAAGGAGTTGGCATTAAAAGTGGTTCTGGGGGCACCGGGGCGGCTCAGTCAGTTGAGTGCTGGCTTTGGCTCAGGCCATGACCTCACGGTTCATGGGTTCCAGCCCCGCATTGGGCTTGCTCCTCTCGGTGCAGAGCCCACTTTGGATCCTTCGTTCCCCTCTCTCTCTGCCCATCCCTTGCTCAAGCGCACACACACATGCTCGCTCTCTCTCTCAAAAATAAATAAAACATTAAAAAAAAAAAGTGGTCTGGACTAGGGATGCCCTTGGCTGAAACAGTGTAAGACTCCTCTGCACCCATGCAAGATTCCCACAGTAACTGAGAAGTGATCTCTATGAAGAAATAATCCACAATGAGCCAGGATGAACAAACGTAGCAAACGGCAAGAATTTCAGATAACATAATTTTTCAGATGACAACTCAACTGTAAAAGAGGCAGTAAGGTACAGTGGTTAAAGATAGAGGTTCTAACATCACACTGCCTGGAGTCTAGTCCAAGTGCTGTATTTACTATCCAGGTGACCTTGGGTAAGTTGATTAGCTTTTCTGTGCCTCCATTTCCTTGTACAGGGATGTTATGAAAATTGAATGAATTAATATTGTATAATACAGGGCTTGGCACATAGGGTCACTGATGCATTTGTTACTTATTTATTTATAATTTTTAAATGTTTATTCGTTTTTGAGAGACAGAGAGAGACAGAGTATGAGTGGGGGAGGGGCAGAGAGCAAGAAAAAGACACAGTATTGGAAGCCGGCTCCAGGCTCTGAGCTGTCAGCACAGAGCCCGACACAGGGCTCAAACTCACAAGCTGTGAGATCATGACCTGAGCTGAAGTCGGATGCTTAACCAACTGAGCCACCCAGGCCCCCACATTTTTTCTTATTTAAAATTAAGTATGTTTACATACTTTTAAATGCTTTTTAAAGTATTAAGAACATAAGGAATAATAATAACGAAGAGATCAAGATGGTATAAAAAAGAACTCACAGATTTGAAGAAGAAATAAATGGAACTTTAAAAAATACAGGGGTGCCTAGTTGGCTCAGCCAGTGGAGTGTGACTCTCGATCTTGGGTTTGTGAGTTTGAGCCCCCCATTAGATGGAGAGATTACATAAAACAAAATAATAAAAAAAAGAAAAATGTAGCAATTGAAATTTAAAAAAAAAGGATAGGTTAAACAAGAGATTAATAACAGCTGAAGGAAAAGTTAGCACATTGGAAAAAAAGGTCTGAGGAAATTTTTCAGAATGAAGCACAGAGAAATAAAAGAACAAAAATATGAAAAGGAGGTTAAGAAACATGGAGCGCCCTATGAGAGGTAACATTCATCTAATTAGAATATTAGAAGGAAAGAATAGAGAGAATGGTAAAAAGGCAATATTGAAAAATATAATGGCTGAGAAATTTCCAGACTGACCAAATACATGGATCCTCTGGTTGAAGAATCTCAACAAGTCCTAAATAGGATAACTATAAAAAAAGAAAAATCTACCCCTCTTCTCATTTTAGTGAAACTGCAGATCACTCTTCAAAGACGAGATATTAAAAGCTACCACAGAGGAGGGGGAAAAACCCCACTTATTTACAATGGAAAATTTCACTGAGAAGGTAACATGTGGACCAAGATTTGAAGGAGAGGAGTAAGATATAAAGCTAGCGGTGAGGCGGAGGGGGGCGGGGGGGACTAGTGTTTCAAGTGTAGAGAACAGCAAGTGCAACAGCCCTGTGGTTAAAGACTGCGTGGTTTCTAGCCTGAACAACTGGGATGATGGATTTGCAGTCAAATGGAATACGTTTTGGCTATGATTAGAGCTTTTTTTGAAAGTAGGATTAGGATTTCCATTTTATCATATTAGGTTTGAGGTAATGATTCAAGTGAAGATGACAAGTAGGCTTTTGAATAGATGAGTCTGGAGTCCTGAAGAAGTCTGGGTTTGAAATATCTATCTGGAAGTCATCACTAAGTAGCTGGCATTTAACATCTTGAGACTGGATGAGATTATCAAAGAAAAGATGCATTCCCACCAAGACATGTCATAGCCAAACTGTGAAAAGACCTAGATCTAGAGAGAATCTTGAAAACAGCAAGAGGAAAGCAACTCATCATAGGCAAGAGATCTTCATTGGATTTACAGCTAATTTTTGGGGCGCCTGGGTGGCTCGGTCAGTTAAGCGTCCGACTTCAGCCCAGGTCATGATCTCACAGTTCATGAGTTTGAGCCCCACATGGAGCTCTGCACTGACAGCTCAGAGCCTGGAGCCTGCTTCTGATTCTGTATCTCCCCCTCCTTCTGCCCCTCCCATGCTCACACTCTGTCTCTGTCTCTCTCTCAAAAAGAAACATTAAAAAGTTTTGGGGGAAAAAAAAGAAAGAAAAAAGAAAAAAAAAGACTTACAGCTAATTTCTCACCCAAAACTACTAAGGCCAGAAGACCGTGGGATGACATATTCAAAGCGCTGAAAGAAAAGGACCATCAGCCAAGAATTTTATATCTAGCAAAACTATCCTTCAAAAACTTTAGGAGAAGTTGAGACGTTCCCAGAGAAACAAAAATTGAGACAGTTGATCACGAGCAGAACTGCCTTCCAAGAAATATTACAGGAAGTCCTTCCGGCTGAAATGGTAGGACATTAGACAGCAACTCAGATCCATAGGAAGAAATAGTACTAGCAAACATAAACACAGTAGTAAATAAAAAAGATAGTATAAATATGTTTTTGTTTGTAAGTCTTTTCTTTTTATTTTAATGTTTTTATTTGTTTTTGAGAGAGAGAGACAGCATGAGCAGGGGAGAGTCAGAGAGAGAAGAAGTCACAGGATCTGAAGACAGGCCCAGGCTCTGAGCTAGCTGTCAGCACAGAGCCCAATGCAGGGCTTGAACCTACGAACTGTGATATCATGACCTGAGCTGAAGTCGGACGCTTAACCAACTGAGCCACCGAGGCACCCCGTAGCCCTTTTCTATTTGATTTAAAAGACAATCACATAAGGCAGTAATTATAAAGCTGTGTCAGTGGGGCTTGTATTATCTAAATATACAATTTGTATAATAATAATAGTACAGAGGAGAGTGGGGGAATTCAGTTATATTTGAGTCAAGTTTTTGTATACTATTGAAATTAAGTTTGTATTAATCTGAACTATATCATTTTTTTTATTTTTTTAAAGGTGTTTATTTTTCAGAGAGAGAGAATGTAAGGAGGAGACAGGCAGAGAGAGAGGGGGACAGAAGATCCAAAGTAGGCTCTGTTGACAGCAGAGAGCCCAACATGGGGCTTGAACTCACAAACTGCAAGATCATGACCTGAGTCGAAGTTGAACACTTAACCTACTGAACTACTCAGGCCTGAACTAGTAAGCTGTTAATTGTGAGTCCTTGGGCAGCCACTAAGTAATAACTAAAAACATATAGTAAAAAAATATAGTATAGTAAAAGAATATGTTAGTGTAATTAAAAAGACTTACTAGAGGGGTGCCTTGGTGGTTCAGTTGGTTACATGTCTGGCTCTTACTTTTGGCTCAGGTCATGATTACACAGTTTGTGACTTTGAGCCCTGAATTGGGCTCTGCACTGGTGGCTTGGAGCCTGCTCGGGATTCTCTCTCTCTCTCTCTCTCTCTCTGGCCCTCTCCTGCTCTCACTCTCTCTCTCAAAATAAATAATAAACTTTAAAAAAATAAAATAAGATAACATACTAAAAACATCTATTTGACACAAAAGAAAAAAATCACAAATACGTGAAAATTAAGCACATGTTCCTAAATAACTGATGTAGCAAAGAAGAAATCATGAGAGAAATTAAAAAAAGCTTTAAGATAAGTGAAAATGAAAACATAATGTACCAAACTTAATAGGATACAGCTAAAGCTATATCCTGTAAATTTATAGCTGTAAACACTTATATTTTAAAAAGTGGTGGGGTGCCTGGGTGGCTCAGTTGGTTAAATGGCCGACTTCAGTTCAGGTCATGATCTCATGGTTTGTGAGTTCGAGCCCTGCATTGTGCTCTTTGCTGACAGCTCAGACCCTGGAGCCTACCTTAGATTCTGTGTCTCTGTCTCTCTCTCTCTGCTCCTTCACTGCTCATGCTTTGTCTCTCTCTCTCTCTCAAAAATGAATAAACTTAAAAAAAATTTAAATATATAAAAAATTAAATTTAAAAATAAGTAAATAAACAAATAGCATGCAGATTCAGAAAATATATATACTTTTTGGTTCACGGTTGAGAAAAGACTAAGTGTACACAGAGAAGTTCAGCGGGGGTAGCTTGAGGCACCCCAAAATTGAGAGGCCAGAGAAATGAGAACGAGCAAAGAAGAAAGAGAAGGAATGGCTAGTGAAGTAGGAGGGATAATTCAAGTGCTGTCTTGAAAGTCAGATGAAGACAGTGTTTCTGGGAGGGAGTGATCAAACTAGATGGGCTCTGGATTTGGCTTTGTTTTTTTTCAGTAGGCTTCATACCCAAGCACCGAGCCCAGTGCCAGGCTTGGCCTCTGAGATCAAGACCTGAGCTGAGATCAAGAGTCGGATGCTCAACCCGCTAAACTATCCAGACGCCCCTAGACTTGACTTCCTAGACTTGACTTCTGAATGCAGCAGCCTAGAGATCATTGGTGAACTTCGCAAGAGAACTTTTGTGGATCTCTGGGTATGAAAGCTGACTGGAGGGGGTTGTGGGTTTAAGAACATGGTGAGTTGTCACCATTTCATCTGGTTGTCTAACTAAAACTTGCTCTCAGTTCGTGAGTTTGTGCCCTGTGTCAGGCTCACTGCTATCGGCATGGAGTCTGCTTTGGATCTTCTGTCCTCCTCTCTCTGCCCCTCCTCTGCTCTTTCTCTCTCTAAAATAAACATGGAAAAAGAATCTTTAAAAAAAGTGCATTTTGGGGATAATTGAACTTTTTTTTGTTATGGTTTCAGTATTAGATGAGATGAAAAATTTCTGATTTGGAAAGGCAGAGATGATTACTTAATAAAAAAGAGGTGATAAAATAGTATGTACAGTATGATCTCATGTTGATTAAGAAACCCATGCATTAAAAATATATACGTATCTAAAAGATCCAGGTAGGGGCGCCTGGGTGGCTCAGTCGGTTAAGCATCCGGCTTCGGCTCAGGTCATGATCTCGCGGTTCATGGGTTCGAGCCCCGCATCAGGCTCTGTGCTGACAGCTAGCTCAGAGCCTGGAACCTGATTCAGATTCTGTGTCTCCCTCTCTCTCTCTCTGACCCTCCCCTGTTTGCACTGTCTCTCTCTGTCTCTCAAAAATAAATAAAAAACATTTAAAAAATTAAAAAAGAAAAAGATCCAGGTATGCTGGAGTACCAAGTTATTAACACGGGTACTCCTGGTGCGGTTAGAATATGATGTTTCCATTTTGTGTTATGATTAATTTTTAAAGTGTCTTCATCCATTTTTGAGAGGGAGTGGGAGCAAAAATGAGGGGTAGACACAGAAGGGAAAGAGAATCCCCTTCTCTCTGTCAGCGTGAAGCCCAAAGTGGGGTCCTGGGACTCAATCTCATGAACTGTAAGATCATGATCCTAGGGGGAAACCAAGAGTTGGATGTCCCATCAACTGAGCCATCCAGGTGCTCCTCCATTTTATTATTTTTACTTACCTACATTTTCTAATTGTCTGCAATGCTCATGTCTGTCTTTTGAAATAATAGCTGGTTATTTAAAAGCATAAGACTGAACATAAAATACCAAAAAATTGAAAATGAGAAAAATAAGCAAATGGGGAGAGAAGACTAAATACTTCTTTTACTGGAAAGGAGAAGCAAGAAAGGAGGCTGTAGCTCATGGAAGAAGTGAGGACAATTGAATTTTCTTTAAGATAGAAAAAATAGCAGGGGCGCCTGGGTGGCTCAGTCAGTTAAGTGTCCAACTTCTCCTCAGGTCATGATCTCACTGTTCATGAGTTCAAGCCCTGCATTGGGCTCTGTGCTGATGGCTCAGAGCCTGGAGCCTGCTTCGGATTCTGTCTCCCCCTCTCTCTGCCCCTCCCCCACTAACGTGCTTGTGTGCTCTCTCTCTCTCTAAAAAGAAATAAACATTAAAAATTTTTTAAAAAGAAAAAATAGCAGATGACTTTATGCTGATAGGAATAAACTAACAGAGATGCAAAAACTGATGGTAGGGGCGCCTGGGTGGCTCAGTCAGTTAAGCATCCGACTCTTGATTTCAGCTCAGCTCCTGAACTCACAGTTCGTGAGTTTGAGCCCCGCACTGGGCTTCATGCTGGCTGTGGGCAGCCTGCTTGAGATTTTCTCTCTCTTCTCTTTTCTCTCTGCCCTCCTGCACTCGCACTGTCTCTGTCTCTCAAAATAAATAAGTAAATGTAAAAAAAAAAACCCTGATGGTAAAGGAGAGAAAAGGGAAGCCCTCTGAAGCACTGCTCATAAACGGCGAAAGGGAGCCGGCCTTGGGGAACTCCATTAATACCAGACGCAGTATCCTTTAAAATTAAAAGCACTGCTACAGAAAAGAGGGTCATATATACATTAATAAGAGGCTTGATTCAGAAATAGACTATATGGGCACCTGGGTGGCTCAGTCGGTTAAGCGTCTGGCTTCCCCTCAGGTCATGATTTCACAGTTCGTGGGTTCGAGCCCCGAGTCAAGGCTCTGTGCTGACAGCTAGCTCAGAGCCTGGAGCCTGCTTCCGGTTCTGTAACTCCCTCTCTCTCTGACCCTCCCCTGATCGAGCTGTCTCTGTCTGTCTCTCAAAAATAAATAAAAAACATTAAAAAAAGAGAGATTATAATAATTCTAAACTGTATGCGTCTGGGGCTCCTGGGTGGCTCAGTGGGGTAAGCGTCTGACTTCGTCTAGGGTCATGGTCTCACGGTTGATTAGATCAAACCCCACATCGGGCTCTGCGCCGACAGCGTGGAGCCTGCTTGGGATTCCCTCTCCCTCTCTTTCTGTCCCTCCTCAGCTCACAGTCTTTCTCTCTCTCAAAATAAATAAATACACATTTGAAAAAGGAAATAAACTGGGCGCCTGGTTGTCTCAGTTGGTTAAGCATCCAACTTTGGCTCAGGTCATGATCTCAGGATTCGTGAGTTTGAGCCCCGCGTTAAGCTCTATGCTGACAGCTCGGAGCCTGGAGCCTGCTTCAGATTCTGTGTCTCCCTCTCTCTCTGTCCCTCTCCCCCACTCTCTCTCTCTCTCTCTTAAAATAAAATAGAGATAAAAATTAAAAAAAATAAAAAAGGAAATAAACTGTATGCATCTAATAATCTTCATGTAATGTGAACACTTAGAGAACTATAAGGAGAAATTCAGAAATCCATCAGCACGGTGGGGGACTTACCTCACTCTGTAACAGACAGATCTAGCAGACCAGTAATTAACTAGGATATAGAAGATTCGAACGGCACAATTAACTGCCTTCGGTTATTAAATTTACAAAGAACTCCGCCTTCAGTTGGAGAGCACGCGTTCTTCGCAAGCACACACAGAAAACTTCTAAAAATCGACCACTTACCGAGCCACAAAATAAGCTTCAACAAATACCGAAGAATCAATATCACACAGACCACAGTCTCAGACCACCATGTAATTAAATGAGTCAAGACATCAAAATCTATGCATTTAGATATTAAGAAATAAAACGCTTTCAAAGGTGGACTTGGAGTCAAACCAAGAATTAAAGGGTCGCATCTAGAAAAGGGCAGGTGAACACTCATTTCCAGACAGACAGCCCCAAAGGTCTCCACTCTATTCTAGGCCATGTTGTCTAATGCATGTGTGCACATGTGTGCAAACACACACACACACACACACACACACCCCTTTCTCCCAATATAGCTTAGGATGAGTCCATTAAGCATGACGCCAGCACCTCACGGACACCTACAACCCACCTTCCCAAAGTGAAGCTCAAGCAAGTCCAGGAAATTTGCAGAAGCAACATGACGAGACAGCTTTGTCCCAAGTACATCACTTCCTACTAAAGTCTTGTAGTTCAGGCTCTGTCCTAACTCAGCATGGCTCCACAGCACCCCCTCATCTGCGGACTAAACAATAAGTATCGTGTCCACCTGCCCTGCCCTGTGCTCATGTAGGGGCCAAACTCAGGCCACCCCAAGATGGCCACTTTGGCATGAAGATTATTTTGAATTTTTAAAAAATGTTTTTATTCATTTTTGAGAGAGAGAGAGAGAGAGAGATTGAGAAAGAGAGAGAGAGAGAGAGAGAGAGAGAGAGCGAGCATGAGCAGGGGAGGGGCAGAGAGAGAGGAAGACACAATTCAAAGCGGGCTCCAGGCTCTGAGCTGTCAGCACAGAGCCTGATGCGGGGCTCAAATCCACGAACTATGAGATCATGACCTGAGCTGAAGTTGGGCACTCAGCTGACTGAGCCACCCAGGAGCCCCTGAATTTTCTTAAGTTTATTAATTTATGAGAGAGAGAGGCAGCACGAGTGGGGGGAGGGGCAGAGAGCAAGGGAGACACAGAATCCGAAGCAGGCTCCAGGCTCTGAGCTAGCTGCCAGCACAAAGCCCGATTCAGGGCTTGAACTCACTAACCCTGAGATCATGACCTGAGCCGAAGTCAGACACTTTAACCAACTGAGCCACCCAGGCGCCCTGAAGATTATTTTGAAGGCAATGGAAACCCGATGAGCTCAAGGGAAACCTTTGCCTTGACCTTGACTACCTAGAAGAATCTAAAATTGGGGATCTCTCCCCGCATAAGGGCTATTCAATCTTTTTCGTCTTCCTGGGAAGCGCGTTCCTTCTCTCTTTAGTCCCAGACCCTCATCCCTTCTCCTTGGCTTGGGGTGCCATATATGCCTCATTCTGCCCACCTTTCTTTGGAATTTTCAGGGTTGTACGGATTCCCCATTCATACGCTCTCAAACTTGATTTTCTCCTGGTAATCTGTCTCATGTCAATTTGTTTCTTAGTCCAGCTTAGAGGGACCCTTGAAGGGGACAGGAATTCTCTTTTAATTTTAATTAATTTATTTTTTAAATTTACATCCAAGTTAGTGAGCATATAGTGCAACAAAGATTTCAGGAGTAGATTCCTTAATTTCCCTTACCCATTTAGCCCATCCTCCCTCCCACAATCCCTCTAGCAACTCACTGTTTGTTCTCCATATGAAGGGGACAAGAATTCTTGCTCCTTAAAAAAAATTTTTTTTTAGTATCTTTTATTTTTGAGAGACAGAGAGAAACAGCGCAAGCAGGGGAGGGGCAGAGAGAGAGGGAGATACAGAATCGGAAGCAGGCTCCAGGCTCTGAGCTAGCTGTCAGCACAGAGCGTGACGTGGGGCTCAAACCCACGAATTGTGAGATCACGACCTGAGCTGAAACTGACTGAGCCACCCAGGCGCCCCAAGAATTCTTGCTCCTTGACACTCACTTGGGCTTCCTTCCGGGCAGCGACGCTTTCCCGTGGTTTAAAGGTTAAAACACACTCATGGACACTTGATTCATTTGTGTCGGCATAGAGCCAAGACCTTTTGGAGCGCCTGGATTTATTGCATTTTGTTTTATTTTACCTCTTCATCAGTCATTACCTGTGCAGAAACTTCTTCCAAGTTCCAGCCCAGTGCCTCCCTCTCTTATGATTTAAAAAACATCAAATGGTACCATCTCCGTATAATCAGTTTTGCATCTCCTAGCATGTTTCTGATGAAGGCACATTCGTCTAATTTTTTTGGAAATAATTTTATTGTGTTAAAATACACCTAACATAAAATTTACCATGTTGGGGCGTCTGGTGGCTCTGTCACTTAAACGTCCGACTCTTGATTTCGGCTCAGGTCATGATCTCATTGTTTTGAGATTGAGCCTCACATGGGGCTCCTCACTGAGTGTGGAGTCTGCTTCGGATTCTCTCTCTCTCTCTCTCTCTCTCTCTCTCTCTCTCTCTCTCTCTCTCTCTGCCTCTCCTGTGCTTGCATCTCTCTGTCTCAAAATAAAATAAAACTTAAAAAAATTTACTATCTTAACTGTTTTTTTTTTAGTGTATTTATTTTGAGAGAGAGGGGCGCCTGGATGGCTCAGTTGGTTGAGCAGCCGACTTTGGCTCAGGTCATGATCTCACGGTTTGTGGGTTCAAGCCCGGTGTTGGGCTCTGTGCTGACAGTTCAAGCCCTGGAGCCTGCTTCGGATTCTGCTCTCCCTTTCTCTCTGCCCCTTCCCCGCTCATGCTCTGTTTCTGTCTCATTAAAAACAAATTAAAAAAAACCCCAACGACACATTGAGAGAGAGAATGAGTGAGGGAGGGGCAGAGACAGGGGGGCAGGGCAGAGAATCTGTGCTGAGAGCAGAGGCCCCGATTCGGAGCTTGAACCCACGAACAGTGAGATCATGACCTGAGCTGATGTCAGATGCTTAACTGACTGAGCCACCCAGGGCCCCCACTTACCCATTTTTTTTTTTAATCCTCCACTCCCCCACCTCCATCTTAACCATTTTTAAATGTACAGTTCAGGGGCGACTGGGTGGCTCAGTCGGTTAAGCATCCAGCTTCGACTCAGGTCATGGTCTCACTGTTCATGGGTTCGAGCCCCGCATCATGCTCTGTGCTGACAATTAGCTCAGAGCCTGGAGCCTGCTTCGGATTCTGTGTCTCCCTCTCTCTCTGACCCTCCCCTGCTCATGCTTTCTCTCAAAAATAAATAAAAAACATTAAAAAATGTTTAAGTGTATAGTTCGGTAATATTTTTTTAATGTTTTATTTATTTTTGATACAGAGAGAGACAGGGCATGAGAGGGGGAGGGGCAGAGAGAGAAGGAGACACAGAACCGGAAGCAGGCTCCAGGCTCTGAGCTGTCAGCACAGAGCCTGACGCGGGGCTCAAACCCACAAATGTGAGATCTGACCTGAGCCGAAGTCGGAGGCTTAACTGACTGAGCCACCCAGGCGCCCCAGTTTGGTGGTATTAAATATATTCACATGGTTATACAGCCATCACCAGTGTTCATCTAATTCCATTGAATTTTTCCTAAGACAAAACATTCTTACACATCAATGCTTACATTAGCATCAGTTATAGGGCACTTTTCTCTTTGTGTTACTGACCATAACAAAATTCCAGTTTTAGTTCTGAGTACAAGTGCCTACCATGAATCATTACTCATACGTAATATTGGGGAAGAAAAAAGGAAAAAAAAAGGACAATCCTAATAGCTACCCTTCAGGAAAAGGTTTAGTGGGAAGGGTCTATGAAACACCGTACTTGGCCATTGGTCCAGAAGCTATGCCGTATCTTGCTGGGCAAGTCCATACAGGTCAGTGACGGAACCAGCAAATTGCACGGTGCCGTCGTGTAAGTAACTCTCTGGGCCGTGGAGTGAATTCCTCGGTCCCCGTGATTGACCTGCCTGGAGGACTGCTCTTGTGCAGTCGGCTCCTTTAAGGCTGTCCCAAAGAAGACAAGTGAGTAGGGGGTCCTATGGGAGTTTGTCTGGAATTGAGCCATCCATTTCCTACTATCACTGGTACCCTTTTCCGATGGATGGAGTCTTCTGGCAACATTGGTTTCGTAAAATCTAAGGTGTCTGTTTGCCAGAATTATATATTTTTTCTGGTGCCACCATTCCCATAAAACCTTGCTGGCCTGAGCATCCTTTTTGTGGATGTCTGCTATGAAGCCCAAACCGGAAATCGTATCTTTCTTTGATTGTTTCCAGGCCTGGTAAAGAGTCAGGACTAGGCCTGTGGGGCCCCCGGGTGGCTCAGTCGGTTAAGTGTCCAGCTTCCACTCAGGTCATGATCTCATGGTTCATGGGTTCAAGCCCCGCGTCAGGCTCTGTGCTGACAGCTAGCTCGGAGCCTGCTTCAGATTCTGTATCTCCCTTTCTCTCTGACCCTCCCCTGCTCGCCCTGTCTCTGTCTCTCAAAAACAAATAAGAAAACATTAAAAAAAAAAAAAAAAAAGAGTCGGGACTAGGCTTGCCCAGGGCGCTCTGCTCACCTATTTCAGTTCCTCTCCGGTTAAGGGTCTTGGTGCCAGGGCATGAACAGCGAGTAGTGGGGGGCTGGGGTATCTGATGGGAGCACCGCTCCTCTACTCTGCCTCGGAAGGTTAACGCTGCACCTTTGCCTCCCACAGCTCTGTGGGCTTTTAAATTAAAAAAACAATTTTTTTAAGTGTTTATTTTTCTTGAGAGAGAGACAGAGCATGAGCAGGGGAGGAGCAGAGAGAGGGAGACACAGAATCCAAAGCAGCCTCCAGGCTCTGAGCTGTCAGCAGAATACCTAACGCAGGGCTAAAATTCATGAACCCTGAGATTATAACCTGAGCCGAAGGACGTTGAATTGACTGGGCCACCCAGGTGCCCCTCTGTGGTCTTTTAAAGAGGAGACAATTTCAGAAGTGCCTGGGTAGCTCAATTGGCTAAGCGTCCAACTCTGTTGGGCTTCATGTTAACAGCACGGAGCCTGCTTGGGATTCTCTCTCTTTCTTCCCCTCTCCCTGGCTTGTTTTCTCTCTCTTAAAAAAAAAAAAAAAAAAAAGACAAAGACAAAGACTACAAGGGAGGCAATTTCACATTTCTCCAGCAGAGGGGGCTCAATGGAAGATACTTCAGAGAGACCTGCGGTTTGGGGTTTTTGGTTTTTTCATTATTTGTTTATTTATTTTTGAGAGCAAGAGGTAGGGGAGGGACAGAGAGAGCAAGAGAGACAGAGGGAGAGGGAGAGAGAGAGGGGATCCCTAGTGGGCTCTGCACGTTCAGCTCAGATCCTGACATGGGGCTTGATCCCACAAACTGTGAGATCATGACCTGAACCAAAACCAAGAGTCCGATGCTTACCTAACTGAGCCACCCAGGCACCCCTTTCTTAAACAAAGCTGGTTTCTCTGACACCCTACTTTCAATCCCAGGAAACCGGGCTGGCTCTGCCCCCAGACTGCATCCAGGGTCCGGCTACTTCTCCACACCTCCAGGGCTACCGCTCCGGCCCCAGCCCCCTCCATTTTCTCACCCGGATCGCTGCAGAGAACACTTAACACTTGCTCTGCTTTTCCTTGCTTCCTTATCATCTATCCAAGGCCCACCCGCAGCCCGAGAGACCCTTTTAAGATACAGGTTCACTAGATCACTCCTCTGCTCAAACTCCTGCAATGGCTTCCCATTTCTCTCAGAACCTGGTCCGCCATCACCTTCCTGACCTCTCCGATGACTCTCCCCACGGTGCTCCCCTCCTGCTGCTCGAACACCTGGGCATGTTCTTGCTCTTCCCCTTTATGTCCATGGAGCCCACTCCTTGGTTTTGTTTCTCATGTCTTTGTTCAAGGCTTGCCTTTTCCACGAATCTTGCCCTGAGCTTCCTACTTAAAATTGTAACCATAACTTTCCACCCTGCCCCAAACTCCTCACCTAGCTCCGTGAGTTCCTTCATGGTACTTAGCACCTTCTAACACACTCTTCTATTCTGACTACAACACGTTTAACTGTTTCTGTTTACTGTTTATCATCTCTCACCTTTCTACAGTTCGACCTCCTGGAGGGCAGAGATCTTTGCCTGTTCTGTTCACGGTGCTGTTCGAAGGGAAACCATGGGCCCAATATGGCGTCCTTTGGGCCAGGCCAAGGCACCAAGCCAGGCCTTCATTCCTCCCTCAGAAATGCGAGGCAGGAATTTTCCGATAAGCACCAGTGAGGTGTCTTCTACCAGGGGCCTTCTCCATCTCCCTAAGGGAAGATGAGGTCATGAGTACATAAGACGCTCTGCCCTCCCCACTCAGGGAATGTGAGCTTGCCTGGGACAATCCTGCTTTTTCCTTTTGCTAGTACCTTCCTTGCCCCACCCCCCTTCCTATAAAGACCTTTGGTTTTGTACAACTGTTTGGAGTGGCCCCCTTCTGACGAGGTCAATACTGGCACAATCATGAATTATTTAATAAAGTCAACTAGACCTTCAAATTTACTTGGTTGATTTTATTTTATTTTAATTTATTTTATTAAATTTTTAAAATGTTTATTTAGTTTTGAGAGAGAGAGATACACACACAGAGCGTGAGGGAGGGAGGAGCAGAGAGAGGGAGATACAGAATCCGAAGCAGGCTCTGGGTTCTGTACACAGAGTCCTATGCGGGGCTCAAACTCACAAACCACAAGATCGCAACCTGAATCGAAGTTGGACCCTTAACTGACTGAGCCACCCAGGTGCTCTGGTTGATTTTATTTTATTTAATTAAAAACATTTCTTTTAACATTTATTTATTTTTGAGAGAGAGACTCACACAGAGCATGAGCAGGGGATAGTCAGAGAGAGAGGGAGACACAGAATTCGAAGCAGGCTCCAGGCTCCGAGCTGTCAGCACAGAGCCCAACCTGGGGCTCGAACCCACAAACTGTGAGATCATGACCTGAGCCAAAGTCGGCCGCTTAACCGACTGAGCTACCCAGGCACCTCAGGATTTTATTTTATTTATTTTATTTTAATTTTCTTATGTTTATTTCTTTTTTGAGAGAGAGAGAGAGTGAATGGGGGAGAGGGAGACTGAGAGGGAGACACAGAATCTGAAGCAGGCTCCAGGCTCTGAGCTGTCAGCACAGAGCCCAATGCGGGGCTCGACCTCACAAACCACAAGATCATGACCTGAGCCAAAGACAGCTGAGCCACCCAGGCGCCCCCAGGATTTTACTTTGAACAGTGCTTAGAACATTACCTGGCCCACAGTAGGTGCTCAGTAAATCGATCCATCCATACCCTCATTCCCACAGCTAAGATCTCACACTTTTCTAATCAATGCTCTAACTTCATTCGTGGGTGTGGAGGCAGCATAGAGAATCCGAGAACCTGATGCTGTCATTCAAGGCTCATTCTTGATCTGGACCACAATGATCATAGGCTTCTCTGGGTTTTACTATCTTTTGTCAACTGGGACATTTCTGGGTAACAGCTGGCCTTTGCCTGCCCCCTGCAGAGGTCCCCGGCAATGACCCACACACCCTGATGCCCTAATCTCAGAGGACACATGAACTGGGCACATACGACCTCGGGGAAGTACTTAACCACCCACTTCACTACCACATGACAAGGACTGCCCTTTGTGGTCACATACGCTCCGTCAGCCAAGTCCAAGGTTTCTCCCAAAGGTTATGAGGCGAACCTTCCTCTGGAAAGAGGATGTTCATGTGTGTCATTTAGGACTCCTTGGTTACAAGTAACAGAATCCAAGTCAATTTATTAAATTGGGTGGCTCAGTCGTTAAGCATCTGACTTCAGCTCAGCTCATGATCTCACAGTTCGTGAGTTCAAGTCCCACATTGGTGAGCTCGAGCCCCGCTTCTCTCTCTCTCTCTCTCTCTCTCTCTCTCTCTCTCTCTCTCTCTCTCTCTCTCTCTGTCTCTCCCTCTCCTGGGATTTTCTCTTTCCCTCGCTCACTTGCGCCCCCTGTCTCTCAAAAAAAATCTCAAAAAAAATCAGTAAGTAAAACTCAAGGATTTATTATAAAGATACAGGGGTGTTTCACCGGGAGCAGAAGTGGGGCCTTAACTTTCAGAAAATCCCAAACTTTGCTCCTTATACAATAGGTATCCTGGATGTAACAGGATTGCTTCTTTTTTTCTTCCCCCAAGAGTGTGACTTATTAGAGCACCTTTTTGGGGGTTGATTGCCTTAACAATAATGCCTCTTCTTCTTCTTTTTTTTTTTTCACGTCTGTCCTCTGAGAAGCCCTTCACCTCCCCGCTGCCTCTAGCTGGGGGCTCTGCGGGGGCTCTGCTGTCGGATTGTCGTCTTCACTCTCCAGTGTGGAAGGCCCTGCCCCCCATCCTATTGGCAGCAGAGAGTATTTCCCTTACCCAAAAGGAAGGGTTTTACGCATGCACACTCTTTTGCACTTTGCTTTTTTTCACTGAATATATCCTGGCCGTTACTGTATATCAGTTCAGAGCAAATGTCCTCTGTCTTTTGTTATGCTGCATGGGACTCCACTGTATGAATGTACTGTGATGTCTTTGTTTTTATTTTTGAGATAGAGAAAGAGAGAGAGCACGAGCAGGGAAGGGACAGAGGGAGAGAGAGAGAATCTTTTTTTTATAATTTTTTTCTGTTTTTTATTTATTTTTGAGAGACAGGGAGACAGTGCGAGCAGGGGAGGGTCAGAGAGAGAGGGAGATACAGAATCCGAAGCAGGCTCTGGCTCTGAGCTAGCTGTCAGCACAGAGCCCGACGCGGGGCTTGAACCCACGAACCGTGAGATCATGACCTGAGCCGAAGTCGGACACTCAACCGACTGAGCCACCCAGGTGCCCTGAGAGAGAGAATCTTAAGCAGGTTCCATGCCTAGAGCAGAGCCCAACTTGGGGCTCCATCCCACAATCGTGAGACCTTGACCTGGGCCGAAATCAAGAGTCAGATGCTTAACCGATTGAGACAGCAGGTTGCCTCTGTCTTGTGATTTCTGTAGCCAGTCTTTTATGTCTGGGCCTTTATATTGTTTCTCAAAGTTTGCTACTATAAATAATGTTGAAGAGCCATGTGTGTATGTTTTTCCCATATTGTTGGGAGGGTGATATTCGGGGTCAATTCTAGAAGTGGGATGGCCAGGTCAAAGGGTGAGTGCCTATCTTGTTTGTGAGGGAGTGCCCAGGCCTCCTCCACAAGGGCCCGCCATTTTGGACTTCCAACAGCTACAGGAAAGCTTTCCTCGACTCACTTCTGACCCCAGACGTGCAGGAATTTCCCCCACAACAACCGATTCTTCAAGTGTCTGTTCACCGCCTGAGTGTCCTACGATTCACTTCAGTTCTGACACTAACTCTTCAATTTGTGCAGCCCCCACAGGTTAAGGGCTCCATCCCACAAAACTAGCCCCCCACTTCGGGTATCCATCCCCTTCCACGCCTCTCACACTTCTGACCCACCCGGCTGTAAATTGGGGATTCCTGGTCCTCGGGTTGGATGGTTTCCTAGGATGGCTCATAGGACTCAGGGAAGCACATCCCTTATGATCACTGGTTTATTAGAAAGGATACCACACAGGAGAGTCAGATGGAAGAGGCCAGGGCAAAGCACGTGGGAAGAGGTGTGAAGCCCTCCCACCCTCTCCAGGTGTACCCAGCACCTCCCTGGATTCACCAACCCGGAAGTTCCCCAATCCCTTGTTTAGGGTCTGAATGGAGCTTCCATTACTTAGGCGTGGTCAGTTAAATCACTGGCCATTGGTGATTAATTTAACCCCCACACTCAGCTCTCCTGGGAGGTAGGGGTGGGTGGGACTCCATCCCGAGGTTGGTTCCTCGGACAACCAATCCCCATCCTCCAAGAGTCACCTCATCAGCATAAACTCAGGTGTGGCTGAAATAACAGAAGATGCGCCTTTCACACCTCCGCTCCGGAAATCCCCAGGGTTTGGGGAGCTCAGTGTGAAGAACCTGTGACAGAGACCAAATGCATGTATCTTATTCTGTAACACCAGCAAAGTATAAGAAGACCTGTTTCCTTCCCACAGAGCCTCGCCAACACACTGGGCGGTCAAGCCTTTGAGTTTCTGCCAGTCGGATACATGAGAAATATGATTATAGCGTGGTTTTAATTTGCATTTCTCAATGCGTGAATTGAACATATTTTCAAATCTTTAAAGGCTATTTGTAGATCTTTTTTGGCATGTGAGCAAACTGTCTCCTCATGCCTTTGTGCAATTTTCTAACAGGGAAGGATTGTTTTAGACAAAGATGCTGTCTAGGGGCACATGTACCCCAATGTTCACAGCAGCACTTTCAACAACAGCCAAATTATGGAAAGAGCTTAAATGTCCATCAACTGATGAATGGATAAAGAAGATGTGGTTTATATACACAATGGAATACTACTTGGCAATGAGGAAGAATGAAATCATGCCATTTGCAGCAACCTGGATGGAACTGGAGGGTATTATGCTGAGTGAAATAAGTCAGTCAGAGAAGGACAGATACCGCTTGTTTTCACTCATATGTGAATCTTGAGAAACTTAACAGAAGACCGTGGGGGAAGGGGAAAAATAGTTACAAACAGAGGGAGAGGGAGGCAAACCACAAGACACTCTTAAATGCAGAGAACAAACCAAGGGTTGATGGGGGCTGGGGAGAGGGGACAGTGGGTGATGGGCATGGAGGAGGGCACTTGTTGGGATGAGCCCTGGGTGTCCTATGGAAGCCATTTTGACAATAAATTATATTTAAAAAAAGAAAAAGATGCTGTCTTCATTAAAGGTACTCGCTGAGCTGCTTTACCAAAGAGGCCCCGCAGCACAGTGGTGTAGGTCAGACCGAGATCATTTCTTTCTCAGCAGCTGTAAGAGAAAACCACCCAGGGCTTCTAGAACATCCCTGCCATCCTCGACGTGTGCCTTCCATCGCTGTGGCTAGCCCACTTCTTAATCAGCAGGAAGGGAAACTCAAGAGCAGGCAAGTTTTCTTCTCCTAAGGGTGGGAATCAGAGACTGCACACCTCACTACTGTTCCCCTTCCATTGGCCAGAACACCTCCCTGCAAGGGGAGGGGGGGCGCCAAAATCTGGGCGTCTGCTGGGCCACCACTTAACGTGCTAAGGCTTAAGGGTGGGGCTTCCATTACTATCAGGAAGGAAGGGGAATGAGGAGAACTTCAGGGGGTCATTAGCACTCTCATTGCCAATGCCGGGATGAATTACAGTAGAGAACTTTTATTGAGGGTTACTGTGTGGCCGCTCACTGCAAACACTTGGCGCTTGTAAAGCACTTAATCTGCCCCAAGGTGTATGAAATGACTAGTATGCTATTAGTGTAGTAAGGAAACTGAGGCAGAGAAAGTCAGCTAATTTGTCTGGAATCTCCCAGGGAATAATGACAGGACAAGGACAGCCTCGTTCTTTTATTTTAATGTTTGTTTATTATTGAGACAGAAACAGAGCACGAGCAGGGGAGGGACAGAGAGAGAAAGAGGGAGACATAGGATGTGAAACAGGCTCCAGGCTCTGAGCTGTCAGCACAGAGCCCAATGCGGGGCTTGAACCCACGGACTGCGAGATCATGACCTGAGCTGAAGTCGGATGCTTAACCGACTGAGCCACCCAGGCATCCCCAGGACAGCCTTGTTCTAAGCAATACTCGTAGTCACTATTTTATTCCACTTTCTGGATCATGTTTAGGTATTTCGAGATATTTTTATGCTCCAGAATTTTTTTTCCTCCAACACATAAATCTATTTTTTAAATGTTTTTTAAATTTATTTTTTGGAGAGAGAGAGACAGAGTGAATGGAGCGGGGGTGGTTCAGAGAGAGAGAGGGAGACACAGAATCCAAAGACAGGCTCCCAGCTCTGAGCTAGCTGTCAGCACAGAGCCCAACATGGGGCTCGAACCCCCAAACCGCGAGATCATGACCTGAGCTGAAGCTGGACACTCAACCGACTGAGCCACCCAGGTGCCCCACAAATCTATTTTTCAACTTTCAGACATGTGACACTAGACACTTTTGTGGAAGCGTTGTAACGTTTCCCGGTAAAGGACTCCCTTCCCATGGTGGCACTGTCTTATGGACCACTCAGTCACCTTCTGGTTACCACGTGGCCTGGCTATTTGGTGGCTGAGACTCCTGTCCTCCTCCCTTCCCCATGTGTCTTTATAATAACCCCCACACCCCACTATACAAATAACTTCAGTGTGGCTCAGGTCCTCGATACCTGAAAGATCTAAAGCTCACCTCCTTGCGTGTGAGGCTGGGAGTCTGGCCTTTGTCTTGCACGTGTTGCTGTGCCGTGAAGTGATTTAGGCTGGGGGAAGCCAGGAGCAGCCCCGTGCCTTGGAAGCATCCTTAGGTAGCCCAGTGGAGGCCAGGGAGCAGGTGGAGGGGAGAAGAAACGAGGAGGCCCACGCAGGACCTTAGGAGTGGGAGGAGGCAGCAGATTCGAGGGATGGTTGGGAATTTTGGAACTGACAGATCACAGGGCGGTGGAGAGAAGTCTAGTGCAGCCTTCTGATTTCCTGGGTGGTTTGGATGGTGTCATGCGTTGAGTTAGAATGGATGCCAGGGTGGGGCAGAGAAGACATTCCTTTTTGGGTGCTGGATTTAGGCTCCTGAAGGACCTCTGGGTGCAGGTGTCTTGTGGGCAGCTGTGTGTGAGGTTGCGGAGCGCAGATGAGAGAGGTCTAGAGGCAGAGTTGGGAGGCATGGGGCAGGGGGAGAGCCACAGCTAAGAAGTGGGAGTTAATAATATAGAAGACGAGAGGGTCAAGAATGGAATTGTGCGGGGGGGGGGGGCGCCTGGGTGGCTTAGCCGGTGGCTCAGTTGGTTAAGCGTCTGACTCTTGGATTCGGCTCAGGTCATGATCTTGCAGTTCATGAGACTGAGCCCCAAGTCGGGCTCTGTGGTGACAGCGTGAAGCCTGCTTGAGGTTCTCTCTCTCTCTGCCCCTCCTCAGCTCACATGTGTGCACTTGCTCTCTCTCTCTCTCTCTCACAAAGTAAATAAATAAACATTAAAAAGAAGAAGAAGAAGAAATGAACTCTTGGGACCTCATCAAAATAAAAAGCTTCTGACCAGCAAAGGAAACAATCAGCAAAACTAAAAGGCAACCAAAGGAATGGGAGGCGATATGTGCAAATGACGTATCAGATAAAGGCTTAGGATCCAAAATCTATAAAGAACTTATCAAACTCAACACCCAAAAAACAAATAAGCCAGTGAAGAAATGGGCAAAAGGCATGAATAGACACTTTTCCAAAGAAGACATCCGGATGGCCAACCGACACACGAAAATATACTCAACTTCACTCGTCATCAGGGATACAAATCAAAACCACACCGAGGTACCACCTCACACCTGTCAGAACGGCTGACACGAACAACTCAGGCAACAACAGATGCTGGCGAGGATGCGGAGAAAGAGGATCCCTTCTGCACTGCTGGTGGGGTGCAAACTGGTGCAGCCGCTCTGGAACCAAACAGTGTGGAGGTTCCTCAAAAAACAGAACTACCCTACGACCCAGCAATTACACTGCTAGGTATTTATCCAAAGGGTACAGGAGTGCTGTTACAAAGGCGCACATGCACCCCAATGTTTATAGCAGCGCTATTGACAATAGCAAAGCATGGAAAGAGCCCCAACATCCATCAACTGATAATGGATAAAGAAGATTCATATATGTATACAATGGAATACTACTTGGCAATCAAAAAGAATGAAATCTTGCCATTTACAACAATGTGGATGGAACTAGAGTGTATTATGCTAAGCAAAATAAGAGGAAGACAACTATCATATGACTTCACTCATGTGTAGAATTCAAGATGAACGTAAGGGGAGGGAAGCAAAAATAATATAAAAAAAGAGAGGGAGATGAATCATAAGAGACTCTTAAATAAGAGAACAAGCTGAGGGTTGCTGGGGTTGTGTGGGGTGGGGGATGGGCTAATGGGGAGATCGGCATTCAGGAGGGCATTTGTTGGGATGACCACTGGGTGTTATAAGTAAGTGACGAATCACTACATTCTATTCCTGAAATTAAAAAAAAAAAAAGATAAGAGGGTCAAGAATGGAATTGTGGGAGGGGCACCTGGGTGGCTGGTCTGTTAAGAATCCGACTCTTGATTTTGGTTCAGGTCATGATCGCACAGTTGGTGAGCTTGAGTCCTGGGCCAGGCTCCGCGCTGACAGCATGGAGTCAGCTTGGGATTCTCTCTGTGCTGTCCCCACTTTCGCTCTCTCTTTCTCTCAAAATAAACAAACTTAAAAAAGAAAGAATGGAATTGTGGGAGCTTGCTAACATTTACTGAGCTTCTATCATATGCCAGGCACCAAGTTAAAAATGTCCCTTCTAGGGGTGGCTGGGTGGCTCAGTCGGTTAAGCCTCCAACTTGGGCTCAGGTCATGATCTCACAGTCCGTGGGTTTGAGCCCCATGTGAGGCTCTGTGCTTACTTACAGCTCAGAGCCTGGAGTCTGTTTCAGATTCTGTGTCTTCCTCTCTCTCTCTGCCCCTCCTCCCACTCATACTCTATCTCCCTCTCTCTCAAAAATAAACATTAAAAAAATTTTTTTAAAAAGGATGTCTTTTCTATACCTTCATCTCCTTTAATCCTCAAACAATCTTGATATGTGGTATTGTTTTAATATGCAGTATTCATAATACCCTGATATGGGTATAATTATTATAGTCCCCTTTTAGGGATCAAGAGACTGGTTCTGCATCATAAGTGACTTGCTCAAACTCCCGCGGCAAGCTGGTGGCAGAGCCGATCCCTTCCCAGTCCACTTGTATGTAGTTTACACATAAATTACATTTATGTGGGTGTGGGCAGAGGACAGAGGGGTCTGGAAGCTTTCCTTGTCTCATCCCGTGCTCCCAAGGACCTCACCCCTTCCATTGGCTCAGCGCTATTTTTTTTTTAACGTTTTTTATTTATTTTTGAGAGACAGAGGGAGACAGCTCGAGCAGGGGAGGGTCACAGAGAGAGGGATATACAAAATCTGAAGCAGGCTCCAGTCTCTGAGCTGTCAGTGTAGAGCCCTACGCGGGCCTCGAACCCACCAACCGAACCGTAAGATCATGACCTGAGCTGAAGCCGGACGCTTAACCGACTGAGCCATCCATGCGCCCCTCAGCGCTAATGTTTTCAACTATGTCCCTTTGAGACACAGCTGCTGTGTCTAAGTATCTGACGTCGTAGTCCTGGGTATGTCTGACTCCCCCCCGACGTTGGGGCTGTTTGTGTGGCTGGGTCAGGCCTCTCTCCGGTTTGTTTTTTGAATGGGAGTCTCTTCGCCATCCGCCCCAGCTGCCCCCCTCGATGGGTCCTGGGCTGTTCCACGCTGCGTGCACTCCAGCCACCCGCACCTCACACTGGTCCCCCCAAGCCTCACCTCTACAGTGCATTGCCTTTGAATCCCTTCCGTCCCAGGGCTGCCTGGAAATCTCTTGCTCATCCCTCAAGGCCCAAGTTAAATGTCACCTCACCTGGGATGACTCCCCCTATTGTTCCAGACTTACTGCCATTCCCCCTCTGCTCCCGCGGAACTTGGTACACACAGCTCTCAGGGGGGTCGTTGCCCCTGACCGTAATCGTGTGTTCTGTGTTTGCAGCAGCCCCTTCAAAATGCGGATCACCCATTTGTGCCCTCTTTGTGTTACCCTTTGTTCCAAGAGCATGTGCATCCTGCCTGGTGGAGGTGGGCGCTCAGTCAACGTCCGCGAATGAGTGAGTGGTGGGGCGCCTAATCGGACAGACAGGGCCTCCCACCTGCACCTTCCCGGCGCAACCTCTAGAGGGCAGCCTCACACCGCAGGCGGCTCCTCTAGCTCCTGCCCGATGGCTTCCTTCTTCTCATCGGCCACACGACAGGCACAGGTGCCCACCGCTTTCCCAAAGTCATCAGGCCACTTTGCTCTTACAAAAGACCTATCTAAGTACCTGTTTTCACTAATCGAAAGAAATCCAAAGAGGATCTTTGCTTTTATGAAAAAAGTGAGAACAGCACTCGCCCAGCGTTAGCTCTGCAGTGAGCTGAGAGGCTGTAGAGGCAGCGAGCACCCCCAGCAGCAGAGTGGCGCCGCCAAGCTCCCTGATCCCCCCCCCTCCCCCCCCCCCCGCCCCCGGCCACACTCAGCGTCCCTGCACCAAGCCTTTGGAGCTCTGCGCTGCCTGTGAGCATCTGTGCTCTATTTCCCTTCATTTTGTGCATCCATTTTGTGTCATTAAGGGATCAGAAGGGCCTACATTTTTCATATAAATTAATGGTAATTGCTTCTTCACTTTATGCCATTTTGGCTTCCAAGAAGATTTCATAGGATCTTTCCACTCTTGGATATTGGGGAGAAGCCTGTAGATGGATAGTAGATAGATGATAGATAGATAGATGATGGGTCATAGATAGATGATAGATAAATAATAGATTAGATAGATAATAGATAGATGATAGATAGATCATAGATAGATCATAGATAGATGATAGATAAATGATACATTAGCTAGCTAGCTAGGTGATAGATAGATGGGCGGTGGGTGGAAAGACAGATAAGATGCATGTGGTCCATGTGGGCTCTGGAGTTGACAAGCTCTGGGACCCAGGATCTAACCAAGCCGGTTTAGGCACTGGAGACACTATGGCCCATCCCTTAGGCTTAGGCTTGGGCCTAGGTAAAACACGGGAAAATGTTACTGGTTTCCAAATGAAAAGAGGAAACTGCACAAAGGAAACTCAGAAATATTTAACCAAATGGCTACAGAACAAAACATCCACCAATCGACTGCAACCCCACTTGTATGGAGTTTGTACATAAACATATTTCGTGTGGGATGTGAGTGCATCTTGGGATTTTTGACAGTCCTAGAGTGTCAAGGGCCCTGGATGGCCTTGAAAAGGCCCGGGGAGGAAGGAAACCCAACGGCGCGATCTGCGGCAGCCCAGACTCCCCGCCAGAGGGCTCCGGGGACCGCTCCCGAGGGGCTGGGTGGAGGCTGCAGGGGAGGGTCCCCGCTTCCGGCGGAGGGCTCTGCAGCCACGCCCAGGGAGATGCCGGTCAGAACAATGGCTGCCTCCCACGCCCCTCTTCCTTGATCTTGAGGGAAAGATGGAAGGGAGTGGTATTTCATGTGCTTAAGAGTTTCTACCCTGGGGAGATGCCAAAAAGGAAGAGAGGTTGTCTCCTCAGACTTCACGGGGCACAAGGAACAGGAGACAAGAACAGAACTGAGCGGCTCTGAATTCGAGAACTGGTCAGGGTTGGGTAGGGGACACAGGCGGGCTTCTGGGAAGAGGTGGCATTGTGAGTGGGTCTTGACAGCTGTGTCAGCGTCCCGCAGGCCGTAGGTGGAGCATCCTAAAAGAGCAGGGCAGAGGGCAAGGGAAACAAAACGCCAAGGCAAGTCCTGTAGGCCTTACAGAGTTCCTGCGTGTTTTTGTCTGCAGTTTATACATGAAGGGACTGAAGATCCGAGAGTTAATTATAGTAACAAAGGACACTTAAAAAAAAATTTTTTTTTTAACTTATTTTAAAGAGAGTACTAGCAGGGTAGCAGGGGAGGGGCAGAGAGAGAGGGAGACACAGAATCTGAAGCAGACTCCAGGCTCTGAGCTGTTGGCACAGAGCCCGATGCGGGGCTCGAACCCACGAACCGTGAGATCATGACCTGAGCCGAGTTGGACGCTTAACCAACCGAGCCACCCAGGCGCCCCTCTTCTTTTTTTGGGGGGCTCCGTGTCCAACGTGGGGCTTGAACTCTCAACCCTGAGATTGAGAATCACATGCTTTACTGACCGAACCAGCCACGTGCCCTTATTGAGTGCTTATAATCAATGTGTCAGATACGGTTCTAAATGCTTTACACATTTTAACTCATCTAGCTGAAGTAAAGACTGACATGATCATTGCCAAATGGGGAAACCAAGTCCCAAAGACGTTAAGTAACTGGCCTAAGATTGTTGCCAGGGGGTCAGGTTCTAGGGTCTGGGCTTTTGACCCCGAAGCCATACTAGCCTCTGGAGACACAAGGTATAGGGTTGTCAAAACTCAGGCCCCGTGGGGTAGAGCAGGAGGGGACAGCTGTGGCGTGTGAGGGGTGTGGGGGAGGCGGGATGGGGAGGGCAGCCCAACCACAGGGGACTCGTGGTGTTTTCCTTTGCTGATTCCTCTCTAGGAATTCAGTGCCGAGTTTCCATCAAAACTACTGAACGCATGATTCCTCCCCAAATATCTGTTCCTTAAAAGGTCTTTTGTTGGGGCCCCTGGGCGGCTCAGTCAGGTAAATGTCTGATTTTTCCTTTCCGCTCAGGTCATGATCTTGAGGTTCGTGAGTTTGAGTCTTGCGTCAGGCTCTGCAGTGATGGCACACGGAGCCTGCTCTGTCTCCCTCTCTTTCTGCTCCTTTCCTCTGCCCCACCCCTCAATAAATACATAAATACATAAATAAATAAATAAATAAAGGGGTTTTGTTGAAGTGCTTTTTAATTAGCAAACACAGCCACATTGAGAGAGGGGCTCCTTTGTCTAGGGTCGTGCCACCCCAAACATGCCAGGTCTCGTCTGAAACAGGGGCTCCTTTTTCCCTTGTGCCCGGGGCTGCCGGTTTGCTGGAACTTTCCTGAATGGCTAGCGCAGTCTTCCAGTTCCGGTTAGGAAAGCACGTTGTTGAGAGCGATGAGAGCAGAGCAGGGCTGTGCAGAGGGGGCGGCTGGTGGGGACGTGGTCAGAGACTGAATGGGGGGATGGAAGGAAACCTTCTTTGGCTCTGGTCCCTGTTAAATGTGTTTAGGTCCGTTGGGATTAGTTGTAGTTTCCTGGCTCAAAGGGGAATAAAGACAGGTTTATGGAGGTGAAAACTGTCGGGAGACACAAAGCGTTAATAATTAAGCATGTGGGGACCTGCGGGGGACCAGCCCACGCACCACAGTCGAAAGGTCCCGAGTAGGGGGTTGGTGTCCGTGAAAATATCTCTAAGAAAGAAGACGGACAAGACAGACGAGACAGACAAGGGGCATGGTGGTAAAGCCACAACTTTACTTAGATGGCCAGGGTCTTATATACCATAGGTGATTACATCATTTCTTTAATGGTTACATAGTTCAAGATTTTTAAAGTAAAGACATGCTCCAGAAAAGGTCATTTTTATCAGGACAGTAGTAAATAAAAGGAAACAATCAAGTCATTACAAGGGAGGGATTCCCCAATAATAGTCTGGCTACAAGCGGAAGATGAACCTGAAGAATTCTATGAGGAGAGATTTACATTCCTTAAGTCCCTTCATCAGTGATGCATGGGCAGGACACTTATCCTTTAATATGCAAATTTAATGGCAGAGGTTTGGGTTAACTCCCTACACCAAACAAAGAGCTAGAAAGCATAGCAAAAGGAGGGCCAGGTTAACTCCCTACACCAAAGATCTAGAAAGCAAAGCAAGGGGAGGGCTGGAGCCACTGACTGAATCAATATTGTTTGAAGGTGATTTTTGCCTACTGGGCCCCAACAGGGACCCCTGGGTGGCTCAGTCGGTTAAGGGTCATGATCTTGCGGTATGTGGGTTCGAGCCCTATGTTGGGCTCTGTGCTGATGGCTCAGAGCCTGCATTGTGCTTTAGGTTCTGTGTCTCCCTCTCTCTCTGCCCCTCCCCTGCTTGTGCTCTCTCTCTCTCTGAAATAAATAAACATTAGACAAATTTTAAAAAATAAAAAGTAAGCCTGTGGGCTCTCAACTTGGACTGTCTGAACTCAGATCCCAATTCTGTTACTGTATGACCTTGGGGAATTTACTCAACCTCTCCCAGTCTTGATGTCCCATCTGTAAAATGGGTATATTAACGATATCTTTAATCAGTAATTGTTCATATACTAATGATTAATGGTTTGTTGTGGGGATTAAAATGACCAAATACAAAGTGCTCAACACAGTGCTTACCAGGCATTCCAAGCCAACTATTTTGTTCAAATCAAAAGGAAATATTATGTAGTAGGTGGGGAACAACCATAAAAACAGTCCTATTGTTGGGGATGTATTAACAGAGACTGAAGTTGGCTACGGGAGGAATTTCCCAACAACAAAAGGGTGTGAAGCCCTGAGCAAATTGTAAAAGCTCCTTAGTTTGTTCCCAGGGGTGATTTTCATCTCAGGGGTGGTCACTTCTAAAGGCAGGGGACTGGACGGGTTGCCTTGGTGACGGGCGCGTCTGTTTGGCTTCCTGAATCCCCAGCAGTTGATAAACAGATGCTCTGTTTGGCGACTGCCCGGGGTTTACGCGCAGAAGACGAGCGCCTGCATTGCCAAGATGCCCATTTATAGCAGTTTCCTGGACCCGAGTAGATTTCTGTTTTGCAAGTACTCTTTGCCGCCCTGCCTAAGTCTCCCCACTGCTTAACAGTAACAGTCGCTTTTCTGGGGTTGAGTGGAGGCTGTGAGCTGCAAAGAGTCCCAGGAGGAAGATGGGAAGGAAGGGAGGGGTGGGGGTGGGGGGGCCTGTGGGGACAGTCCCCCTGATGGGGCTGAGGACCTGGATCTGGGTGGTTGTAGGAGGGTTTGTCCTGACTTGAAGGAAACGAAAGAGTTACTGAGGGGGGTGGGGCACGGGGTGAGGGAGGCCCTGGCCAAGCAGTTCTTATCTTTGGGAAAGTTTCAGGGTCATTGTCACTTGCAGGGAATTTCCTGGACTATGAACTTTATTGCGGAGAGGACAGAATGGCTGGTGAGAGGAAGTCAGGCTCAGCTCCACGCCCACCCCTCCCCCTCGCCCACGGTGGGATTTGCTGATTCCCCAAACAGGACAGAGTTGCAAACCTAAACCCTGGTTCCAGCCCCGCCCTCGGCAGCTCTTCTAGCTTCCCAGCATCTCGTCCTCATTAAGCCGTGGCTCCCTCCTCTGTAAAATCAGGGGTGCCTGGGTGGCTCCGTCCGCTGAGCCTCTGACTCATGATCCCAGAGTCATGAGTGTGAACCCAGCATCTGGTTCTGTGCTGACTGCACAGAACCTGCTTGGGATTCTCTCTCTCCTTCTCTCTCTCTCTCTCCCCCCCCGCCCCGTCCCCCCTCTCAAAATAAACAAACTTTAAGGAAAAAATAACATACAAAGGGATTAAGACAACACTTACAGTAAACACTCAATACGTGTTGGCTTTAAGTAATGTAAGAATAATAAATGAAGCGTCCTGGGGTCAGAGATTAGCACAGAGGGGAAAGAACAGACAGCGGAGTCTCTCCCTGTTCTTGGAAGCTGATTAGAGGGAAAAGACAGGCATAAATCAAGAGGAAAGCAATTGGAAAATGCCTTTGCCAGCCAGCGGCAGGGAGGCAAAGCACAAATATTGGAAACGATTTCTAGTTAGGCTTTGCACTATATTTTGTCACAGTTTTGCACTGGTTTTTCTCTTCCTCATCTATTTTGAGATGCTGTTCAAATGAAGATGTGTCTCCCAGGGCTCCTTCATGCCAACGGTGGGAAGCCGCGATCAGGAAGCAGAGGGTGGCAAGCCAGACATTTGGCTAGACTCTGGACCCTCTGGTGGACACCGGGGTATGGACCATGGACACCCAAAAGCACAGAGGGACGGAAGGGGGGGGTTGGACTGTGCCAGCTGAAGGCTGGGCAAGATCGCTGAATTCAACGTGAGGCTGCCAGCGTGTACCAAGTACCTGAGTGTTCAGCAATCAGGGAAGCCTTCCAGATGGAGGCGGTTCTCCTTGTAATTTAAAAGAGTGTATTGACTCAGGCGGGAGCTAGAGGCTTTAAAAAGGAGAAGAGGATAACCAGTGAGCAGCCTCGAGGAGGAGGGAGTACCTCTGTCCTGTACCTGTTCTGGGGGTTTATAGAGAGCCTCCTTTTTGGGGGCACAGACCGTGAGATGTCCAAAGTGGGAGGGCAGAGACAACGCCTCCCTCTCAGAGCAGATGTTGCAGATGGATGACAACGGATGTGAAATGTTGACCTGGGGACAAGCGTCTGGTGTTTGTCCAGGCCAAACCCATGCAAACCAGCCTCCGAGGGAGGAGGTGTAGGAAAGTGCCCTGGGCAGGAGGGTCACAGCTGCGAGCAGAGGAGGGTCTGAGAGAGAGGGAGACACAGAATCTGAAGCAGGCTCCAGGCTGGGCTGTCAGCACAGAGCCCGACGCAGGGCTCGATGCCACCAACTGTGAGATCATGACCTGACCTGAAGTCGGACGCTCAACCGACTGAGCCACCCAGGCGCCCCAGAGCTATTCTCCATTTCTATAATTTTGAAATTGCAAGAGTGTTAAGGAAATGAACATGGAGTGCGTAATCGAAAACGCTTTGCAAATTTAGTGGAATTCCCTGGAGACTGCAGTCAAGTTATTGCCACGTATCAGGTTTGTATTGCCAAGTGATATTCCATCCCGTGTCCTTTTACTGCATCACTCCCGATTTTCTCCACCTAAGGGACACCCATCTTGTAACATCAGATTCAAATCACACCTACATTGTCAGCATGTTCATATTGTTATGATCATTTGTTATAAGCTCAGCTCCATACCTATTCCCTGGTGTCTTCCTCCCACTAGAGCCCCCCCCCCCCCCCCCGGTGAGTTAGGGCAGCCGTGAAGGTCTGCACCCCCACCCTCTGGCCCTGGTGAACAAGGTGTGAACACTGATTCAACCTAGAGGGGCCAATGAGTTCCTTGGGGAATCTAGAATTGGACTAAGATTCCCATCATTTAAAAAGCTGTTTATTTAAAAATATTTTTAAGTTTATTTATTTTGAGAGAGAGAGCAAAAGAGGGGCAGAGAGAGGAGAGAGAGGATCCTCTGTCAGCACAGAGCCCGATGCAGCTCTCAGACCCACGAACTGCGAGATCGAGACGTGAGCCGAATGAGACACTTTACTGAGCCACCCAGGCGCCCCTTATTTATTTTTAATGTTTTTATTTATGTTTTTGAGAGAGAGAGAGTACACACAAGTAGGGGAGGGACAGAGAGAGAGGGAGACAGAGGATCTGAAGCAGGCTCTGTGCCGCCAGCCTGTGCTAGACGCGGGGCTCGAACTCACGAACTGTGAGCTCATGACCTGAGCTGAAGCCGGATGCTTAACCGACTGAGCCATCCAGAGGCCCCCAAAAGCTGTTTCTTTTTAAAACCAGAGTAGCTTTAAAAGCCAGAGCTACAGATCACAACCATTTTACATTTCCCGTTCCAGGAGGCACAGTCCGCCTCCAGCGTGAACCAGAAGTGTGGAATCCGAGGCAGAGAAGCAGGATGGGACCTGGCAAGGGGGAAGACAGCTCTATGCCGCCTAGAGCCCCAGCCCCACATGCTGGGAGCCCCGAAGCCTGGGATTCTGAGACCCTCCTATATCCTTATAACCACCGTGTCCCCCACCCCCACTACTCCTGTCTCCTGAGCTCAGATGAGCTTATCAGACATGATCCACCTAGAACTTACAGTCTTTAGGGGACAGAAGCTGGTTCCTTCTTGTATTCTAGCACTTTTGCTTAAATGTCCTTTGCATCCTGGAGTCCTTCTCTGCCTTCACTTCTCCCTCCCCCTTTTTAGACACCCTCAGAATCAGAATACAGTCCAATTTTTGGCTGCCATTTCTGCCCCCTCAACCTCGTAGAAGACATCAACTTGGGCTTTGAATGCACCTGCATTGACACTCAGGTCCCACAGCCCTTATGTCTTCAGTTTATGTGATGACTTCCTTTTTTTTTTTTTCCTGTCCTTAAATTGCTTTTGTGGGTGGCTCTCTCTTTTCCGCATCGGATAGGAGACCCCTGAAATCAGAGACCTCCCCCAGCAGCTTAAAGAGTTCCCTGACGACGGAGAACGTCTTCATCCATCTTGTAGATACCTCGAGGGAAGAACTTTTCTATTTTTTAAAATGCTGGCTCTGTGCTAGTTCTGCACACTGTGGGTGCTCAATAAATGTTGATTGACCGAGTAAACAATAGACTTCGTCCCCAGAGTGCCGTATTCTTTCTTTCCACAGGGAGAAAGTAATAACATTAGGCAGAGCAGCCTGGATCCCTTAATATGATTATCTGAAATTTGTGGCCGGTAACTCTCTCCCCCAACTTTATTGGGGACATTCATCTCTGCAGAATAGATATTCCCAGAGACCACGGATGCGGCTGGCCGAATGGCGGACTCCTAGTAAATGCCCTGACCCCGTTCATCTTGACTCCATCACGGCCGAAGCTGTGCCTGCCTCCAGCCCACGGTAGGGGGAGAACTGGGTTGTACTGGGATAAGCATAAACCCACCAAGTTCAAAAATGTGGACCCAGCTCTCTGTCTGTACTTCTGATATTCTACCGTGAACCCACGGATGACCTTCGCGAGTTTTTTAACCTCTTAAGAATACAACAGCTTGAGACGGAATTCACATAGCACACAAGTCACCCATTTAAAGTGTGTAATTCAATAGTTCATAGCTGTGCCACCATCTCCACAGTGAATTTTATTATTTCAAAGAGAGAGTTTGCAGGGGAGAAAAAGCAGAAGGAGGGGGAGAGAAAGAATCCCAAGCAGGTTCCACACTCGGCACAGAGCTGGACGTGGGGCTTGATCCCATGATGCTGAGATCATGACCTGAACTGAAATCGATTCGGACGCTCAACCCACTGAGCCACCCAGGCGCCCTATTCACAATAAAATTTCAGTATGTTTTCTTTACCCCCAAAGGAAACTCTGTGGCCATTTAGCAGTGACTCTCCAATTTCTCCCAAACCTCAGCCCTAGGAAAACACTATTTGGTTTCTATAGATTTGCCTGTCTTGGACATATCATAGAAATGGAATCACATATATGTGGTGTTTTCTGGTTTCTTCCACTGAGCATGTTTTCAAGGTTCCTCCGTGTTGTGACATATCAGTACTCAATTCCTTTTTTCTTTAATTTTAATTTTTTAAAAAATTATTTTTGAGAGAGTGTGAGCAGGGGAGGGACAGAGAAAGAGAGAGACAGACACAGAATCCAAAATGGCCTCCAGGCTTTGAGCTGGCAGCACAGGGCCCGACGTGGGGCTCGAACTCAAGAACCATGAGATGGTGACTTGAGCCAGAGTCAGACACTAAACCAACTGAGCCACCCAGGCGCCCCTTTAATTTTGTTTTTAAGTAATCTCTACGCTCAATGTGGGGCTCAAACTTCCAACCCTGAGATCAAGAACTGCGTGCTTTACCAACTGAGCCAGCCGGGTGCCCCTCACTTCCTTTTTGTTCCCAAATAATATCTCATCCTCTAGATACACCCTATTTCATGTGCCCACTTACCAGCTGATCGGCATTTGGGTTGTTCCCACGTTAGCAAGTTATTTCTCCATGTTTCAACTTCATCTATAAAAATGGGAGTTTGGAGCCATTTCAGAGGTAACTGAAGATAAAGGAATGGATGAATGCGGTCTAAATTCTAAAGCACTACATGTGTGGGAAGACGCATTATGTTAATATTTATAGGAGATCAACTAAGGGGCGCACTGGGTCTAATCTAAGTTCCCCGAGTGTGTGGCCTCCTGGTTACCTCAGGGGACTTAGGTGAGTGTCTCTCTGGGTTTGATCCTCACGGAGAGTCCACTGTGCATTTTTCGAGGTGGCGGACTCACCTCTCAGCCATTCGTTGCTAGGAGACCAGGCTAGAGCGCGCTTGGCTCGGTGCAGAAAATCACCCGACGTCCTAGGGCAGTGATCCTTAGACACCAGGGCAGTTTCGTTTCGTCCCAATTTTTTTTTTTTTTTTTTAGCAAGTCCAGGGGAAAAGGACGGAAGCTACAAGTGTTCTTAGGGGCCCTGGCTTTCGGAGTATCTTGCCAATTCTCGAGTTTCTGATTTCAATTAGCTGTCTCCACCTCTCTCACACACATGCGTGTGCCAGATGACTTTTTCCCCTCCGCCCATCAAGGAAGTGTGCTGAGTAGTGCAAATACATTTTAATAGCAGACCAGGGGGAAGTGAATTAGGAAGGAAAACTTGTGGCCCTAATCAGTATGAAGATTCTAAGCCCCAGTGTGGATCTAAAATGGTGTTTGTTCCCTTAACTTCCTGCTATTTTTTGCAGGTGGTTTGCAGCTATAAAATGTGTGGGTGCAAGGAGGGCAGAGGGGGAAGGCTGGGGTAAGGGTGGCTTATAAAGAATGATTGTTTCCTTTCGCTACGAGCCACTGGGAGTATAATTTCCCCTTCAAAGCCCTGGTAAGAGCAGCTGGGGATAATGAACAGTGGTTAAAGATGCTTTGTTTTACATCCAGCAAAAAAGGATCATTAACACTTCGTTTTTTGTTGGGTTTTTTTTTCCCCCACCAAGGCTGTGGTAGGGCTCCTGCTGCTGTTGATAATCACAGTAACCCTTGGGGTAGTGGAGGCAAAAGTGGCGGGGGGGGGCAGATAATTCACCAGAAAATGGCATTCACTGATTTGGATTACGTGCACCACTGGGCTCCTCCATTCATGTGCTTAATTAAGAGCCGACGAGTACAAGATAAATGAAACTGCAGCTCTTCACTGGAACTATATTTGGGGAGCGGCAGAAATTCTGCAGCGAGGAAGGGGATCTGCCAGGGTGAGCGTGTCACCACCTCCCCATTACCCTTCTCTACTAGAGCTCATCTTGCTGTCACATCTGAATCTTAAGGGGTGAAAGGCTGGGGGCCAGGAGACAGCTCATTGAAATGCTGATCCAGGAGGAGGCGTCTAGTGTCATGTTCATTTTATCAAAGGAGAAATAAAGACAACGTAGCTGGTCTGGGGCACAAGTCCAATCACATTGGGGAAAACACCAGAAGGAGGTTGACTCAACCTTATCTGTGATGTCATGGTTTACACCACTCTGAAGTTTTTGACCGGCCGGCTGCCTGCCTGAGAGTCATTTCCATTTATTCTGTCCCTGGAGGGGGAGAGAAAATGGAATTGCTTTCTTATAGTTCAATTAGGCAAATTGGGACGGAGGGCATTGAACTTAGTCCACGAAGAGCACCAAAATCCACGCTGCCCCCTTTGAAAAAGCGCCTGGGGAGCTGGAGCAAGAAGTCAGAGCTCCAGATTTCTCATACCAACGCTCCGTCACCTTCCTCTCCATCTCAAGATCGCGGCTGGGGCACTTCTGTTGACTACACTAGTCAAGACCAGTGGAGAGAAATCACTGGTGGGGCCTACGAGTCCCATAAGCCTCTTGGTTGCCCTTTTCTCATAAGCTTCAAAACAAAAGACTGCAAATCCAAATGATCAAATTTAAGTTACCAACGTCCCTGAAATAGAGGACTAGTTTATTTTTATTAAAGAGATTAATAGTCTCATTATTCTGACTTCTCCATATTCAAAACTCACCTGCTCAGAAAGCTGCAAGCCCAGACGGTTTGTAACAAGTCCTACTCATCATTGAGAAAGGACTTACAGCAAGAGAAGTTATGTGCATAGGAAAGATCAGAGTAGAAAATGCCAAACAGAAGTATCCAGAGAGAAAGAAGGCGTTCTGTGATTGAAATATTTTGTGCTCACGGTTCAGGAATAAGATGCTTCTGCTGGGAGCTGTGAAACCTGTGGGCTCCAAATGGGATGACTGAGTTCTCTGCGGTGTCAGTTTTGGCTGGTTTACTGCAATCAGCGGGAGAGAGAAACCCGAGGAGCAGGAGGATTCAGAAATTCTCAACCTCCGCTCAATCACCGGCTGCAGGCTCACGGCTCAGAACTCAGTGGACAAACACTCAAGGCCTGACCCTGATGGGCACTGGGACAACTTGGAAAACGAATCACTTAGTATTCGAGTCAAGCCTGTTGTGAATGAACAGCCGGGTCAGTTCCATCCCAGGGCCCTTGTGCTGGCGACTCTTGGAAGACTGGGCCCCAGAGGTGAGAGCAGGACACAGCTAGTTACGGGACCTAAACGGTAGCAGTCACTCACGAGGATGGAACAGCCCTCACCAGGTCATCGGTGTGACTCCACTGACAGTAAATCCCTAATAATTTCGTGTTAGGCAGGATCTTGGGTCATAACTCAAAGGAGAAGCTATCGGTTCTACTCTATAAAAACCTAGGGACGGTACAGAGCCAAGAGGCCGCGACGCTTAGAGACTGTGGCAGTACACGTGGTCTTCAAAGATCTGCTTGTCTTTTGCTGGGAAGGTCTTGCCACAAATCGGACAATTCAAACAAAGGGGCTGCGGGTGCTGTGGCTCCAAGGCAGGATCAAGAATGTCATCGGCGAAGTCCGATTTGCAGGTGGGGCACTTCCTGGCGGCGAGCTGGGGGAAGAGCAAAGAGGTGAGTCCCGAGGCGCACTCAGCGTAACAGAGGCCGTGTCTCGCGTCCTACTATAGCCTCGGCACGGAGCGTAATGCTCAGCACACGGCAGGTGCTCTAGGAGACGGAGGACGACTGAACATATTCACCTCTGGGGACCCCTCACTGGGGCTTTCTCTACCCCAGGGTCGAAAGGCCCCCCACTACTGCTAATGCAGTCAAAGAGCTTCTGGCCTGGAAGGGACCCCGGGCACACCTTGCTGGGCTGGCTGCCTAGTTCGAATCTCCTCCCTAGTCCTGGGCCAAACTCCGCTCACAGGTGATCTACACCAGGAAGCTGATGGACGAGCCATGCTTTCTTCTCCCTCCCTCAACAGGCTCACTCAGCTTCGGGTTTTGACCCAACAGATCCAGCTGCCTTCCCGAACTGTCAACATGAACCAGGGTCTCTACGTTTCTCCCATGAACTCGAGCGGCAGGGACATTTCTCAAGGATTTGATGCGGACAATCTCAGGATTCACCTACTTACCAGGCTTGGGGCAGAGCTCTCCTGGATACCTGAGAATGATAACAAAGATTTCATTGGATGAGAGAAATCCCATCCCTACGTTCTCGGACTGTGATCTAGCAGCTGCTTTCTGTAACTCTCTTTGTTCCCTTCCCCCCACTGCGTCTCTTTCTCTCTCCTCTGTGCCGTTAACTTCTGACAGAGGGGATCTAGGTCAATGATAAAGGGAAAAGAGGAAAAAATAATAAAGTGGCATGTGTGACAGCCATGCATATTGCTATAGAATCAGAAAAAAATACGGGGCGCCTGGGTGGCTCAGTTGCTTAAGCATCCGACTTTGGCTCAGGTTATGATCTCAGGGTTTATGAGTTCGAGCCCTGCATCGGTCTCTCTGCTGACAGCTCAGAGCCTGGAGCCTATTTCAGATTCTGTGTCTCCCTCTCTCTCTGCCCACCCCCTTGTTCGCACTCTGTCTCAAAAATAAACATACATTAAAAAAAATAATAATTAATAAACCCTATTGCAGCATGGGAAAAATGAGATCTTAATAAAAATGGTCACAATTTAATCAGAAAACAATTTGAGAAAAGATTTTAACACTGAATCCAGGCAAACAGGGATTTTTAAGTGACATGCTTAGAAAATATTTTTAAAGAGGAAAATAAAGTGTCTACCCCTGCCTACTGAAAAGATCTGACTGGGACACTGAAGAGAGGGCACGACTGCTTTAAATAGCCCAAGAAAAGGCAAGAAAAGGTCTTCTATCGCTCTTGGAGACAAAAGAGCAAAAGTCCCCTGTTCCCTTGTGCCTGGCGAGGACAGGCTGACCTTCGGGCCTTGAGTGACAAGACTGGTGTTCACGCCCGCTTCCTGTCCTCCAGACCAGCGTGGGGTCTCCGTGGTCCACGTCCCGTTACCCTCGGTCAGGCCACCGCGGGGGCCGCCTGATTGCCCGTTCCGGGGCGGCCCACCCCACCTCTTGTGCTTCCCTTCCCAAACCTTAATTAGCCTCCTCAGTCTTGTATGTGTGTATCATCTACACAGAGACATTTCTCTGATTTATATATTTGGAATATAGCCACGGGACTCAATTTGTGTCCGCTGCCTTGAGGCGAATGGTCTGATTTGCGTCTTCTAGATTCAGATTTATTTCTCAATTAACACTTCTCGCCCGGCAATCTTTCTATTGGGTCCTCGGCTTCTGCCCAGCAAGTCTTAACAATGAGACTGGTCTTAATTAGCATCTCAGACCAAAAAAAAAATTTTTAGCGGGAGGAGGGGGGAAGGATGCAGGCAGGCAAGGGGCCTCCTAGCTCAAAGGGCAGCTGTCTTACCGGAATAGGGGTTTCCAAAGACAAGTGCCGGGTTTCGTCCTGCACCTCCTTGATCTGTAGTAGGCACTTGATATGACAAGGAGTCAAAATCCAGACTCATGTAACTCAGCAATCTGTTGTTCTCCCTCTTCAAGAGCTACGGACAGAACATTCGTAGAGACGCGTTGAAAGACAACAACAAAAAATGGCCGCAAGCCAGTGGCGAGGGGATGCCCGTGACAGGTAGTTCTCGATGACCAGCGGGCACACTGGAGAATCCCGGGAAATGATATATTGTAATTCTTCTAAAGGGAAAGCAGAGGCCTCAACGCTCTGAAGATCTCAGTTGTTTATACCCGAATTTAAATATATACTGCATTTTGTTTAGATTAACTCAAAAAAGAATTTTAAGCCTCTAAATACATCCCCGCTGGGGGCGGGGAGGCGCGGGTGTGTGTACAAATGTTGCCTATAGGAGGTGGCAGGAGCTACATTAAGGTTGAAGCTGTTGGGGCGCCCGGGTGGCTCAGTCAGTTAAGCGTCTGACTTCGGCTCAGGTCGTGATCTCATGGTTTGTGAGTTTGGGTCCCGCGTTGGGCTCTGTGCTGATGGCTCAGAGTCTGGAGCCTGCTTGGGATTCTGTGTCTCCCTCTCTGCCCCTCCCCCACCTGTGCTCTGTCTCTCTCTCTCAAAAATAAATAAAACATTAATTTTAAAAAAAGGTTGAAGCTGTTGTACATTATTAAGAGCAAAATAGTTCTTTTAGTCTCCTCCCCAGAACAATTTTTTTACACAAGGTGAATACTCATCTGATATAATTTTCCTGTCTTTATGTTTTATCCTTTTCAAATGGATACACCGAGAGAGAGAGAGAAAGGAGGAAGAGAGAGAGGGAGGGAATGACGGAAGAATAAGAGAGAAGCTACAAGGAGGACAGACAGCATTTAAAGTTCTTAGGAAAAAAAATTAGTAAACTGCCCCTTAACATATTAAAAGGGCTTACTACTGGTTCTCAACAAAACTTTCAAATATCAGATCTTGGGGCGTGGCTCAGCTGGCAGAGCACGGGACTCCTGATCTCAGATAGTGGGTTTGGAGCCCCACAACGGGGGAAGAGATTACTTAAAAGAAAAAAAAAAAAATCCGACCTTTTTCCCTGTTGCAGACTGTGTGTCCTCCCCTCCTCCTATGAGACTACGCCAGGAAAACAGACCTCAAAGTCAAGGTGTATTCATTTAAATTGAGAGGATGAGAATAACGGGACCGGAAATACTCCAAAGGCCCCTACGATGCTGAAAGGCACTAGCATAAATGACATAATCAGAGCCAGAAAAGATCACTTGGGGGCACAGCCTGGGGGGGTTTCAGAGAGGGGAGAGACAGAGGACCCTAGGGCGGCGTGGATACCTTTGACACAAGAGCAGGAAAGTGCCTTCGAGGGCAGCTTCTTTTTTAAAAAACGTTTTAATTTATTGTTTAAAGACATTTTTCTAACGTTAATTCATTTTTGAGACAGAGAGAAGGAGCACGAGTGGGGGAGGGGCAGAGAGAGAGGGAGACACAGAATCGGAAGCAGGCTCCAGGCTCTGAGCTGTCAGCACAGAGCCTGACGCGGGCCTTGAACCCATAGTCTGCGAGATCATGACCTGAGCCGAAGTCAGACACTTGACAGAGTCACCCAGGCACCCCTAATTCATTGTTTTTAGTCATTTCTATATCCAGTGCAAACCTCGAACTCACAACCCAGAGATCAAGAGTCACATGCTCCTCCGACTGAGATCAAGGTGCCCCCAAGGGCAGTGCCTTTATTTAGGGCCACCGTCCTCAACCAACCAACAATGACCTGTGTTTAACCCACAGCAGAAAATAAATGTTGGCTGGATGAATGAATGAATGAATGAGTGAATGAATGAATGCACAGCATTTTCTTTCATAGCATTTACCCACCATGGGCCCAGTACTAGCACAGACCATCACTTCTGCCCTGGTTTGGTGGCAGAAGAACAGGAAAAAGTTGTGCTGAAGGAAAAGGGGCCCCTCAACTAGCATAAAAAGGACGTAGGATATTATTCCCCAAAGAAAATACCTATATTAAGTGTGAAGTTAGAAGCAAAATTAACTTAGATCTTCCTCAGGCCTGTTCCTTTCAGGTGGACTCCTGCCACGCCGCGCGGGTTCCAGGCGTAGAACCGAGAGTGAGGTGGTGGTAGATGAGGGACCCAGGCTGAATTTGCTCCCAATGGTCTCGCCCGCCCTCCGTCCCAGAAAGGGCGCGTTTACTTAACTCTCGGGCATCCCGTCTCCGGGTCACCCTGCTCCCGCCCCTGCACACCGTGAGGTTTTTGCCCTCTCTACACACTTACATCGTTTTCTCTCTCCAGTCGCTCTTTCTCTCTCTGCAGAGTGTTATACATAATCTTGTTCTCGCTCAGTTTTTTTGACAGGCCGGAATTCTCATCCTATTGATAACAAAAAACAATTCGGGTTAGGAGCACATATTATAATCTGGATCCCAAGTGGGGTAAAGCAAGGGGCCCGCAGAGCATCCGGGACTGGGGAGGGGCGGGGCGGAGGGAGCTGGGGTGCAGAGGAGGGGATGGGGAGGTGCTGGCTTACAGAGCAGTGACTTAACAAGATGCCGGGAGGCCTGGGCTGGCATCGAGGTGCCCGTTCCTTCCGGGTTAGCGGGCGGTGTCAACAACCAAGGACAGAAAAGGTAATACGCTTGGGAAAAAAGCCTTAAGACGGACCGATGAGGATTAGGGCTAACTGGACCCTTGTTTAACCCCACCCAGCCAGGGACACGAGCCTCGAGCTGGCGTGAGGCACTCAGACTGGTGGGACAACCCCTCCAGCTCCCAGGAAGGTCAGGCCTCTGCACTCAAGTAACGCGGAGGACGAAACCCTGGAAGGCACCCATCGGCGGCCGCCGGGAGCCCAGGCCGAGGTCCTGACTATGTTCAGACACCCCCAAGCTGGCAGGTTTTTCGTCAATGCCTCCCAACTCCTACCTACACAGGTACACGTGCACACGCCTCCCGAAAACACTTGAGCTAATCCTACTAGTTGTTTTTTTTTCTTTTCCAAGATTTTTTTTATCTGAATGCTGGTACCCAGACTGCCGTGCGCGTCTAGCCGACCCTGAGGGTAGTGTGAGAGGGACTACCCGGTGACAGCGCAGACTGCTGGCTCCCGTCCCCACTGGCTCTTGCTGGCCTTCCTGGTCCCGCTTCACTTCCTCAAAAGGCAGAAATAAGAAAGGACTATGTGAGTCTGCATGGAAACCTGCCCCGTGGCTACAAAAACCTTCCCTGAGACCTGTGGCTGAACCGGGGCCTAGGTTTCTGGGGCGCCCGCAGACTGGTTCCTGCCACACACTCCATCCCTCCTCTTTGTAGCAGAAAGAGGATATTTTTTTTTTTTGAGACATGTTTCTCCTTAATGAGGGTGGACAATCCTCCGGGCCTGGTCTAAGAACCACACACCTTCATGCCCCTTGCTGCCTGGGCCCCGGGTCACCTACCCGTGCGGCAGCCCTGAGTTAACCGATCTGTTTGTGGAGCCGCTGACACTCTGTACTTCTCTAAGAAACAGGCTTTGCCAGCCTCTACCTTCGCCTGGAGGCGCCTCACCTCTGGCACCAACTGCTCCTCTACTGTTTCCTTGTCCCTAGACTCCTGAAGCACAAGACACACCGTCCTCAGAGTTTGGCGTCCTTAGGGTAGATGAGGAATAAGAACTGAGCCCTTGGGTCTCAGAAAATGGTCCATGAAAACCGGGGACCCCGCCCCAAGGATGTCCAAACCCTTGAATGGGCGCAGGTTATTTAACACAGCGATCCCTTTGCTACGGAGGCCACAAAGTCCCCCTGTGCCAGCAGGGCCCGGGCCTGTCATGTGGCCGGACGGAGGGAGCTGATGGCAAGGGAGCAGTGAGGACCAGAGCAGAGCCGAGCGCTCACGGCCAGTGAAGGGCGCGGCGACACCTGGCCCCAGCTTTGCTGCTGTGTGGGGACGCGGGCTCGGTGCTGCCAGAGCCTCGCTGTTTTCAAGAAGCTAGAAGAACACGTTCTTGTGTTTGTTTTTTTAAAGTGGGAAATATTCCCAATGTTGAGTTGTTGGTCCCTGATTCCATTTTTGAAACGTACCAGTGCGGCCAAATAAACCATTTCTCTGGGCGGACGATTTGGTTTGGGAACAGAGTTCAGAGGACGCGGTCTCCCTCCTCATGATGCTGTGAACTACGTTGCAGCTCATGTACGCTGGGGCTCTGGTGTTGAGTGAGCAATGACTGAGTGCGTGCGTGACGCCTGCGTGGTGTGAGTTATAAACCCGATAGTTGCATATCCTCCGCACATCAGGGTTTCTCAGACCCTTCGATCGATTTGGAAAATGGGTACCTGTCATCACCCCGAGGCCTCTTTTGCAACATTCTATTCTATTACTGGAAATGATCAGCTGATTAGGCTCTCATTACTAAATTACTGTAGCTCAGAATAACTGAGAATGCTTATTGCTCATATTATATTAATCACAACAAAATCTGGACGGCTGTGATATTCTCGAACTGTAGAGCTCAGCTCTATCATCATTAATTTGTCTGCCCCCAAAAGAACCGTTTAAGGAGGTGGTAGGGGTTACTCGGGGTGGAAACCCAGTCCAGGGTTGTATTTCTGACAACCTGTCATGAAGTTTCCCTTTCGGTACCCGCCTGCCGTTCACCACGCCGCGGAAAAGGCCACCTCTCTCCAAGATGTTTCATAAGCGACAAATTCTCTGTCCTTCTTGGGTCAGAGGGGAGCACCTCATCTGTGTCTTTTTTTATCCTTTCCACCACCTGAAAACGGACCCTGCCCCTTCCTTCCCAGCGGCACACCCCCCTTCCACGGGCTCCCTTCCCCCAAAGCCATCCAAAGACAGACGTGCCGTGATTGCTTGCTGTTTCTTCAGCGCGGCGGTTTCTTCCTGCTTCATCACCTCTACTCTCTGCTCCAGCTTCTTCTGGTGCTCCCTCTGCACAGAAACAGATTTCAGTACCGCTGGCCGGAGAAACACGGGGCCCGCACGCACTGGGGAAGGGCCCGCTGAGCAGACACAGGGGGCGAGCCTTCCCTTGCCGGCCACTGAGAACGGCCATGAGCTCCCTCATTTCCGGTGCCTTCTTCTGAGGCCTTTCCCAAAGCCGGTGAGAGCCGGGGACACAACAGAGTAAAGAAGGAATGATCCACAGGTTCCCGCAAGGGCCTAAAAATGTTAGTTTGTCATTCATGACTCTACCTGCTGAGCTAAGGTGAGAAGAAGCTGGCTCTTTTCCTCGTTCAGTCGCTCCAGCTGCTCTGTCTTATCTTGATCTCCCTGAAGGAGTTTCGCCATTTCCTTCTCTTGCTTTGACAGCTGGGCCTGGAGCAAAACGAGTGAAGACCACCAAGGTGTGAAAGAGGGACAAGTGAGCGGAACAGTGCTGTTTCACGAAGACTAACACCAAGGGTGTGCGTGTGTGCGTGTGTGTGTTCCTCAGCAGCTCCCGGCTGCCCGAGAGCCCTGGAACGTCTTCTCTTCAGCTCTCCCTCACACCCTCCGGAGCCAAGACTTGAGTGAGGGAAATTCAAGCAGCCACTCTTGAAGGTGCAGCTCCCTAAAAACAAGAGCGCTCCAGCTGATTTCTGGTCTACGTTCTAGGCTTCTGAGAAAGACTTGGCTTGAAGGGATTTTATAGCTGAAAGAAAAAAGTTTGGAAGCCACTGGCAGAGTGGACGATCCTCCATCTTAAGAGCTTGTGATAAATATGAACTGAACAAGCTACGCGGTTTCCAGCGGACTAGGACTATCACAGTAACGGTCTTTGGGGTGGGGGGCGGTCATGACCAGAAAAGCCCCTCAAACTTTAGTCTCATGCTTTTTCACCGTTTAAAAAATATGTATTTGTTTTTGAAAGAAAGAGAGTGTGAGCAGGGGAAGGGCAGAGAGAGAGGGAGACAGAGCATCTGAAGCAGGCTCCAGGCTCTGAGCCATCAGCACAGAGCCCGAAGCAGGGCTTGAACCCAGGAACCACGAGATCATGCCCTGAGCCAAAGTCAGATGCTTAACTAACTGAGCCACCCAGGGGCCCCTACTCTGATGCTTTGAAAATCACACTTTGGGCACTCACTACAGTGCGGCATAGCTTGCTTTCTCTGGGCCACCAGGCAGGGGTGGTGGCAAGGGTAGGACAGCGCACTCCGGCAAAGGTCCGTCATCACCTACCTGGAGCTCCTCCACTCTGACTCCCATCTTCTTGTTTTCTGAGGACATCTTCTGGTTTTGCTCTTTCAGTCTGCGGAGGTGAAAAACACGCAGGTCAGATCCCCAGGCCTTCAATGATTCAAGGCCGCGGACTTAGTTTAAAATCCACTCCTCTTCAGTCCCATTTCAGCTTCCCGACCTCACTGCTTGCATTCAACACTTCGGGTTAATACTAGAATTCAGGTTACATCTCCTTACCATTCGGATCCTAGTTCTCTAACCTAGAATCATTCCCGGCACTGTCCTAATAGCAAGACTGTTTTCCAGGGAATTCTGGAGCCCGGCCAAGGGTGTCCACCACACAGCTCCTCCCGGCCGGGGACACACTTACTGCAGCAGCTCCGCCTCCCAGCTGTCCTTCTGGGCCTTCACTTTCTCTTCCAGCTTCTGAGTGGTGCTCTTTAGAGTTTCTAGCTCCTCCTGCAGATTGGAACATCAAAGGAACCAGCCATTTCTAAGACAAGGTTTAGTATCTCAGGCATCCAACAAATATTTACGGAACGCTTATTACATGTCAGGCATTTATTGTATGTCACAACACAATGGTGAATAAAATGTCCAAGTAAGGCGATTTCCATATTAAAATGTTCTCAGGGGCACCTGGGTGGCTTAGTCAGTTAAGTGTCCGATTTTGGCTCAGGTCATGATCTTGTAGTCTGTGTGTTTGAGGCCCGCATTGGGCTCTGTGCTGACAGCTCAGAGCCTGGAGCCTGCTTCTGATTCTGTGTCTCCCTCTCTCTCTGCCCCTCCCCTGCTCAAGCTCTGTCTCTCTCAAAATAAATAAACATTAAAGAAAAAAATCGCCTTAACTTCTCTTCCATTCGAGCTTGTATCTGTCCATTAATTCATTAAACAAATATTCAGTGAGTGCCTAGGAGGGACCCTTCCTGCACTGCAGACACAGCAGCGGATGAAATAAAGTGGCTTTTCTCTTTGAAAGGTGCTGCCCAATAAATTCATGAATGCTGCACATGTAATTAAAGTCAAGTAGCCATATTTAAAAAAGGAAAAAGAAACAGATACGATTTATTTTATTAAGAGCACATTTAACCCAACAGTCTAAAATATTGTTTCAACAGATAACTTTTTTTCATACGAGGTCTTCAAAATCCGATATATACTTCATGCAGACAGCATAGCACAATACGCCACATTTCAAGAGTTCAGTAGTCACATGTGGCTGGTGGCCACCGTACTGGTTCTAGACTGTTCTTTCTTTCTTAACTTCCTTCTGCACTGAAGCCAACCCAGAGCATCAGTAAGTCGCTGCTTTTAATTTTTAAATTATTTCATTTTTTTTAACTTGCTGCTTCTGACCCCAAGATTTACATATTTATAGTCTTTTTAAAAATCATTTCTTTTATTTTTTATTTAAAAAATTTAATGTTTTATTTATTTTTGATACAGAGAGAGACAGAGCATGAGAGGTGGAGGGGCAGAGAGAGGAGACACAGAACCGGAAGCAGGCTCCAGGCTCTGAGCTAGCTGTCAGCACAGAGCCTGACGCGGGGCTCAACCCCACGAACGTGAGATCTGACCTGAGCCGAAGTCAGAGGCTTAACTGACTGGGCCACCCAGGCGCCCCTTATTATTTATTTTTGAGAGAGAGAGAGACAGATAGAGCATGAGCAGGGAGGGGCAGAGAGAGACAGAGACACAGAATCTGAAGCAGGCTCCAGGCTCCGAGCTGTCAGCACAGAGCCCAACACGGGGCCCGAACCCATGAACCGGGAAATCATGACCTGAGCTGAAGCCAGATGCTCAACTGACTGAGCCACCCAGGCGCCCCTATTTTTTTATTTTTTAATGTTTGTTTATTTTTAAGAGAGAAAGAGTGTGAACGGGGGAGGGGCAGGGAGAGAGGGACACACAGGATCCGAAGCAGGCTCCAGGCTCTGACCTGTCAGCACAGAGTCCAACGCGGGGCTCGAACTCATAAACTGAGATCACGACCTGAGCCCAAGTCAGATGGTTAACTGACTGAGCCACCCACACATCCCATTTTATTTTATTTTATTTTTTTAATGTTTTATTTATTTTTGATACAGAGAGAGACAGAGCATGAGAGGGGGAGAAGCAGAGAGAGGAGACACAGAACCAGAAGCAGGCTCCAGGCTCTGAGCTAGCTGTCAGCACAGAGCCTGACGTGGGGCTCGAACCCACGAACGTGAGATCTGACCTGAGCTGAAGTTGGAGGCCTAACCAACTGAGCCACCCAGGCGCCCCTACACATCCCATTTAAAAAAAATGTTTTATTTCTTTATTTTGAGGGAGTGTGAGTGCACGCAAGTGCGGAAGGGGCAGAGGGAGGGAGAGACTCCCAAGCAGAGACTATCCTAACAGTGCAAATCTCAATGCAGGGCTCGATCTCATGGAACTGTGAGATCATGATATGAAATCAAGAGTTGGACGTTTAACTGACTGATCCACCTACAGGCCCCTGAGCTGCTGGGACTAAGGGAAGCGAAATGCTCAATTACAGTGGCACACAGTAGGTGCTGCATAAATATTGGCTTGTGTTATCATTACAACTGGTAGCCAGTAGGTCGGAGAGCTAACCCGAGAACCCAGCCCTCCTGAGTCCTTGGCTAGAACCTGGCAGGCGAGCTCCTGGCCAGACACTGATTCTCGATAGACAGACTGTGAATTAAATACCTATGCCACCTCTGTAGTCTCCCTGCCTGTGGTTGGCCAGATCTGTCCCCTGGACCTGTCATCCACACGTCTATCCCAGCCTGGGGCTGAGGACACTACGGGCACAAGTGTGACAGCAAGATCTAAAGAACAGCTGGTCTGGGAGCCATGAGAAGTGGGTCCTAACCCAGTGTGATCGCTAAATGGGCCTCTTCCTCTCTCCTCGGGCCCTCGGGTTCCTCACCTGTAGATCAAGGGCTCTATAGATGATGACTGCCAAGGTTTGTGTGTTCTGGAAAGTTCTGAGGTATGACCTCGGGGTAATTGGTTTATAGTCTTTAGAGAAGGCTCTCCTCTTTAGCTCCTCGAATTCTCAACTCTCATTTACCACCTGCTGATCTGAAGGATGTTTCAAAAGAGAAGAAGCAAGGACTTGGGATAACTTGCAACCTTGCCTTCATACTCTCTTCTCCCTTGATGTCCGCATCTAGCTGAGCAGAGAAAACATTTTACGTGATACGTACGAACTAGGAGGAGGTCACAATACGTACGAACTAGGAAGAGATCACACTGCCTCAGTGGGACCACTGGCTCCACCACCACTGATGAGCTTTATGAGAGATCGATTACGTACCCTTCAGGCCTCAGGTTTCGTGTGTATAAACTCGGGGTAATAACACTACCTGCTCCACAGTTTAAATAAACTCATCCACAGACAACTTGTAACACGGTGCCTGCTCACAAACCGCGTCGGGGGTAAGACCACAGGCCGCAGAGAAAGTGGGGCCGGAGGAGAGACACCGCCCGCTTCTGACCTCTGCAGTCCAGGTTCCTATTGGTTTTGTTTGTTCGTTCGGCTGGTTTTCGGGCTCCCGCGCGGCAGCGGCCGTACCTGCGTCTTGTGCAGCTCAGCCTGCACGTCTGAGTTCTGCTTCTGGAGGCTGACACAGCTGTCCTTCAGCTCCTGGTTTTCTTTGCAAAGCTCCTTATTGCGCTGCTCGATTTCCTCCACCTCACCCTGCGGGAGAGCATTCCAGAAATTCACATTCGACCTTGTGTAGCCCAGACAGATATTCAGGTGGCTCTGGTGGAACATTCCCACAGGCGGGGAGGCTGAGGGTCTGCTGGCCTCCCACGCACTGTAGTGACATCTGTGAACCCCAAGTGGGCACACCTCCTCGGTGGGCAGGGAAGGGCCAGTGTAGTTACGTCTGTGGAACTGAGCCCGCCATTACCAGGAAAGGCAGACGAACAAAATCGAGGCCATAAAAAGTTTAAAAGGTGGCTCATCTCTCTGGGGGGGGGGGGTTGACTCCGACTGCATCCCTGTCTTTGTCTCTGCAGGCCTTTCCCACTGCCGTCACTGCCCTCCACGGCCACTCGGCGCAGATGGCAGGCTGGGCTCCCCTCGGTGGGCTCCCTGGGAGTATGTGGGGGGGCGAGGCAGTGACCCAGCATGGACGGGGGGACCCAGTCAGGAAGCCCAGAGAAAGGGAGATTACACAAACAGATGTGAAGACCCATTAACAGTATGTGTGACTCTGTCTACAAGTCTGGGACAGGATCGGGGGTACAAAGAATCCAGTTTCAACCAAGTGTTGTCTCAATAACAGATGCCATCTCAATATTGGCTTGTTTATTTTCCGCTGACTCTACGGGTGAACACATCCTTGACCATCCCTCGCCTGAGTATCTTCCAGCTCATCTGATGTTACATAACCAGATTAAAAGATTTGGAGATGAACACAGGGAATTGGAGAAGTCTCCCAATAATTGTTAAAATCCTGGCCTAGATCTATGAGGAAAGGTACAGGGGCTGTAAGGTACTTGCCCAAGAAACTGCTCAAGAAATGTTAGGATTAGAATCAAGATACGTGGGGTTGGAAGGTAGTCAAGACTTCAGTAAGAAAACAAGTGAAATATGTTTTGAGAGTTTATTTTTTAATGAGAGGCGATTCATTATAAAGACGCTTGAAAAGATTTTTTTAAGAACCCAAAAATCTATTTTTACTTAAAAGAAGAAGTTAAGAGGGGGAATGACAGAAGACTGTGGATTCTTCTTGCAAACGCTTAGTACTGTTCGTCTCTCCTATTGGACTGAGCTCCTAGAGGCCAAGGACAGTGAGGGATTTAATCAGTTCTTCACTGCCTGCCATAAGGCCGGACAGAAAGACGGCATCCAATGAAATAATGGGGTAAGTAAATGAATCTATTACTCAAAGGAGCGGATACATTTCCTGTGGTGGTAAGATGGGATGACAAATTTGTTAGGACGTTCAATGAAGGCTTATTTTTGATCCAAATTCTACCTTATCCTGAAATTACTTTTTGCTTGTGTGTTTCAAGTTAAAGTAGGTTCCATGCCCAATGTGGGGCTTGAACTCATGACCCTTCGATCAAGAGTCACATGCTCTCCCAGCTGAGCCAGCCAGGCGTTCTGCGAAATTATCACTCTTAAATGGCAGGAAGGGCGGGGCGCCTGGGGGGCTCAGTCGGTTGAGCGTCTGACTTCAGCTCAGGTCATGATCTCACCTTTTGTGGGTTCGAGCCCCGCGTCAGACTCTGTGCTGACAGCTCAGAGCCTGTAGCCTGTCTTTGGATTCTGTGTCTCCCTTTCTGACCCTTCCCTGCTCATGCTGTGTGTGTGTGTGTGTGTGTGTCTCTCTCTTTCAAAAATAAATTTAAAAAAAAAATTTTTTTTAATGGCCAGAAAGGGCTTGAGGTGAGAGATTTACAGACCTGAGTGGTGACCACCAGGATGTCCTCCTCATTTTCTGGGCGGAACTGGAAAGGGATACTGGCTCCACGGACCACACCGTCTTGATCCACATAGCAGAACTGATAATACTCATCATCCTTGGGTAGGTAATAAGCTGAAAACACAACATGATTTTTAATCCAAAATACGGTCCTTTTAAGAGAGCTGAAAATCTGGAGGACTTCTGCTGGTCCCGGAGAGCTTCAGCCCAAGGGAACCGGTCTTGGCTGCCGTGTTCAACACTGTTCATCCAGTATTTTTCTTACCTTTGAATTTGACTTCCTGCTTTTTGGCCGACTCGAGGTTTAGGTCACTGGGCGAAGTAACCCACATGAAGGTGTAATACTCGCGGGTCGTCTTCCATCCCACCTGCGGTGACAAAAGGCTCCCATTCAGCATCTCAAAGTGCTCAGGGGAGAGTCCTGATTTGTGCTATGTCTTCTCAAAATACACTTACTTTTGATTTGTTTATATTGAAAGTACAACCGAATGAGTTGATTAGGGTAAGATTCAACACCGGTGGATCAGATCTTTTTTTTTTTTTTTAATTTTTTAACGTTTATTTTTGAGAGAGAGAGAGACAGAGAGTGAGCAGGAAAGGGGCAGAGGAGAGAGAGAGACACAGAATCCAAAGCAGGCTCCAGGCTCCAAGCTGTCAGCCGAGAGCCCAACGCGGGGTTCGAACTCACAAACCGTGAGATCATGACCTGAGCCAAAGTTGACGCTTAACCAACTGGGCCACCCAGGCGCCCCCAGATCTTGCCTGTTGACTTATGACAACTGTCTGTGGTACGAGGTCTGACATGACTAGAAACCAGCAGGCACGCCCGCACAGTCCAGAGTACCAGTTTCGGAAGCAAATGTAAACGGGCCATGCCACACACAGGACAAGAGTTCCAAAAATTATTATCACCAAGTCAGACAGAGGACGGTGAGTGACTGGGGAGAATCGGGGGTTGTGACCCTTGATCCCGCTTTCTTACAACGGTTCTTAGAACTTCTTTGATCAGAAAGCCCTTCCGCTCTGCCTTCTGCACTGGTCAGTCCTCGCCTGTGTCCAGTCCCGTCTCGTCACTCATACCGACCTGGTTAGACCAACACACCTTTAAAATGCATGTTTTGAATAATGTGCATGTGGGGGTGGAGGGGCAGGAGGGTTCTGAGAGTATGAGGCCCCAGAAAACTGAGTCCAGTCTGTAGAATTTTCTGTCTTCAATGCCTTTCTTAACACATGCTTAATGAAGGCTTTTTGGTGCTAAAGGTACTAACAACAGTCAGGGAGTCATAAAGGCCCCTTCCAGGTACGAGACGCTGTAAGTCAGGATGCAAGGATCCTGTCAGCTCTGCCTCAGAGCAGGAAGCTGGCTAAGTGGAAACTATTCTCAGTAAATGTGAAGAGGGGTGAAAGATGGCTCAAGTCGTATCTGGAAGATAAGGGCACACCGGAGAATAAGAAAGGGAGACATGTGTCTTCAAGGGGCGAGCAGTCAGCAAATGAGAGGCAAAATTACATTTACTGCCATATTTTGACCCTGCCTGAGCCCAGTGGGAAGAGGAGGAGCTAAAAATAAAATTCCATTTTTATATATGAAGGAATCTGCGCGGGCTACACTGAACGCTCATCTGAACGTACCAGGGCATGTTTTAGTGTCTCATTAGCACACACCCCATCGCTGTAAGCGTCCCGGAGCCAGCACAGCCGGCGGGGGCACAGGAAGCAGGGATTTTTATGGAGCCTTCATTCACATCCTGGAGTTTCTTAATGTCCTGTGACCAAAATATCATCTGGGGACGCCTAAGAGTTACTGCCGACAGAAAACAGCTTCTGGCCACCTGTGACTGCTGGCCGTGGCTCCCCGACCCGAGTGGTGCGGGTCCGGGGTGCGCTTCTCTGACATGTCTCCTTGGAGACCTTGGGGACATGTAAGTGCCCAGGCAGAGAGTCTGCAGCGCAGGGCCACGCACTCAAGGCAGGAAAGCCACCTCCCACCTGCTTGAGGCTCTCACCAGTGCGGGCAGCTTTTGCGATATGGAGAAGACAAGTGTGTCACACACTCAAAAACAGCTGGCAAGTGCCCGCTTGGTGCCAGGAAGGACCAGCATCAGGGCGGGCGAGGAGCTGAGGAATCGAAAGACAGCTCAGTTGGGGGAGGATGCGACTCTTGATCTCAGGGTTGGGAGTCTGAGCCCCACCTGTGGCACGGAGGTTACTTCAAAAAGACCATGTTGCTCAGGCCATGATCTCACAGTTTGTGAGTTCGTGTCCCGCATCGGGTGAGCTCCACTTCCCTCTCTGACCCTCATGGGATTCTCGCTCTCTGCCTTCATTTATTCTCGCTCTCTGCCCTCATTCACTTGTGCCCCCTCAATAAAATAATAATAATAAACTTTCTTTCAGGCTTCTGGGTAGCTGTTCAAATCAGCAGCTTTATGAATGGTGAATATTAGAGGCCATTCTTTGAGTCACCATGTTTCTTTCACTGAGTCATGGCAATTTCTTTGAAATGCGTGAAGCATTCCAAATACAGATGCATTAAAAAAAATGCCTTTAAACATTCCTTTTTAAAAAGCATAGGGGCGCCTGGGTGGCTCAAGTCGGTTAAGTGGCTGATTTCAGCTCAGGTCATGATCTCGCCGTTCGTGAATTCGAGCCCGTCAGGATTCTGGAGCCTGGAGCCTGCTTCAGATCTGTGTCTCCCTCTGTCTCTCAAAAAGAAATAAACGTTAAAAAGAAAACTTTAAAAAAAAAGCATAAAATTTTCATTTGGTTTATGGTTAAGTCCTTGCTGGAAGTTGCTAAGTGATTGGAAAATACAATCAGTCTAAGCAAAACAGAAATAGGACCGTGTTGCAAGACAAAGTTACAGACTGCATTTCAAAGGCTAATTTTTATATTACCTATGTCTGCACTGTCTATGAGAGCCACGAGCCACAGGAGGCCATTTAAATTTAAATTAATTAGATTTTAATTAACTCACTGGTCACATCGGCAGTGCTCAATAGCCACGTGTGGTTAAAGGCCACTGGCCTGGACAGTGAACGTATAGCGGAAGGTATAGCTCCCTTGCAGAAAGTTCTACTGGACAGCCTTGCCACACACAGGGAAGAAAAACACCAACTACTATCTTCTTTCCAAAACAGGAAACACTCTGATGTGCCAGTTTTCTGAACATCCTTTATTTATTTATTTTGAGAGTGAGAGAGAGCACAGAGGAGGGGCATAGAAAGAGGAAAGGCGGAGGGGAGAGAGAGAGAGAGACAGGGGGAGAGGGAGAGAGAGAGAGAGAGAGAGAGAGAGAGAGAGAGAGAGAATCCCAAGCAGGCCCTGCACTTTCAGTGTGGAGCCCGATTGGAGGTTCAGCCTCACAAACCGTGAGACCATGACCTGAGCTAAAGGCAACAGTTGGACGCTCAACCAGCTGAGCCTCCCGGGCATCCCCAGAGCATCCTTTAGTCTCACAACTCACTAACCTTCAGTCTCAGGAGGTGTCACGATACCCACCAGAGTCTCGCCGGTTGTCCCCTGTCCCTCCCTCTAAATACCACCTTCCATGTCTCCATGAGTTAGCTTGGAATTCCAAACAGTTAAGGAACAGTAGCTTGATGAGGGGTGTGTAAACACCAGCTCCTTCACAGTGCTGTCAAGAATGATGTCTGATCCCGGGATGAACCTTGGCAAACAAGCACATGACATACTGATGTGTCAAAACAAAGGTCACTGCCGTTGGAACTCGGCAGTGTAAATTACTTAAAATTTGACCTTTCTCCCCTGTCTCTGGATATAATAGGAAGATGTGTCATTATGATGTGTGTGCGTGTGTGTGTGATGTGAGAGACAGAGAGAGATCCAGATAGGGAGGATGGGAGGCAGAGAGTAAGTGCGCTACAATAAAGAAGTACTATTTCTGCGCTGGAACCAGCAGGGTAATTAGACATCCCTGGAAAATTTCTATGCCTGGGCATCTACAAAGAAGCAAGACGTATTTATTCAGGAACAAACTTCTTGGATTCAGGATGTCAAACCGGGTAACTTCTCAGCATCCTTTTCAGATCGGTAATACATTAAAACAAATTAAAACGCTCTACTAGTAGGAAAGCAATATTTAAGGTCACAGAAATTATGGAAGGGGGCTGCTCATGCTAGTCAACTCACAGATGAACATTTCAAAATAGGATACTTTTAAAACATTTACATCTGGGGGCACCTGGGTGGGTCAGCTGGTTAAGCGTCTGACTTTGGCTCACGTCAATTGAGCCCCGCGTTGGGCTCTCTGCTGTCAGCACAGAGCCTGCTTGGGATCCTTCTCTGTCCTCGCTTCTCTCTGCTCCTCCCCAGCTGACTCTCTCAAAAATAAACACTTAAGGGGGGCTCAGTCGGTTAAGCATCCGACTTCGGCTCAGGTCATGATCTCACCACTCATGGGTTCGAGCCCCATGTCCGGCTCTGTGCTGACAGCTCAGAGCCTGGAGCCTGCTTCAGATTCTGTGTCTCCCTCTCTCTCTGCCCCTCCCCCGCTCACACTATCTCTCTCAAAAATGAATAAATGTTAAAAAAAATTTTTTTAATAAAATAAAAATAAACACTTAAAAATAAATCAACAAAACATTTACATTTGGCTTTTAAAATCATACTGAAAGTTGGGGGCTGTATGAGATGCTGTATGTCTAATTTTGGCTCGTGGCTGAAATGAGAACTTGAGTTCCATGGCACACGTTGGTGTGTGAAGAGGGAAGTTCCAGGGAGAGTCCTTTAGGACTTGGAAACTGGCGGAGACATAAAATGCAAAATGCTTAAATATCCACACAGCCATGCTCTCGGGTAACGACAATTCACCCCTAGTGTCTGGTCACTTGGCACTAAATGAACCACTTACTCTGAAGATGCCAATCCAGTCCTTTCGGCGGGGAATGAACTCCTGGGTGAGCGTATAATAGCACGTGACATCCCCTCCGGGGACGTAGAACTTCTCCACGCTGTTAAAGATGACCTGAGAGAAATAACAATGGTCCAGCAAGACGGCAGATGTGGGGGGGTCCTCCACAGTTTCTTCCATGGTGGGCGCCCTGTTATGAGACACGGGATAGAAGGCGGCTCAGAAAGGGCTGTCTGAAATTTGTGAGGGATTTCTGGGAACATTCCGTTCGAGGCAAGTCAGGAAAAGCAAAAGCCCAACAAAGACTGAGATCATAGAACTTGCTTTCTGTTTCACTTTGAGCCACTGTGCCTTTAGAGCTTCCTATCCTTGAAGAACTTTCTATGAATGTCTTTGATCTCCACCACAGGCGCCCCCACCCTCACATACCTTTCTGCTCTGCTCACAGCTAGCTTGTTCTACTTCTCAATGCCTTAAATAAGTAAGGCAGTCTAGAGGAAAACAAGCTGAGCTGGGAATGGCAGGACCAAGAGTTTGGATTTTTCGTCCCAATCAGTCCCGTGACTTCCAGAATGTCAATTTCTCAAGATGGCAGCTTCTCCATTCAGTTCCATTTATCCTAGGATTATCCCGTCTTTGCATGTATTCACTTGGCCTGGAGCTGGGCAGGGGTGCAGGAAGAGGCAGGGTTGAGTGCAGGGGGTTATTTGACACGCAAGGGGATAAGCATGGGTTCTGGAACCAGAATGAAGTTCAAATTCCAGCCTCGCCACCTATTCAATGCACGAGCTTGAGCAATTCACTTCATCAGCTGGGCTCTATGCCCATTTCCTCACGTGTGAAATGGGCCTGATAGCATCAACCTCACCAAATGGATGGAGTCCATGTAACATGCTCTTGGGTTCAAAAGAGGGAAATAGATAAACTTAAAAAAAAAGGGGGATGGGGGTGCCTGCGTGGCTCAGTTGGTTGAACATCCAACTCTTGATCATGATCGGCTCAGGTTTGTGAAATCAAGCCCCGCATCAGGCTCTGTGCGGACAGTGTGGAGCCCGCTTGGGATTCTCTCCCTCTTTCCCTGCTCCTCCCCCATGCATGGACACACACACTCTCTCTCTCTCTCTCTCAAAATAAATAAACCTGAAAAAGAAACACCTCAAACTATCTTAAAACAAAAAACAAAAAAGAGATGCAAATGGTTAGGAAAAAGAAGGAAAGCTCTGAATGAGTCCTCAAGGAAGACGGACGTTTGGACAAGTGGGTTTGGCAGTGACAGAACTCCAGGTATGTGAAATGGCACGCATGAAAGCGAAACAGACAAATGCCACCCCTGTTTGGAGGACAGCAAGCAAGTTGGACCCCTGTATATAAAACTGGGGATAAAACCTGTATTTCACCTTTGCAGGTCACAGTCCAGATAAAAATGTAATCAGGGACAAGAAAGTATTTGGGAAGTAAAAACAATATATAAAAGAAACACAGTCTTTTGAACTGTTGAGACCTACTACTTCCTGCCTCTCAAAAGCACCTGCTTTTTCTTCTAAATGCCCCCTCCTCTCGGTCTAATATTTAGTGAGTCCATGATCCTCAACCCAGGGTCTCACTGGGCAATGGGAACAATATTCAGTTGTACACAGCAGACAAGAGAGCTGAATCCATGTCAACACTATCCACTATCTTACAAATTTGGCTTTTGGAAGAGTATATACACTCAATTTTTATTCTTATTTATTTTAATGTTTATTTTTGAGAGAGACAGAGACAGAGACAGAAACAGAGTGTGAGCAGGGGAGGGGCAGAAAGAGAGAGGGAGACACAGAATTTGAAGCAGGTTCTAGGCTCTGGCCATCAGCACAGAGCCCGACGCGGGGTTCGAACTCACAAACCGTGAGATCGTGACCTGAGCTGAAGTCGGACGCTCAACCGACTGAGCCACCCAGGTGCCCCATGTACACTCAGTTTTTATTTTATTTTTTTTTACAATTTTTTAATGCCTTTATTATTTTATTTTGAGAGATAGAGACAGAGCAAGTGGGGGAGGGGCAGAAAGAAGAGGGAGACCCAGAATCTGAAGCAGGCTCCAGGCTCTGAGCTGTCCGCACAGAGCCCGATGCGGGGCTCAAACCCACAGATTGTGAGATCATGACCTGAGCCGAAGCTGGACGCTCAACTGACTGAGCCACCCAGGCGCCCCATATACACTCAGTTTTTTAAAAGAAGTATAATAATCAAAAAAACCCCACAGCTCTTCTAGCCCTGCCTGACAGTTTATTTCCTGCTTTTGTTTTGGACTCTGAGAAACCAGATCTCTTCTTTCAACCCCTCCGTAGCCAATTTGTCACAGAGAAGGAAAGAGGACTTTGGTGGCACTGCACTGCCTACTTGTGGGATTGAGCTAAGGAACTAAGAAATGTATTGGCTTTCTGGTTTGTGACACAGTTTAGCCACATCCGCAACCTCAAACCTCAGATCAGTTTTTCTGAGAAAGGGGGAGGTCACATCTCCGTCTAGGTCAGCACTGGTTCCTTGTGATAAGCCGCTGCCTGGGTGATCTCTGGGGTGCTGTGGGAGGGTGGCCACGGAGGGAGATTCCCCGCCTGCTGATTCCTCTCTTTCCTAGGGGTCTCGAGTCACACTGAGGTCAGCATAGTCCCTCTGTCCTCAGCCTGGAGCAACACTTACCTGTGCTTGTAAAGGACCTAATCTGTGATCTGTGGGTCATGAAGATCATTCAGGGAAGAGTGGCTTCGGGGCCAATTCCCTCTTCTCTTTACTTCATAACACCATCGCCCCAATACACACAACATAACGCCCAGCCCATAGGAACTGCGGATTAAGTATTCACTGAATACATGAAATGCATGGGATTCATCAAAAAAAATGAAAGGAAGGTGCTTTGTAGGCAGATGCTGGGTGTGAATGACGATGGGGCTAATTCTTTCTCTGGCCCTGCCCTGAACTTGTTGGATGCCCTTGGAAAGGCTGCCGTTTCTCAGCTTTCGTTTTTCTAAACCAGGGTGAAGAGATGATTATCTCCAAGGGCTGCATCAATTCTTGGTACGGCCGGTTCGGCTGGCATAGCTGGTTCAGGTGGCATGGCGCCAAAAAAACAAAAGGCACAGATTTGATTTCCTTAAGGACCCATAAAATCCACACGCCGTTACCCACCGTCCACCGCTCCAGCTCTGGCAAGCTGTTTTGCAAATGGAGGTTACTCTGCAAGGCAAGAGCAGCCGAGGGCGTGAGGGCTTCGTACGGGCTCTTTCCTTACTCGAAAAACGGATCAATCTCTGAGCTCATGAACAGGACACTGAGCATAGGACAGAGGGCGCGCGCACTAGCACACACGTGCGCGCACACACATGCACACACACGCACACACACACAGAAGAGCTCATGTTCTGAGGCTCGAGTGGATAGCCGGTGGAAACTATCTCTTTACGTTCATCTGAACATCTAACCATCTGCCCGGACAAGTCAACAGTCTTGGTTCCTCGCTTATCAAAAATGTAAGACCCCATGAAGTTTCCCATTTCAGAGATCTCATCACCTTCCTGGGATGACTCAGAGGGTATCTAGTGGCACTCTGGGTATTTGGAGCTCGGTTGTTCTGGAAAAATAGGAAACCCTCCTCTGCCAAGACTGAGGAAGGGGGTGAGGAGGCAGGCAGAGTGGAGAATGGCAGTGCGTCTGCTGAGGCCGAAGCTGAGGACAGAAGAGGCCACGGGTAAATCTAGAGCATCGCCATCCCAATCTGAACTGGGTCAGTAAGGAGGTAGCTCATTTAATTTTTCCTGGAAGGAAGGTATCTCCACTCATTTTTAAGGTCAGTGATCCTCCCCCCCTTTTTTAGTTTATTTTGAGAGAGACAGAGACAGCGCAAGTAGGGGAGGAGCAGAGAGAGGGAGAGAGAGAATCTCAAGCAGGCTCGATGTGGGGCTTGAGCCCATGAACCTGAGCAGAAACCAAGGGTTGGAGGCTCAACGGACTAAGCCACCCAGGACTCCCAAGGTCAGTGATCCTTACACTCTTTCCTCCCTCCCAGTGATTAAGTTCCCTGGGAGAAACGGGCTCTGATAATGGCTGGGGAAATTACCTTTCTGACAAAGTAGTCCAGAAGTGACTGCTTGTAGAAGGGGGCAGAGAGGATACAGAAGGAAAAGTAGAATGATTTAAGCATCAACTTCCCTTTTTTATTTATTAAAAAAAATTTTTTAATGTTTATTTCTGAGAGAGACAGACAGTGTGCAAGTGGAGAAGGTGCAGAGAGGGAAAGAGAGAGGATCCCAAGCAGGCTCCAGGCTCGTGCTGACAGCTCAGAGCCTGACACGGGGCTCAAACTCACAAATCGTGAGATCATGACCTGAGCCGAAGTTGGATGCTCAACCGACTGAGCCACACAGGTGCCCCCAACTTCCCCTTCTTTAACCAACCTCTCTTCCCCCTACAGAACCTGTCCGTCATAATTTCTAATTCTGACCATCTCCAGGGAGGGAAGGAGAAGAAACAGAAAAAGAGCAAAAGTTAAATGTAGAGGCTTGGGGGCGCCTGGGTGGCTCAGTTGGTGAAGCGTCCAACTCTGGATTCTGGCTCAAGTTGTGATCTTGCGGTTTGAGTTTGAGACCAGCACTGGGCTCTGGGCTGACAGCAAGGAGCCTACTTGGGATTCTCTCTCCCTCTCTCTCTGCCCCTCCCCAGCTCGCTCTCTTCTCTCTCTCTCAAAGTAAATAAATAAACAACAACAACAAAAATATGTAGAAGTCTGGAGAGCTATTGAGTAATGAAAAAGCAGTGGGATGAATTAGACCTTCTAGAAATCATGGGCTGATATTTTAACTAATTCCTTCCTCCTGCCCTCATGCCAAAGACTAGCCACGTAAGAAGCGACCAAGGCAAACAAGTAGGGATGTCTAAAAGCAAACCTCGGGATGCCTGGGTGGCTCAGCTGCTTGAGCGTCTGACTTCAGCTCAGGTCATGATATTTTAGTTTGTGGGTTTGAGTCCCACGTTGGGCTCTGTGCTGACAGCTCAGAGCCTGCAGCCTGCTTCGGATTCTGTGTCTCCCTCTCTCTCTGACCCTCCCCTGCTCTCTCTCTCTCTCTCTCTAAACATTAAAAATTTAAAAATAAATAAATAATAAAAGCGAACTGTCGAGTATGGGAAAATCATGCGGAGATTCAACGAACTGTCAGAGGCACTTTACTTGGACTCTGATTTTTCAGCTCAGTTTCCAAAAGGATTAGGGTTCTCGGAGGATGTAGGTAATAACAGGCAATGGAGTTGAAAACGAGTCCCCCCTAACTGGCTTCCGGCTTCTAAGAAAACCTGGCACATTTTCATCTAATGAGCTTTGCAAGCCTAATAATATATTACTCCCAGGACTGCTGCATGCGGGCGTAGCTTCCCTTAGGTTCTCCTGAAGAAGAACAGCGAATTCTCCTTCTGCTCTGAGTGAATCTATAAAGTACATGGATATGCGTTTTAGCAGAAAAAAAATCTAAAAATACCATAGAGCTTCCTGGTTCCAATTCGAATGATGCAAATACTCAACCAAATCAACTCACTGATTTTTCGAAAGGTTCTCCCCTCGTAGGCTGAACCAGGAAGGAGAACAAATCTTATTAAAAAACCACTAAAGTTCTGCCGTAGAGTATGCTTTTTCACACGAGCCTTTTATACCAATGGGCACGCGTTTAGAGAAATGGAGAGGATCCATAGTTTCTCTGGATTCGTGCCCAGCAGGAAACCAAATGTTTCCACAGCCAAGAGAGAAATGCAAACCCAGGCTTCATTTGGGAACAGTAAAAACAAAGATAAGCAAAAATACCAAACCACATTTCATCTAATCCCTTCATCCTGCTTATGTAACTTTCAAACCAGTAGCAATTAGCAAAATGGATGAACTGATTTGAATCCCGCTCCTAACAGGCCCCAGAAGAGATGCTTGCTCAAAGCCACCCTTAGAGAACATGGGCAGTAGCTGCTGTGGCTGTGAGGACGGCCATGAGCCAAACGCAATGACACACAGTCACTGGTCTTCACGTTACGGAGCCACTTGTTGCAATCCAACATTTCCAAGTTCAGGGGCACCTTGGGTGGCTCCGCTGGTTAAGCATTTGACTCTTGATTTCGGCTCAGGATGTGATCTCACGGTTCCTGAGTTGGAGCCCCACGTCAGGCTCTGTGTTGACAGCACAGAGGCTGCTTCGGATTCTCTGTCTCTCTCTGCCCCCTCCCACTTACACTCTCTCTCTTGAAATAAATAAACTTAAAAAAATTTTTTAAAGAATACTAAAAAAGAAATAACAAAATTTCCAAGTTTGTTCCAGTTCTTTTAAGTTTATTTATTTTGAGGGGTGCCTGGGCAGCTCAGTCGGTTAAGTGACTGACTTAGCCTCAGGTCATGATCTCACGGTTTGTGGGTTTGAGCCCCGTGTCGGGGTCTGTGCTGACAGCTCAGAGCCTGGAGCCTGTTTCAGATTCTGTGTCTCCCTCTTTCTCTGCTCCTCACCCACTCACTCTCTGTCTCTCTCTCAAAACAAAAATAAAAGACAAAAAAATTTTTTTAAGTTTTTTTTTTTTTTTTTTATTTTGAGAGAGAAAGAGAGAGCACCAGCAGGGGAGGGGAGGAAGGAGAGACAGAATCCCAAGCAGGCTCTGGGCCAGCAGCTCAGAGCCCTATTTGGGGCTCGAGCATGAAGACCAGACCTGAGATCAAGAGGTGGACGCTTAACCAACTGAACCACGCAGGCGCCCCTAGTTCTAGTTCTTTACCTAAAATCTTTCAGAGTACTTAGAAAACGTGTGTACCTCCAGGAGGTGTTCAATATTCCTCATTAACAACTGTTGGGATTGGCTGCCCGGCTAAGCAGGCCCTCAGCCACACCCCACCCCCGCAGGGCCAGTGGCCGCACCAGGGAAGAAAAGAAAAACCGTTCTGGGACAGAAGATGCAGGCAACCAGGAGAAACGGTTTGAAAGGGCTCAAAGAAAGCCGTGTCCTACATCTCTAACTTAATGAGATGATACACCTTTTCCTTGAAAGGGGGGACCTGTGCTAACCCCTGAAAGTGACATGGGTGGCCACAGTGTTTCAAGTGTCATGGGAAGGGAATAATGAGGCTAGGTGCCAAGGGGCCTGGGTTCCCGTCCCAGCTCTGCCACTAACGGGCTCGAGATCTTGGCCAAGTCACACTACTTCCTTTTAGGCCTCAGTATCCTCATCAGGAAAACGCATGGATCAAAAAACAAAAACAAAAATGCATGGATCAGGCCAGAAAATCTCTTAAGAAAACCTTCCAGCTATGATGACGGTCCTTAGTGAAAGAAAAAGAAAGTGAAAGAGGTCATTTTAACTGCCTCTATTTTCATCTAAGCAAAGAAGGCACCGCGGTATTACATCAACAGGCACAAAGTTTTGAAGAGTCTTGGATGTAACGCCTGACTTGAAAGATAATCCAGCTTGTCAGTGCTGGTAACTCTCACTGCCCTGCTCGGGGTCCTTGACACTCTGCAGCTGTCATACCTACTAAAGGGTAGAGTTTCAGGTAGAGGCCCTTTGAAAATATCTGGGAAACTGAGTCACCTGGATTAGCTCCTAGACATGTACTCTCCATAACCCACAAGACCTACTGTGTTCAAAGTCTTTTGTTTTAAACGGTTTTTGCAACGGGGGAGTAAGTTATAATACATAGCATCTGTGTTATTTTATCCCGCTCCAGCGAACGCCACTTGTTGGCTTTTATCAGGAACAAAGAATCCAAGTGATCAAGAAAATTTAACATGCCCGGGAGGGGTTGAAATCATAATGGGGGGTACATTAGCACCCCCACTAAATTGGGGTTCTGGGAGCGCTGAGGAGGGGTTACGGGAGATCAACTGTAAAAAAGCAGGTCCCTACACTTTCTTCTCGGCTGCCTAGAATATCTCCAATTACAGAGGCCCCTCATCTGAAGGAAAGGGGGGCTTTAGGGATCAAGCCTACTCACAGACAGGGAAACTGAGGCCCAAAGAGAAAGTAACTTGCCTAGGGTGACTGGGCAGAGCGCGGCCTTGGCCTCGAAGCGAGGAGCGATGCTGATGTCGTCAAGGATAGGGATTAAGGAACTACCGAGACCTCAGTCCACTGGGGGGTGTGGGAGTGGGGCAGAAGACGCTGTGACGTCGAGACCCTGACACGCCGTCAGAGGGGTCCCTTCTCCTCAAGGAGCCTGGCACCCGGCCACAGGCTCTGAAGCTCTGCCCTCCTCGGGGAGAAAACTGCCCCTCAACCCTCCAAAGCCACGGAAGGGGCTCCAGGGACTCCATGGCGACACTCGCACTTACTAGAAAAGATGGAAGGTGGGGAAAACCGAAACTAGCCGCACCTCTGCCTGCCCAAGGAGCCTTCTCAGGAGCGGAAGTCTGAATTTGGGAAACCCGAAGGCCCAATGGCTCCTAATTGCCCTCCTTCACTCCAGGGACTCACCGGGGGTAGCAGCCGGCGTCGGCACAACAGCAACAGGGCAGGGCAGGGGACAGGGGCGGGGCTAAAAATCCAGAGGCGAGCAGATCCCGTCTGATCCCGCCCACCACGTCACAACGGCTACCAAGCTCCGCCCTTGCCGCGGTGCTTCCGGGGACTTGTAGTGCTCAGGTGACGGGGCCTCTGGGGCGTTCAGCAGCACTCCGTGGTTTTTGCCCGTCGCAAACAGCATTCTCGCCCCAAGGAGTCTATTTCTTCTCCTAGAATGAGTTGTTTACTTACCTTAAAAAAAAAAAAAAGCCCAAAACTTCATTTCTTTCAGACCTGAACGAGACAGGGCCATCGAGAAGTCATGTACCTTTTTCTCCTACCTCCACATAGCACTTCACTAAGAGTCTTATAGATGAGACCCCCCCTTTGGCATTTAATCGTGCCTCCCGCCTGCCCCTAAATAAAGGAGATCGAGCAATCCCCCTATGTGCCCCAGTTTTATGTGTTTCATCATTCCCTTTCTATAACGAAATTATTTTTTAGTGTTAACTTTGTCAAGGTAGTTCTTACTAATTGCTGTAAGAATAAACTCAGAATCCTGCAAAGTCAACTTAGAGGAATTCCTCACCCTTGACAGCTGATCAGTGGCCTGACCTCAGCAAGAATCCTGTTAAGGCACTTTGGCAGGAATCTTCCCCTACCCTTGATGTTCCTTTTTAGTAATTTTTCATGCGCTTGTCCTTATGGCATTTGGAATTGAGCACAATCTGTCTCCTCTATTGTAACGTCCCTGTGGCAATAGTCCTGGATAAACGGGTTTAACAAGCACCAGAATAATTATTTCCTTAACCCTGCACATACTTTTCTATGGACAGTTAAATTGAGAAGTGTCTCTTCTCTAAGGAATCCCATCCGTCTAAATCTGGACAGAAAGTTTTCTTTGCAGTCTAACGGGGGAATTTATGCCCCTGAAGCTGCCTTACATTTCAGGTAGGGGAATGAGCATTCCTTATCCTGTCTTCTCTCAAGACTGGTGGCATTCACCTGAGATGCATACATGGTGGCAAATAATGAGTAAAGCAGGGACTGAGCTTTCTTTTGAAAGTTCAAATTACTTTCTGAGTTACCAAAATTATGCTTTTGCATTTTAAACTCTGTCTATAAGGATAAATGCCCTCAGTATCCTGGGTACATCTCCCTTAATTTTACTTAGTAGCTTTTTAAAAAGCCCTGAGAACTGCCATCTCCTACCCCTACACATCTTAATGTCTATACTAACACAACTATTTCATGACACTCGTGTGTGGAAGTCAAAAGTGCAAGAGAATCCATTGTGCATTTTAGGAACTGCCCAAAAGGACCACAATTCTTCAATAGAAAGCATCACATGATGATAGTCTCTAAGAGACCTTGGCCTCAAAATCCTTGCTTGGCTGTGTCCACCCATCCTAAACTGTTATATCATGACCCTTACCCTACCCTAATCAACTTTTGCCTCTACCTTTGCATTGAAAGATCCACCCTCCTCCCCAAACCAACTTCAAAGTCTCAATAAACACCACTATTTTGTCCTTCGGCCTCTGAGCTGCTACTACAACTTTGTCAAGAAAGTATTCTTGAGGTGCCTGGGTGGCTCAGTCGGTTAAGCATCGGACTTCAGCTCAGGTCACGATCTCGCAGTCCATGGGTTCCATCCCCGCTTTGGGCTCTGTGCTGACAGCTCAGAGCCTGGAGCCTGCTTCTGACCCTGTGTCTCCCTCTCCCTCTGCCCCTCCCCTGTTCATGTTCAGTCTCTCAAAAATAAATCAATGTTTTAAAAAAAAAGTATTCTTGTGGAGTACCTGAGTGGCTTAGTCAGTTAAGCGTCTGACTCTTGATTCAGCTGAGGGTTGTGAGTTCAAACCCCACGTTTGGCTCGGTGCTAGGTGCAAAGCGTACTTAAAAAAAAAAAAAAGACTATCCTCTTCCTCAGTAAGGTAAGAATCATCTCAGTTTTGTCTTATCAACAGGTTGTTTTGTTGATATTTTGGGAAGCTGTATTTGATAGCATGGAATAAAAAATATTAATTACTTTGTGATTTGTTTCCTATAGAAGTGTCAAGGGAAGATTGCAGGTATAATCCTTTGTAACTGTATATTGAAAGAATGAAAATTGATATTCAGACCTACAGAGAAAATCCTGGACTTCCAGCTTCAAGTGTTAGGAAGGGAGACAGGGGTGCCTGCGTGGCTCAGTTGGTTGAACATCTGGCTTTGGCTCGCGTCATGATCTCACAGTAAGTGAGTTCGAACCCCGTGTCAGGCTCTGTGCTGACAGCTAGTTCAGAGGCTGGAACCTGTCTTCAGATTCTGTGTCTCCCTCTCTCTCTGACCCTTCCTTGCTCACGTTGTCTCTCCCTCTCAAAAATAAATAAAACATTAAAAAAAAAAAGGAACGGAGACAAAGACTGGGGTTGGGGGTAGTTATTCTGTGCCTGACACAGTGGGTTTTCTCATTTAATCCTTACAAGGGAAGCACTTTTCTTATACCCTTTTCACAGATGAGACAATTGAGGCTTAGAGATGTAAAGCTACTCATGCAAGCTCACCCAGAGAGTAAGTGCCATCAGAAGGCTTTGAACTGAGCATTCTGACTCAAATGTCTGTGCTCTTAATCACGACACTCACCATACTCTTCATGAGAGTTCAGTAATCCCTAAGGGAAGACCAATGCATAAATGAGGGTGATACCACATGATAGTGGCTTTAGAAGGGGAATTTACATGGAGCTACGGTAGCATAGAATTAGTTTTTCCTAGAAGCAAGAAGGAAGGTTTCGAGGAAAAAGTGTTAAAGAAAAAATCATTCTGAAGCCATTAAAACAGAAAAGAAAACTTTGAGACTATTGCAATATGGACATTACAAACGGGGAGAAAGACTGTGCCCAGTTCCCAAACCAGTGAGGACAAGAGGGGATTTACAGCCGACGAACAGAATGAGGCAGTCAGTGGTGAAAAGTGACTGAGAGGCATCAAGTCATCGAGAATGGGGAGTTCTTGCTACACTGACTTAATAGGATTCTTGCTGAAGGCAGGCTGGGGAGTGATCAAATATCAAGAGTAAGGATTCTGGGGGCACCTGGGTGGCTCAGTCGGCTAAGCCTCCAACTTCGGCTCAGGTCAGATCTCATGTTCGTGGGTTTGAGCCCTGAGTCAGGCTCTGGGCTGACAGCTAGCTCAGAGCCTGGAGCCTGCTTCCGGTTCTGTGTCTCCTTCTCTCTCTGCCCCTCCCCCTCTCACGCTCTGTCTCCCTCTGTATCAAAAATAAATAAAACATTAAAAAAAAAGAGTAAGGATTTTTTTTAATTTTTAAATTTTTTACATTTATTTATTTTTGAGAGACAGGGAGAGACAGAGCACGAGCTGGGGAGGGGCAGAGAGAGAGAGAGGGAGACACAGAATCAGAAGCAGACTCCAAGCTCCGAGGTGTCAGCACAAAGCCGGTAGTGGGGCTCAAACCCACAAAGCAAGATCCATGATCCGAGCTGAAGTCGGATGCCTAATGTAAGTCACCTTAAGATGGTGACCGAGCGGCCATTTTGCTGTAGGCCAGAGAAAAACACCGTGCACCGACGACCCCCACCCCTCACCTGCAGACCTGGAATGTCCCGTGCCAGTTTGGAAGCAGCCAGTCGTGAAGCTCCAGCTTCCCATCACCCTGACCGAGGAGGCAACCTATTCCATCCTGCCATGTCCCTAAAGTGCCCTTATTTGGTGGTCTGCCCTCCCAGGACCGACTGGAAATCTTTCACCCATAAATACCTCGCCCCTCCCGTACCAGGCGCGACTTCCCTGACTCCCCACTCCCGGAGTCACGGAACCTCACCCAGCAATCGCAGATTCCAATAAAGGCTTCCTTGGCTCCATAACTTGGTCTCTTTCTTTCCTCTCATCTCTGCCTCCATCTATTAAATCTTACACCTAACTGACTGAACCACCCAGGCGCCCCTCAAGAGTAAAGATTCTTGGGGCGCGCCTGAATGCTCAGTTAAGTGTCTGACTTCAGCTCAGATCATGATCTCATGGTTTGTGAGTTTGAGCCCCACAAACAGCTGTGCTGACAGCTCGGAGCCTGGGGTCTGCTTCAGATTCTGTCTCCCTCTCTCTCTCTGCCCCTCCCCCACTTGCAGTCTGCCTCTCTCTCTCTCTCAAAAAGTAAATAAATATTTCAAAAAAAGAGTAACGATCCTCTCTGAGCTGATTTAGGATTTTTTGTTGAGACTGGACTTGAAAGGAGACCTCAACTACCTCCATTTTGACCTCAGTCTGTACTTTCTAATTAGGTTTTTCTTCTCCTGCTTATCTCTTAATTTGGACAAAAAGCCTTGCAGGCAAACCATCGGGATGGGAACCAAACCTACCCCCTCAAGCAACAACAGCTACCCCAGCCAGCAAGACCCCACATGGCTCCAAGACCAGGGTGACCTGACCTTCACTTTCCACCTGCAGTGCCCACTGACCTTTGTCCCACATTTCCTTACAAAACCTAGAAGTATTCTCAGCACTTTGGAGACAATCTTTGAGAGGATCCACTATCTTCCCAGTGTTGGCCTCCCTGAAATAAAGTCCTTTCTTGTTCCACCACCAGTCTTTGCATTTGGTCAGTGGCCAGTGGCTGAACCTGGTCTGTTTGCACCCCCACCCCACTCCAGAGTCAGGTGCCCTTGCACCCCTGCGCCCCAGCTGCAGACTTGGCAAAGGCAGACATTTAAGCCCATGTTGAAGCCTAGACAAGAAAAGGGCTCAGAGGAGTCTAACTAAAGTTTGGTCAAAGAGAGTCTTTGTCAAAGGTGACATTTGATTAATAAAATTTTTTTTAATGTTTATTTATTTAAAAATTTTTTTAAATGTTTTATTTATTTTTAAGAAACAGAGAGAGACAGCATGAGCAGGGGAGGGTCAGAGAGAGAGGGAGGCACAGAATCCGAAGCAGGTTCCAGGTTCTGAGCTAGCTGTCAGCACAGAGCCTGACGCGGGGCTCAAACCCACGAACCATGGGATCATGACCTAAGCTGAGGCCAGACACTCAACCGACTGAACCACCTAGGCGCCCCAATGTTTTTTTATTTTTGAAAGACAGAGAGACAGAGCATGAGCAGGGGAGGGGCAGAGAGAGAGGGACACACAGAATCCGAAGCAGGTTCCAGGCTCTGAGCTGTCAGCACGGCAGGGCTTGAACTCACAAATCACGAGATCATGACCTGAGCCGAGTCGACCGTTAACCGACTGAGCCACCCAGGTGCCCCACATTTGATTTATTTCGAATAACAAGCTCGGCCAGCAGAAAAAGGGAGGAAGGAGAAACCTGACATGGAGAGAGGGAGTAGACGTCCACAGTAGTGCTCTCCAGTAGAATTCTCAGCGGTGATGGGCTGTGCTCAATATCCATGGTGCCTGATCTAGTAACCACTGACCACATGTGGGTATTGAGCACTTGAAACATGGCTAGTGCAACTGGGAACTGGGTTCTTTATGGAGTATTTATTCATTTATTTGTTTGGAGAAAATAAAATTTAATAGACTATGCAGGTACGGATGGAGAACCTACACAGACAATGGAAATTCTCCATCAGATTGAAATTTTAATAGACATATGTGATCACCGGCTTGGCTGGTGCAGAGCAGAGCTACGGTATCTGGGTGACAGGGGTGTGGACTATGGGAAGGAGAAGCAGGGGGCAGCCTACACCCGTGCTCTCAGCTGCAGCCCTCCCCAGCTCTACCCTGCGGCAATGACTCTGGTGTTTGGACTCTCCACACCGTGGAAAAAGAGAGTGAGAGGAATCTTATCCCTGAAGCTCGCTGTCTCTGCAACCACCTACGACTGTAAAATTGGGTGCCTTACAGAGCACGGAGAGTTTCTATGCCCAGCTTCGAGAAAGAGAAGAATTGAACAATGACCAGAAGGAAACTGCTAATCAGGTCGGGATACCGTTAGGCTTTCGCCATATGGAGGTCAAGGATGTTGTTTTATAAACTCTCGGAGAAACAGGATTCAGGTATGCCTCACATCAACCCTGTGTTTCTAGAATGTGCAGGCAAACCAAATCTCCCATTGGACACTTCAGGGAATATTATACTGTCCCTGCAAGAATTTGGGAGGGATCTCTTTGTTTTAAAAAATTACATGAAATAAACTAAAAAAGAAAGAGACATTTCATAATCCTACTCTATTTTCAAGACTGTTGTCGGTAGAGAAAAATCTCTCTGTTGGACAACCTTCCTTGAATTAGCTGGTTTGAATGGATTCTATGGGAAGTCTTTTACAACTCTGTAAATTGTAGGTAATTGATTGGCAAGGAATTTCTGTCTGATCTGATAGAGGTTTGACTATTCGGCCTCTTTTCTTTGTGGAAGAGAAAGCACTTTTGCGTCCATTTACAGTTTCTTTCAATGTTCCTTTTTATAAGACAAATTGTGCTTTTTTTTTTTTTTTTGAAGCTTGGAACCATGTGACTTTTTGACTGGCTCTCTCCCTGCGTTACATAGAATTTTTAACACGTGTTCCTTTTTATATCTGTGTGAGAGTCATGGTTTTCTTTCCTTAGAAAATTCTTTTAACATTTCGGGGCGCCTGGGTGACTCAGTTGGTTAAGTGTCCAGCTTCGGCTCAGGTCTAATCTCACAGTTCGTGGGTTCGAGCCCCACGTCAGGCTCTGTGCTGACAGCTAGCTCAGAGCCTGGAGCCTGCTTCAGTTTCTGTGTCTCCCTCTCTCTCTGACCCTCCCCTGCTCACGCTGTCTCTGTCTCTCAAAAATAAATTAAAAAATATTTTAAAAAAACCAAAACATTTATTTCAGGTTTTTATGCCTACAAATGCATGTTGGACACATTATAATCATAGTCTTTACCATTTTTTATTGTTGGGTTTTTTTGTTAGTATAGTCATATTTTTTATTGGTATAGCCACAGGCTTTCCCATTTTTTGTTTTGTTGCTTATTACTGTTAGGTCAAACACTTTTATGTTGCTATAAACCATATGGTTACTGGTTTCTTTTTTGTTATAAGTGATTCTACCATAATTTACTTGCCATTCTGTACCCATTGAATATTTAAGTTATTCATTAAACAATTTTTTAAAAAGTAAAGATTCCATGTGGCTAAGTCGGTTCATTGTCTGACTTCAGTTCATGTCATGATCTCCTGGTGCGTGAGTTCGATCCCCGAATCAGGCTCTGTGCTGCCAGCTCAGAGCCTGGAGCCTGCTGCGGATTCTGTATCTCCCTCTCTCTCTGCCCCTCCCCTGCTCATGTTCTGTGTGTGTATCTCTCTCTCAAAAATAAACAGACATTAAAAAATTTGAAAAAAATTTTAAATAAGAAGCAAAGATTCTGTATGAACTTAACTGCTTGTAAGTCTGAGTTGGACTATAACTTCTTTTTTTAAATTTAACCATATAAAATGATATGACTCTGCAAGTTAGAGGACTTCACACGATGTACCCATTTCACACACATACCTTTGTGTGGCTCCCAAGGCACCCAGCAAATTGCTTTATACCTAGGATGTGCTCAAGTAATGTATCTGCTCTTTCACACACAGAAGGGCACTTTCCTACAGAACTTGCTTCTAAAAGACCTAACACCAAGGAAAGGATGCCCTAAAAACAGCCACGAACAGCTCCTCTCCCAGAAGGAAAAGGGGAGGATGAAGATGGACAAGATAAAGACAGAAACCTGGAAGCTCATGGGCAAACAGCCCCCTTCCCAGGGCTCTGTCGGGCCCATCAGACACATGTCAAAATGGGAGAACTCAGAAGAGACGCCCGGCAGCAATTCTGTTTCTATTTCATCAAGAACAGTAATAAGCGTGGGCGCAGGAAGTAGTGGGCTCCTATGAACCCACTGCCAAGCCTTGGTCAAACCACTACCTTTTTCTGAGCCTCGATTTCCTCTTCTCGTTCTTTTTTTTAAGTGTATATTATTCATTTATTTAGAGAGAGAGAGAGAGAGAGAGAGCAAGCAGAGGAGGGGCAGAGAAAGGGAGAGAGAGAAACCTAAGCAGGCTCTGCACTGACAGCACAGAGCCCAGCTCAGGGCTCAATCTCGTGAACTGTGAGATCATGACCTGAGCCGAAACCAAGAGTTGGATGCTTAACCAACTGAGTCACCCGGGGGGGGGGGGGTGCTCGATTTCCTCTTTTATTTTATTTTTTTAAATGTTTTATTTATTTTTGATACAGGAGAGACAGAGCAAGAGAGGGGGAGGGTCAGAGAGAGAAGGAGACACAGAACTGGAAGCAGGCTCCAGGCTCTGAGCTAGCTGTCCGCACAGAGCCCGACGCGGGGCTCGAACCCACGAACGTGAGATCTGACCTGAGCCGAAGTCGGAGGCTTAACCTTCTGAGCCACCTAGGCGCCCCGATTTCCTCTTTTAAACACAAGAGAAATACCAGGTGGTCTGTAAGATCTCTTCTGATTGAACAAGAATTCTGATTCTGTGATTGTACGCTCTTCCACAACATTCCTTCAGACCTTGCAGACTTAAAGCAAAAACAAAACTAAAACAAAAACCTGGGGTGTGGGAGAAAAAAAGGTCTAAGAACCTTTGTTTCATTTCCACTCTCTACCCCATCATCTCTGGTACATATACCAAGACTTTGTTGTTGTTGCTTAAGCTTTTTATTTTGCTTGTTTTGTTTTTATTGAGGGAGTGAGAAGGGCAGGGGCAGAGAGAGAAGGAGACACAGAATCTAAGCAGGCTCCAGGCTCTGAGCTGTCAGCACAGAGGTGACTCGGGGCTTGAATTCACAAGCTGTGGGATCATGACCTGAGCCAAAGTCAGTTGCTTAACCGACTGAGCCACCCAGGCGGCCCGTACCAAGACTTTCTTTGACTGAAACAGGAAAAAATCAGGACTTCCTTTGTTCCCCCATTAACTACTTAGAGGAAGAGTCCCAAACTGAGAAAGAGCCTGTATGTCAACTGTAGAGCGAACAACCTTCTGAGGGTAAATCGTCTTACTGTTTAGTCAGGTGGTTGCCGTCGGAACAAAGACCATGAAAAATTTCGTACCTGTGTCCTGCACTCTTCCTTGCACACTTTTGCCTCGGAATTTGAGTTCAAGGGAGACACAGTCCAGCTTTTCTGAGGACTGAAGGAGACTCCAACACCCTACCTCAACCTTTCACACCCGGGCCCAGAAAAACCCTCGGGGTTTGCCCCAAGGATCTTTCTGTTTGGGGTTTGCGTAGCACAGATCAGGGATGCTTTCTGATTTCCCGGCCATCACTCTGGCCCTGGAGGGGATATTTTGCTCTACAGCGGGGGCACCTCTACTGCTGGGGCCCGTGTGTGTTCCTGTCATCACCGCTGAGAGAACAGGCTCTGGCCTATCAGCTCCCAGTGCAGCCGACCCTCTCATAAATAACCAGTGTCAGGGATCTTAATGGAAACCCTCTGGAAGTTGTAAATCTTTCCCGTTCCCTCCCCGAGTCCTTTCCCTCATTTCCATCACAATATCACTCCGGAGGGACCTTAGACCAAAGCAGGAGCTTGGAGGAACAGATTGGTGGGACGTTGGGGAAAGAAAGAGGCGGGGAGAGGGAGGGGAACACAGCTGGGGCAGTTGGGCTTAGGGAAGCATCTGCTCTTGACCAGTTGATGACTGGTCACTTGCCCCCCCCCCCCCCCCCGCCCAGGCCCTAGAGATGTGGAGGGGTGAGATAGCCCAGGGCCACCTGGAGGGAAGGGGGAAGAGGCAAGAAGTGGAGGATAGGAGAGCAGGGAGGTTTCTGGATGAGCAGATGGGCCTCTCCGTTCACCTCAGGCCCTCCAGGGTGAATTTAGGCATCACTGACCCCATTTTCATTGTCCATTTGGGACTAAGCCATGCCTTTGCCTCCAGGCTCCTGCCTGGGCAGAGCAGCAGGTTAAGGGACAGCAACATAGGTTCCTCCAGCAACGTAGGTCCAAAAGGTAACCGTTTGTAGGCACATGAGAGCACTCAGTGGTGAGAACTGTACAAATAGCTAGGCATAAACGTGTATTATATATCAGCTTTATAAGGGAGGGGCTGGTGGTTAGAGCTTCAAAATGGACTTCTAATGAGACTTGTTTACACAATTTTTGGAATGTCCAAGTGTCCAAGAACAGAACCACCCTGGGGACATAGGGGATGTGTCCGGGAGAGGGACAGGGGACAGTTGTAAAGCTCTGCTTTATTCAGATAAGGGATCAGAAGCCAGCAGGAAGTCCCAGACATCTGCACTGGGCCCACTGGTGCTAAGGAAACTGCTAAAACCTGCATCCTCCAGGAAATTCTCCTGAACTAACTCCACATCCCCACATCAGCAAGGATCCTGCCTCTTCCACTAGTCTTTTTGACTATAGCTTTCCTGGGAAGGGCCTGTCTCTCCTCCCAAGTCTCCTCTCAAGAGAATCCCATCTTCAGTATAAGAGTAATGTTGCATAGCCTTACCTAAGCCTGACTCCTTGGGACTGAACAGTCCTTTCTCACAGGAGCAGCTGCATTTCAGGAACATCAATTCAAGCATCTGGAAATCTCCAGAATGAAGAGCAATGGATATAGGCAACAAGAAATCCCTGGCTCAATCCATAAAGGAGTTTCCTAAAAGCACTGTGGTTCAGGAATTTTATCTATTTTTTAAGTACTGTTTCAGGGGTGCCTGGGTGGCTCAGTCGGTTAAGGGCGGACTTGGGCTCAGGTCATGATCTCATGGTTTGTGGGTTTGAGCCCCGTGTCGGGCTCTGTGCTGACAGCTCAGAGCCTGGAGCCTGCTTCGGAGGCCGTGTCTCCCTCTCTGCGTCTCCCACACTCAGGCTCTGTTTCTGTCTCAATAATAAATAAACATTAAAAAAAATTAATAAAGTACTTTTTAAAGTTTATTTATTTATTTTGAGGGTGGGGAGAGGGCCAGAGAAAGCGTGAGAGAGAGAATGGGAGAGAGAGAATCCCAGGCAGGCTCCACGTTGACAGCAGAGAGCCAGATGTGCGAACACACGGACTCGACCGTGAGATCAATGACCTGAGACGACCAACGGATCCACCCGGTCGCCCCGGGTTCAGGAATTTGAAAACGATCCTTTGTTTGGTTTTTCACCAATCTTGAATGAACCCAGGCAGAAACAGCTAGCTCTCCTGGCTGCCAATCCTTTGCAGGCAGTCTGGCCGGCAGGAGTCTGGGCTGATGCAGGTGGAAAGGGAAGGAAAACACAATCATGTGAACGCAGTTATTACTCTGATCCCCGTCCTGCCAGAAAATGGTCAAAACGTCGCTGCGAGAAGCCACCACCCCAGAGCCCCGGGCGGCTCTCTCTCTCTTGGCCAGCGGCCAGTTCGGTAGAGGGGCCACGATCCCCCACTCTCCGAGACGTCGGATCCCGTCGGCCCGCTAGGCTGCAGCCGCGCCTGCGCACGAAACCCCGACGCCCCGACGGCTCGGGCGGAGGAGGGCGGGGACCCGCGCGGAGAGCGCTGCCCCAGCGTCCTCCGCGTCTCCCGGGACGACGTCGGACGCTGCCCTCTCAAAGCAACCGGGCGGTTAATTGGATTAGGAAGGGGGGAGGGGGGAGGGAGGCGCAGGGCAGCCCGCCGCTGGGGCCAATCGAAGACCTAGAAAGCCCTATATGCAAATATATGAGGGCTGAGCGCACCCCAAGTTAGGAGCAGCGCAGGTTGGGCGGCAACCAACGGGACCTTGTCTCCCTAATCTTTGGAGGAGAGGTTCCAAAAGTGTGGTTGTCAGCGATACGGGCAGCAGAGCGGGGGCAAATAGGAGTTGCGGGTAAGAGCTCCCCCGCCTCCCAAACCCGGTGTTGTCCCTACGGCCTCTTAGTGTCTCCCCAAGGAAAACCTGGTTCTTCATACCCCCGAAGTCCCCTTCGGCGCCCAGTTCACCACGGTTACTCCCTCTGCCCTCCCTGGTGGCTCTCTATGGCCAAAGCCACTCACCCTCCAGTCCCTGCTCCCCCTTGGGGACGCAGCTCATCACTGGCGTTCACCCCTGAAATCCACTCGCTCCTTCTCATCCTCGAGACTCAGATGCCAGGACCTTGCCCTCACTCTCTTCTTTTCCTCGCTCCGTAATCCCTCCTGTCCCCCTTCTCGCCAGAACCTGGTGCACCCTCACTTCCTGCCCTTCCTTGATTTCCCAAAACCCGTCTTCCCAGGGAGCTGTCTCTTAGATCCCAGAGATCTCTGGGAATCGCCAAACACTCTCTGCCTCCTCCTACCCCATCGCTGGGCCTTTCTCCTGACCTTTCTTCCTCCTTTGTCTGGAGAAACCTTCCAGAAAGACACTTCTGATTTGGATAGCCAGCAAATGCCCCTACCCTTCCTTTTCAGCCCCCCACCCATCCCACCCCTGCCCTTTCTAGTTATTTCTCACCTCCTGGAGGAGAATCCTTCTAGGCTTGAGGAATGTTCTCCTTTGGGATCCGAACCCTAGGAAAAATGTAACTTACATTTGGGGACGAGGTGGGAAGGAAGCTAACCTTTACTAAACACTCTATGTACCAGGCTCTTCAATAAGTTATTCAGTAGATGCACCAACCCTACTGTTATATTTTCATTTTACAATATAGCTTTTTAAATATTAAACCAAGCACTGCTTTAAGAGCATTACAAGCATTAACTCATGTAATCTTCACATAGCCCCACAAGGTGGATATTATTATCCTCATTTTACTCATGAGGAAACCGAGGTACAGGGAAGCTCAGTTTCTCGCCCACAGTCACACACTAGTAAGTAGAGCTGGGATCCCGATCCAGATCCATCTGTCTTTGCTAGCGATGCAGAGTAGTGCGCAGAGAATGGCTGGACATGAGCCTGCCCTGAAAATTGCCTCTTCTCCTCCGTTTCTGGTAGAGCAAAGAAAGGGAATCTGGGTCAGCAAGACTCTTGGTGTTTCCAATGAATCTGGCTGGTCACTCTCACAACTTCTTACCAGCACAGCCCTTGGGCCCCCATTCCTCCCTTGTTAGTTCACATCTTACTAAGAACCCATTTGGTCCCTGGGCTGCAATTTCAAGCGTGGCTAGAATGAAAAGGCAAAAGGCCATTAAAAGCATCTTAATTTATCCTGCCTACATCAAAGCTCAAAGCACATTTCTTTTTAAAAAATATTTCTTTATTTTTGAGATGGGGGGGCGGGGAAGGGCAGAGAGAGAGGGAGACACAGAATCTGAAGCAGGCTCCAGGCTCTGAGCTGTCAGCACAAAGCTCGACGTGGGACTTGAACCCACAAACTGTGAGATCATGACCAGAGCCGAAGTTGGACGCTTAAGGGACTGCGCCACCCAGGTGCCCCAAAGCACTTTTCTGGATGTGAAGTTTTTATCTCCTGGGTGGTCCTGTAATCACAGAAAAGATAGGGAATAAAAGATTGGGAATGAGGGTGTACCTGAAAGTAATGTAACATTGTGTGTCAACGATATTAAAAAAAAGAAAGAAAAGAAAAAAGATAGGGAAGAGGGAGGAGCTATTACTTGGCTTCTTTTGACATAAAAATCAAAGAGGCAAAACTGAAAGCAAGATCCAGAGATCTTACCTCCCCATCTTCTTTCCCCATCTACTCCAACCTTTTCCAAGAGCTTGCCACTGAAGAAGTCTTCAGAGGGATGCCTCTGGTAGGAGAATGAGGACCCAAAGAAGTAACGGGGAAGAGGTGCAGGAAATTCGGGAAAAGAAAAGGTAGTCATCCCGCAGACACAGTAGGATAGGTCTTCAATGCCATATGTACTTCTAGAGACTGAAAGAAAAGTCCAGGCTCTGAAGGTCAGGATGAAAAAGCTTGGGTAAAAACATTAAATATGCTTTAAGATCTGTTCTTTTCTTTCTTTAACATTTCTTTATTTATTTATTTGTTGTAGAGAGACAGAGCATGATCAGGGGAGGGGCAGAGAGAGAGGGAGGACACAGAATCCAAAGGACACAGAATCCAAAGTGGGCTCCAGGATCTGAGCTGTCAGCACAGAACCCGATATGGGGCTCAAACCCACGAGCTATGGGATCATGACCTGAGCCGAAGTTGGATGCTTAACAGACTGAGCCACCCAGGCCCCCCTCCAGGATCTGTTCTTAAACAACCACTAAATAATTCTTTTAAAGCACTGAATATTTTCCATGCTCTGCAGCACCTCTAGGGGTAAGAAGAGTAGTCAACATGTATAGTCCTTTGGAAGTAGAAATGAAATATGCTGCCTCCTTTGAGATTTTCCAAATAATCTCAGTGTGTTTGCATGAAGCCGTCCCAGGGCTCATGCCCTCCCCCTGGTGGCCAATGAAGGGCATTTTCATGCTGTCTAACCAGATTCTGTTGGCTTTGTCTGGCTTGGAGGATCCAAGGTCAAACCCCACACTAAAATGGAAGGAAATGTCACTGTTCATAAATGGTCTAACTGTCCTCTTTGGAAAGGCGAATTAAATGTTTCTTGCATCATCAAGTGAAACTGAAGATGGTATTTACTATGTTTGCTACATTAGCACACATCAGTCGCCTTTTAAAAACTCTGCAAAGAGCTTGGTCCACATGGCCTGTCCATGAACCTGGCATTATGGAAAGATGAGCAAAGGGTCAGTAGCCAGGGCTCTGGTCCTGGCTCTTCTGACTCACTCTCTGGCTTTGTGCAAGTCCCCTCCTCTAGCTAGCAGGGGTATTTCAAAACCTCTAAAAAAGCAGATAGGTTGAACTAGGTATTCTCACGGTCCCTCCCGGTTGTATATTCAGGAATTCAGTAAGAGCTGAGTAAGTGTTCTAGGGGCGCCTGAGTGGCTCAGTCGGTTAAGCATCTGACTCTTGATCTCAGCTCAGGTCTTAATCTCAGGGTCATGAGTTCAGTCAAGCCCTACGTTGGGGCTCTGCGCTGGGTGTGAGGCCTACTTAAAAAGAAGTTTCTAATTACACCCTAAATAAGAGCCCATGTGCAACGTGGACATTGGTGAAAAGAAGGGAAGGAAATGGAGCAAATAAATACAAAGTAGAAACAATAGAGCCGTTGCCAGTTATGGCAAATCTGGGGAGATCCAGGCCCTCAATGGAGATAGGAATTTAGAAGCCCGTTGGCTTTAAGGAAAATGGGACCAACTGGTTGTTAAGGGACCGACGTCACCAAAACTGCTTCTGGGAGCTAGGAGACCCGTGGCTTCACGTTCCGGTTACACCGTTTATGAGTAATCAGCTGAGACGGAAAGGCAGCGTGTGGCACGTAGAAGAGAGAGAGGTTGTGGAGTGAGAGAGACATGGCCTTCAACCCCAGCTATATCTCCTACCTTCACCCCTCTGTGCCTCAGTCTTCCCATCTGTAATGGAGGGAAGATAATATCTATGACATGATGGTATGCAAAGACAGTACATATGGGTATAAAATGCTTTAGTACAATGTAAATGCTTAGGTGCGTGGTCAGTAGGTTGTAAAAAGTAGCTACTATTATACATGAGTGACAGTGAGTGTTTTAAGTGCCTTCTGTCTAAAAGAACCCAAGGTTGGTGCTTGAAAAACCTATTTATCTAATGCTCACAACAGTGCTTCTATTATATAGATAAGGAAAATGAATCGTAAGCTAAGTGAGTTCATGAATCTATTCATTCTTCCAGTCTGATTGTGGGAGAAGCTTATAAACCTCTGGGATCTGCCAGACCTGGTGGTAGGAGCTGAGAATTCACAGACATTGTCCTTTCCATCAGGGGGGATCACAGTCCAGGGCCACATGCTGATGCTGAGACATAGCCTTTAGTGAGCACCTACTATATGCCTGGCCCTTTTCTAAGCACTTTGTATTGTATTCACTGCTTTTCATTTTCATAACTGGCTGGGGCGAACCATTTTACGGATGAAGACACTAAGGTGGAGGGAAGGGAACTACATTGCCCGAGGTCACACCACTGGAAAATGGCAGAGCTGGGATTTAAATCCAGGCAGACAGGGGCGCCTGAGTGGCTCAGTTGGTTGGGCATTCGACTTCGGCTCAGGTCATGATCTCATGATCTCATGGTTTGTGGGTTCAAGCCCTGCGTCGGGCTCTGTGCTGACAGCTAGCTAGCTCAGAGCCTGGAGCCTGTTTTCGGATTCTGTATCTCCCTCTCTCTCTGACCCTCCCCTGCTCGCTCTGTCTCTCAAAAATAAATTAAAAATTAAAAAAATAATAAATGCAGGGAGACAGACTCTAAAATCCGAGTTCTTAGCTACTTCGCTCTAGCTGCCTCTTAGCAAGTGATTTAAAGTCACGTTTCTGATGGCCGAGGCCCTCACATCAGGATGTACGAATATCTCAGGATGCCGGCAGCCCCCTTCACTCTTTTATATTCTCCTTAGTCCTCATCCTTCGGATTTATTGTCTCTCATTCTCTGGTTCTGCAAGACAGCAAGACTCTTTTGGACAACCGAGTTGTTGGGCAGGAGAGAAGGGAGTGACCGTGACGCTGGATAAGAGAAGACTGGTAGAGTCCAGGAAGGCTTGAGACTTTCTGGAGAAAGCAGCCTCTGTTCTAACTCACTGTCGCTTGGGGGCCTGAAAGACGCCAGAGGGGGGCCAGCAAATCCAGATGTCGAGGGTGCCAGGTTTGTGGCCTGAAGGAGAGAAATGATCTGGACATACAAAAATGTTTCCTCTCTCTTAATGCTACTATGGGAAAAAATCATAGCAAGGGTGCACCTGTTTCTTGGCTCTAGTATCAAAGAGACCAGAGGGACCTGACTGGGGCAGATTGAGAGAGCCAGTGCTTGGCTCTGGTTGATTGCTGGCCTGAAGCAATGGGGACTTACTTTTCCACAAGAAATAGAAATCTGGATTTGTACGAGACATCTGCATTTTCCAGTTATTGGCCATTACTTTATTTGTTTAGTCTTTCTTGTCGAGTTTTATTTATTTGTTTAGAGGGAGAGTGTGCACCCATTCAGGGTAGGGGCAGAGAGAGAGGGAGAGAATCCCAAGCAGGCTCCGAGCTGTCAGAGTAGAGCCCAATACGAGGCTTGAATTCATGAACTGTGACTTCATGACCTGAATTGAAACCAAGAGCCGGAAGCTTCACCAACGGAGCCACCAGATGCCCCAGCAGCTACTTCTGTTGAAGAACTATAACAATTCCACACTGTGGTGGGCCAAGCAAACATTTCTGCAGGTGGATTCAGCATGTGACACCTTGCTGGCCAACTTGGAGCAAGATATTCTCTCTCAGGAACCTTTTCGAGAAGTCAGCAGGGGTTAGCCTTGGGGATGAAACAGGGAGGAGAGGGCTGGGGGGAGGAGGAAGCCCGGGGACCAAAGGCAAACGAAAAATAGACACACGTGGCATTGACTGCTGTCTACCATCTTGCACCTGATTCAGGCACCATTCAACTGGCTCTCATGTCATAGATAACCTAGAAGGCAGGGGAAGGCAGGGGGAATGGATGCGGTGGTGATCTGTTCTTTTAGAAGAACATGGGTTCAGTTCCTTGGTCTGTGTGCCCAAGGCCTTCTTGTACAACAGTAAACAGAATTTGATCTTGTTGGTGGTGTTGTTGTTGTTTTTCTCTTTGAGGCAGACAGACGTCAGCAGCCATGACTTGTTCTTACCACTTGGGCAAGGACTCAAAGGACAGCGAAGACAACTCGCAACTCCAGAGGCCGAATTCAGGGTCAGTTTTCTCTCCTCGAGTTAACATTAACCTTTAGGTAAACGGAGCCACTCCTCCATGGCTTGGTAAACAGAAGCCGTTGTGAAGAGCTAGGGGAGTGGGGCTGGCCGTTTACCTGAAATCAAGGGAGGAGCCCAAGGTCAAGATTTCATGGACCTCAGTCCTCTCAAACTTTGCCAAGAATGTGCCTGTTCCCTGGGGAAAACGGACTCACGAGGTCCAGGTTTCATTGGCTGGTTGTGCTGAGCGCAGCTCTGTCTCCCCTTTTCAGGTGTCCCCATAACTGGGCTTGGGAAGAAGTCTTAGCCTCTCTTCGGCAAGAGAGAGACCAGTGGTGATCTTCGACTAACTTGATAATTCTGTCCTTCCTCTTGGCAATCGTTGTGAGCTTTCAGTGTGATGGTGTGTGTGATAATTCTTTGAAAAAACTAAATAAGTACACACACATAAGGGTGGCTTTATTATTTTTTTAAACATTTTTAACACTTATTTATTTTTTGAGAGACAGAGTGTGAGTGAGGGAAGGGCAGAGAGAGAAAGAGAGGGAGACGCAGAATCTGAAGCAGGTTCCAGGCTCTGAGCTGTCAGCACAGAGCTTGACGCGGGGCTCAAACCCATGAACCGCGAGATCATGACCTGAGCCAAAGTCGGACACGCAACCGACTGAGCCGCTGAGGAGAGCGGCTTTATTATTAAGTTATTATTAAGTAGCCTCCAAGTTAGAGCCCTCTGCTCCTCAATTCTGGTGTGGGAAAGGGGCAGAGAGACACAGAAGGATGCAATAATGTTAAAAACATAGTGATAGGCACAACAAGTTGTTTAGAACGAGCAAGTGTGAGTATGGAGGGAAAGTGATTCCCACAAGATTGTGTGTCTAGTGAGATTGCTGTTATTGTATATTGCTGGTGGTAGTCAAAATTGTTGGGAGTCCCTCTGGGAAACAACATGGCAAGATAGATAGATAGATAGATCAATAGATAGATAAAACTAGAAGCTAATTTTTATATTGATCTAGTAATCCTGGTGCCAGATATATATCTTAAGGAAATAATCCTAAAGAAGTAAAAGGCCTTCTATACATGAAAATGCACAATAGCAAAATTGGAAACATCTTTCATGGCCAACCGTAGGGCAATGGTTGGTTAGCTTTAGGCACGTTCCTTCGCTGGGGGATTATTATACAGCCATTAAACCCTAGAAAGGTGTAAACTGTGTCACAACCGAAAGGGTGTTTTTGATACTATCTTAAGTGGGGGGGGGTGGAAGCAGATAGAAAATTGTTTCTATATTATGGTTACAGCGTACGGAAGAATAATTATGCTTAGAAATGAAAAATAAAAGAGAATATGCAAAAGGGGCCAAGTTGCCATACCAGGTTAGAAAAGCCACAAGTGATTTCCCACCAAGTCCTTTTCTAAACTTCCTTTAATGTTATGTTATGTCATTACTAATAATGTGTAAGTTATAATAAAAATATTAATACTTTTTTTTAAACCAAAGCGTTTATGACAGAAGAACATGGTAGTAGTGGCAGGAGGGGCATCAAAGAAGAGGGGTTGCAATGGTGAGGAGGTCACAGGGATTTGTTTGGAGGTAAAGAGGGGAGGGAGCACCAGAAGATTGGCTTTGGGGTCTTCGAAACCTTGGATGTGAAGGCGATGAATCAGTTCATTGGATCTGGGCTATTCTGGGTCACCCCAAGGCAAAGCACATTCCTAAGGATGATTGAAACAAGGGCATTAAAAAATACTGATATTTGGAATTTCAAGCAAACAACAAAGACCTCATCAGTGGGGAGAGGGGGAGGGACGAGGACCTTGCTGGACGTCCTTAGTGGTATTTTACCTTTGGGTCTTGTTTTTATGTTGAGTCTCATGGTGCGGGAGCCTTTTCTGTGGTTGGGATCTCTGAAGGTCTCCCTCTGGCCCTGACCTTGACTGTGTAGAGTCAGCTACAAATTGACCCTGTGCCCCGCGAGCTGCCTCTGCATTCTCCGTCAGGGCAGCAGGCTGGGCGCAGGAGGTACGGTGCAGTGTGGAAAGAGTTAACACACCAGCTCAGAGCGCCTCATCCGTACCCACCGGGACTAACTCCCTCAGCTAGGAGGACTCAGGGCTTGGTTCCGAGGCTGTCTCCAGGCACTCGCTCACTTTAATAAGATTGTTTACCAGGTGGTGTCACGAATAGCATCTCATAGCATCTCAGCCTGCTCTTGAACATCCCAGGAGGGCAAAACCAAAGCCAGGGTTGGCTGAGCGAGTCCCCAAGGCCAGAGTCAGTGGCAGAAGGTGGCATTGGCTCTCTCCCCGAGCTTGCACCAACCGTGGAGGTGGGGTGGCATTGTAGAAATTGCAGTCTGTTGCTTGTCTCAGAGTGGGTCTACCACCCACATGAGCAAGGGAGGGGGTCCCCCTGCAGGTGGATTCAAGTAACTGCGGCTCTTTCTGCCCTCTCTCCAGGGTGGACCGGGATTTCCCCAGAGCCTCCTCCCAGCCTGGGGAGAAGCACCAGTGCCTGTCTTTGGAAGGCAAGGAAGGGGCAGACTCAGAAGAGCATGAGGACAGCTCCCTAGAAGATTCGAAAGAAGTCGTCGCCCTGGCTTTCATGAGCGAGAATACTGGGGTACAAGAGGGGCTTCGGAATGCCCAGCAGCAAGGCAAGAAGAAGAGGAAGAAAAAGAGGTTAGGACCAAAAGATGGGGAATGGGGTTCCATGTTGTTGGGAGCAGAAAGGGACCTGGAGGGAAGGGGTCCTTGGCTGCTAATGAGAGGGTAAAAGAGATGCCAAGAGTGTCAAAATCACCCCTTTTGGTTCATATGAAAAGGATCCACTTGATGACCTGTTTCATAGAATCAAATAATGGTGTTTGTAATCTCAACCACGCTTTGCCCTAATCTTTATTCCATTTGTTGGTTAGCATGCTTTTTTTTTTTAATTGTGCAGAGAGAGACGATTTCCCTCTTTTAAGGAAGTGCTTATTGTCTTGAGAACTTAGTACATTAAAATTTTTTTAATGTTTATTTATTTTGGGGGTGGAGAGAGCAAGAGAGAGAGAGAGACAGAGCGTAAGTAGTGGAGGGTCAGAGAGAGAGGGAGACACAGAATAGGAAGCGGGCTCCAGGCTCTGAGCTAGCTGTCTGCATAGAGCCCGACGTAGGGCTCGAACCCACGAACCGTGAGATCATGACCTGAGCCAAAGTCGGACGCTTAACCAACTGAGCCACCCAGGTGCCCGAGTACATTTTAAAAATGACAAAACCGATACCGATTTCTAAGGCTCCGACTGTGGCTTCAGTCTCGTTCCTGTTTAACCCCTTGTCCCTTTGGGGGGAAATGAATCATTCCTCAGACTCACTGATGTCTGACAGCTTGTCCACTTTCTAATTCACAACTTTTGTTAGTGGAGGACAAGAGGAAGGAGATCACAAAGTAATTTGGCCCAAAAGATTTTTACTTCCTGTTCCTGAGGGGCCACTGGAGTCAAAGGATTGAGGAGGTGATTTTCATATGAAGCCAAAACAGAGTTTGTTACAACCACGATACAGAATTTCTACCTCGTGGGCTGAGGGCTGCAATCCTTCGCATCTGTGTCTTAAGTAGGGGAGGTAGTCACACCGGGCTTCATCCAGTGGAGCAGGCTTCATGCAGGCCAGCCATGGGCAGGATGCTTCTGGGTGCGGCCGCTTGTTCTGGAAAGGGCGTCTGTCTCTGTCTTGCTGTTTCCTTCTTCTCTTTTCCAGATGATTGGTGATCAATCTCTCCACCTGCCGATATGAGAGCGGTGAGCGCCGGCACTCGAGGGACCCACAGTGGGGAGCCAGGGAATCACCCCCAAAGGGTTGGGAAGGGTCACTCTTGTATATTCTTGGGGGCGGGGAAGGAGATGTCTCCAAATCCTCCAGTCTCCTTCACCCAGCTCAACTATTTGAGGAGGGGAATCTCACTCCAAGAAAATATGGGTTTTGACCACAGTGGTCAAACTATAGAGAACTATAGACACTGTTCTCTGTAGTTCTTGTGTAGGGTTATTTGGGAATCTGATTGTAGAGAAGGCAGCTGCTGATCCTTGTTAGGGCACAAGCTAGAGACTGGCAGCCCACAGGCTGAAGATGACCTGTGGACCCACATTGTACGACAGAGCAGCGTCATTGTTGTGACATATTTATGAATTTGAATGTTGTTTTACTTTTTTATGTTATTATAATTAATGTATTTATTTTTGAGAGACCGAGAGAGACAGCACAAGCAAGGGAGGGGCAAAGAGAGAGACACACAGGCTCTGAGCTAGCTGTCAGCACAGAGCCCGATGCGGGGCTCAAACCCATGAACCGTAAAATCATGACCTGAGCCGAAGCCGGACGCTTAACCGACAGAGCCCCCCAGGTGCCCCCCGAGTTTGAATGTTTCAGATGGGTCCCGACTTTCCTGGTCACTTGTAGGCATTTGTGTTTGTCTTGGAGTGAGCTCCCACTTACAAATGCTAACAGGGACAGGGAGAGAAGGATGCAATAGTATATATGTTTGGGTTTTTTTTTTTTAATGTTTTATTTATTCTTGAGAGAACGCGCACCAACAGGGGAAGGGCGGGGTGGGGAGACAGAGGATCCAAAGAGGGCTCTGTGCTGACAGCACAGAGCCCGATGCGGGGTTTGAACTCATGAACTGTGAGACTGTGACCCTAGCTGAAGTCAGACGCTCAAGCGACTGAGCCACCCAGGGGCCCCAGCATATATGTGGTTTTGAAATGCATTGTATACTTTTTTCTGTTACCTTCCTAATTAAGCTTGGCTCTGGCTAATGTTAAGGATTCGTTTACATTTCCTGAACACTGAGTGCTTAGTGTTTGGAGGAAAGCCCGCCCCATGCTCCTTCCCCACTTCTGGGACTAAACAGGCCTTTCTTTCTCCAACTCCATGGCCAGTGCGTAGGGCTGCCCAGCAGTATGGCCTTCGAGAGGGAGGGGAAACCAATGACTGGACTCTCTACTGGACGGACTACTCGGTGTCGCTGGAGAGGGTGATGGAAATGAAAAGTTACCAGGTATCCAGGGCAGAGTTGGGCCTCAGTACAAGTGTGGACTCTCTCCATCGGGCTCCCACTGTTCGGGCTGTCCACCACGGGATCTCACGGGTTCTCCCACGGCCCCCCGTTATTCATGAATTCTGGCTTCCTTCACAGAAAATAAACCACTTCCCTGGGATGAGTGAAATCTGCCGAAAGGACTTGCTGGCCAGAAATATGAGCCGCATGACAAAGATGTTCCCGAAGGATTTCCACTTCTTCCCTAGGACCTGGTGTCTTCCGGCCGAGTGAGTGTCTACCTGCGTGCCCTTCTCCACTTCCCACCCCCAATTTACATTTCCATCTTGCACCTGATTCCCCGGCACTACTCTTCCTTCCCAAAGGGTCCTCCATCTCCCGCTCCTTTTCAGGAAGAGAAGGGATAAAGGGTGTGCCCAAGGTTGAGAAAACTTAAGACTTTGCTATAAAAAAATTACATGACATCTAGGGGCTGGCTGCTTTGGAGCCTGGGCCTGTAGTTGGGATGAGAATTTGTTCTGACCTTGAAACATGTTGATTTTGAACTTGTGCCAACCTTTTAACTGTGCAGTTTCTGAATTTGTAAGGCCCATGAGCACTTCTGGAGGGAGCGAGATAATGGTTAGTGCCCAGGTTGGGAGCAGGGAGGGATGCCTGACCTCTGTCCCACGGCAGGACCATGGATGGCAGCCAGCCTTTCCCCATCTCCTGTCTCACTTTGTCCATCTTGAAACTGGGCATCTATTCTTGGTACGCACGGTGCTCTGAGCCCCACCACCAAGAAACGGGAGAAATGTGAGATGACAGGAATGTGACCTGGGTACTGTCTGCTCTTTGGAATGAGGTGGAGGCGGGCAGAGAAGTGTTGCCATTGGAATTATATTCACATAGTGAGAATCCTACTCTGTGCCATGCATCCTTTTTTTGTTTTTTGATGTTTATTTTTGAGAGAGAGAGAGAGAGAGAGAGCGAGCATGAGCAGGGGAGGGGCAGATACAGAGAAGGAGACAGAGGATTCCAAGGGGGCTTTGTGCTGAGAACGGAGGAGAGCCTGATGCGGGGCTCGAACTCATGAACCGTGAGATCATGACCTGAGCTGAAGTCAGACGCTTAACCCACTGAGCCACCCAGGTGCCCTCCCAGTGTTTTCCCAAACCAGGAGCTCTAGGATTCCCAGACTTCCTTAGCTTGTCTGGAACAACTTTCGGGACTTAGTAGCAACTCAGAAGGGAATGTGTTGGCATTTAAGCCAAAGGGCACGTCCCAATTTCATGGCCGTTGAGGAACATGGCAGTGAAGTGACTTCTCCAGTGATCACAATGCAAATGAGTTAAATGCAAAACAAGAAGGATAGCAGGACTGATGCATTTATAGTGCATCAGATTGGTTTCTTTTTTCAGGATATTCTTTCTTCAGAGTGAAAAATAGGATTTGCGCCTTGATGTGACCAGGGCAGAGCTGAAGCCTAGAGTAGGGGAGGAGACTGGTTGGTCCAAAGGTCACAGCGCTGGTCGGGGCGGAACTCCACATCTCCGACCTGCAGACCCAGGAGGCCAAAATACTCCCAGCGCAGCCCCCTTCACGGGGCATGTAATCAACCGCCGTGTAAGACAGGTGTCATCACCCCCATGGTGTAGATGATGGAATTGAGGCTTAAAAAGTTCAAGTCCTTGCAAAGCGTTGCACAGCCTGTGAGTGGTGCCGCCTGGGTTTAAATCCCGGCCTGAGTTCCCTCCAAAGCCCACCCTCTCTCCACTGTGTGCGCGTGTGCATGGCTGTCTCTCCTGTTGCCGGATCTCCTAGCATGTGTCTGTCGGCTCCAAGGCTCCTTCACATTAGAGGGCTTTCGTGTTTTTGTTTGTTTTCGGTTTTGTTTTTGTAAAGAGCTAGGCTTCCTTTCCACAGCCTCCCAGCTAAAGGCGTATTTCATTCCCTTCCTGCCGCTCTGGTAGCTGGGGAGATTTGCAGAACTACAGCAGGTCAAGAAAAAATAGGACCTACATTTGTAAGCCGGATTCGGGCTGCCAAGGGAGAGGTATATTCATCACCCAGACGGTGAAAGATATCAACCCAGGCGAGGATATGATCTGTCAACTCTATATTTCAAAGGTACTTCTTCCTTGGGATTATTTATTTCTTGCTGCAGCAACCTCAGGCTTTAGCTCCGCTGGACTGTGGGAAATGAGGGAACCGGGGCTGGCGGTGGGGGCAGAGCCGAGTCCTGTCCTCTGCCCTAGATGTTGTCAGCGCGGGTCCACCTGAGCTATACCATCTCTCACCCTTGTGCCCTCGTAGTGGCTCTGGCCTTACTAGGCTGGCCTGTGTCCTCTACCAGATGACTGTCCAAAGGTACCTTTGGTCTGTGGGTGCCCCGCTTCGTTTGGGAGAGGGGAAGAGTCCTGGAAAGATCATGGTGATCAGCTTTACTCGTGGCTGGAGGTCAGAGGTCACAGTGGTATAGCCTGCTGCAGGGAGGGAGCCCTCTAGGAGCATGCGTGGATCGGAAAGGACTGGCCAGGCCTGCAGGAAGATGGTGACAACATGTCCCTCATCACAGGACTTGATAAGGGCACTTCGCTTGGTTGCCAGATCCCTGGGAGGTGGTGACTTGTGCTGTAGGAAACGGAGGCACGGTGTGGTTTAGTGACTTCCACAGGTCAAGTCCCCCGCCCTCCTCCCCCACCCGGGCCGAGTCCGCACTCCGCAGTACCTGGCAAAACCAAGAGGAGGCGCTGGTCTTCAGGTCTGACTCCTCTGAAGCCTCTGTGACTTCTGGGTTCTCCTCACAGCCCTTTATCATTGATGGGTTCAAGTTTGACCTACGGATTTATGTGCTGATGACGTCCTGCGACCCTCTCAGGATTTTTGCGTACAAGGAAGGGCTAGTGCGCTTCGCCACCACCTCTTACTCCCACCCTTGCACAGACAACCTGGTGAGTTCAGGAGACGTGCCCCCTCCCCCCCTCCTCAGGGGGACGAAAAGCCCCAGTGAAATCCACCTTCTCAAGACACTGTGGATGTGGCTGTCGTTCATTGAACTCGTACTATGTGCTGGGTTGCATACGTCCCTTCATTTGGCCCTCAGAAATAGGGATTATCAACTCCGTTTTACAAACACGGAAATGAAAACTCCAGGTGGAAAGAACTTGTCACAGAACTAGACAGAGATGAGGCTGGGACCCGTGACCAGAGCTCCCCTGCCGCGAAGCTAGCGTTCCAGATCTGTGGGGCTTGGAGAGAGAGAAGGCCATGGGGGAGCCCACCCCTCACTGCTCCCCAGGACTCTTGAAATGTCCCTCAGGCAGTGAGCCGCCCAATCACAGAAGGGGTTGGATTCTCTTCTGCCCCAGGCTGTAAGATACCACCTGACTTCCTCTGTTTTGCCCCTTTAAGCAAGACCTCCCCTGTGTCTTCCATCCCTTTAAGCCCCAGGGGCCCCGGGAAGGCGGGGAGGGGAAGCCTGAGACCCCACAGACATGTGCCTCCCTCCCCAGGAGGACATCTGCATGCACCTGACTAATTATTCCATCAACAAGCACAGCTCCAATTTCATTCGAGACGCTCAGGCCGGTAGCAAGAGGTAAGGAAGCCCCTTCACTTTGTCTCCTTGCCCTGCCAGGCTCAGAGCCACCGTCCGCGATTCTACCCAAACCCTGTCAGTCCCCCCTGGTGTTTCCATCTTGGGTCACATGGTCTCAGAAACTATTTCTTGTCCTCTGTTGTCTCTGCCCTCTGGCTGTTAATCATTAAAAGCAGGCTACCTCGTAAACCCTAGGAGGTTGGGAGGAGGAGAGATAAACGTGTACTGTTTCCCCAGCAGGACACACAAAGACACACACAGACACACACACACACACACACACACACACACACACAGGCACACGCGCATGTGCACACTCTCGACAAAACATTATGCTTGTTACATTGGGCCCTTCTGAGATTTCCACACCAATAGATATTTATTGATTGCTAGGCTGCCCCGGGAGAATGCCGTGTCAGGCAGATGTTCCTTTGGCCTGTGGCTTCCTCGGGTGTCTCTCCACCAGAGATTCTCAAATGATAAGTCGCAATGTGTGTGGCACATGTAGCATGACTGTGGCTGGCTGGCCACAGACCCCGAGACTCCCCCGGGCCCAGGAGTGGGGAAACGCGAGGAATGTCAGAGTGTCTTCCCAGTTACTACAGTCATGTGATCCTCTAGTCCGTCTCATTGGAGTTGTGGGAGTCGGGGAGCTGAAGTGGGTGAGCGTGCCAGGCACAAGGGGAAGGGAAAGTGGTGCCTATGGAGGCCTCCTGTGGTGGGGCCCATGCCAGGGGTGGGGGGGCCTTCGGGAACATTTATCCCCTGTGCATCTTCAGAGCACTAAGACAGAAGCATTCAAATCCGCCCTTTGTAGGTGGTGAATGATGAGCTAGGTACTGTGTCCATTTTACAGACAAGGAAACTGAGGTCTGGGAGAGGTTAAGCTGCCCAATGCCCCACAGCTGTCCATGCTAGAGGGGGATGAGAAGGTAGGTCTGCCAGATTCCAAGGCGCCCGTCTCTTGCCCGAGGCTTCAAAGGGTGTGAGATTTCACAACCCACTGTGGTGGCCAAGTTCCCAAAAGCAAGTGGAAACTCACCAGCTGAAGCCTGCTCGGAGGGGAAGCCTCCCCTGTTTCTGAGGGCACCAGTGCAAGCCTCACCTGAAGCCCTTCCACCCCCGCTCTCCCCCCACCTAGACCGAGGGCTCCCGCTCAGCCTCCGGCGCCATTGCAGGTTGAGGGACGGTGCCCAGGAGGCCTGGCTTTCAGTCCCACTCTGAGTCCCGCCAGCTCAGGAAGCTCAGGCAGCTCTCTTTGTCTCTCTGAGCTTCTCTCTGATGTGGGCAGTGATGCCCTGCCCTGCCCTCCCCTGCCCTGCGGTGCCCTGCCCAGCTCCCCTAGGCCACCACCGTGCCCCAAGCAGATCTGTGACAGCTGCGGGGACAGAGCTTGTGGTTACCTTGACTTTCCCTAAGGGCCCTCATTTCCCTGCTCTTATGAGAAGGCAATAAACTTTGGGCCCTCAGGCCACAACGGAGGGGTGTTAGCGGGTGCCGGGACTAAGGCGAGAGTGTGCAGTGTACTTCTGCCATCCTGCACCCCCTTCCTCTGTCTTCTTCTGTTTCCTCACCTCTCTTCCCCCCCAGGCAGGCCTTGCCCCTCTGCTCCGCTCCCCTGGCCTCCACCCTGCTCTCTCTCCCTGAGCTCCAGGCTCATCCCTCCCCAGTGCACGTGGACTTCTGTTGCCTACGACTCAGCGTTTCCGCGCCCCTCGCTCCCACCCCAGCGTTCCAGACTGCATCCACTACCCAGCTGCCCCATGTCTGCCTCCTGACCTGCGGGATTAGGGAGTTTGGTGTCGTTGAATCCCGAAGATTCCTCCTTCCAATAGATGCCCCTGTGTCCCTTCCTTTCCACCGGACCCAGACCGCAGACCTGATGGGCTGCTCGGCCTCCTGGCTCTTCACCCTAAATCCAGGCTTTAATCTCTCTGTACCTCCATTTTCTCATCTCTAAAATGACATCACAATAGGGGCACCTGGGTGGCCCAGTTGGTTGAGCGTCCAACCTCATCTCAGGTCGTGATCTCCTAGTTCATGGGTTCAAGCCCCACATCAGGCTCTGAGCAGACACCTCAGAGCCTGGAGCCTGCTTCCAATTCTGTGTCTCCCTTTCTCTCTGCCCCTTCCCAGCTTGCACTCTGTCTCTTTCTGTCTCAAAAATAAATAAACATTGGGGCACCGGAGTGGCTTAGTCGGTTGAGCATCCGACTTCGGCTCAGGTCATGATCTCACGGTTTGTGGGTTCGAGCCCCGCATTGGGCTCTGTGCTGACCCCTAGCTCAGAGCCTGGAGTTTGCTTTGGATCCTGTGTCTCTTCCTCTCTCTGCCCCTCCCCTGTTCACGCTCTGTCTCTCTCTGTCTCTTAAAAATAAATAAATGTAAAAAAAAATTTTTAATAAGAAATAAACATTAAAATAAATAAATAAATAATAAAATGACAGAGTAAACTAGGGATGCTGGCTGGCCAGCCTCAGACGTGCTGGTAAGGACCTACCGAGATGAGGTGTATGAATAGACTTCAGAAACAGTCACCCCCACAAAGGCAGATGCTGGTCTTCTGTATTCTGTATATAGTAGTCCCCTTAGCTGCGGTTTCACTTTCCGAGGTTTCAGTTACCTGCGGTTAACCGCGGTCTGGGAGCAGATGATCTCCTTCTGAGGGAGCGTCAGGTCAGTAGTAGCCTAACGTTACGTCACAATGGCCGCGTCGTTCACCTCGTGTGTCTCGTCAGGGTAGACATCTTATCTCACATCATCTTCATAAGAAGGGTGAGCACAGGGGCATCCGGCTTCAGCTCGGGTCATGATCTCACGGTCCGTGGGTTCGAGCCCCGCATCGGTCTCTGTGCTGACAGCTCAGAGCCTGGAGCCTGCTTCCGATTCTGTGTCTCCCTCTCTCTCTGTTCCTCCCCCGCTCACACTCTGTCTGTCTGTTTCTCTCAAAAGTAAGAAGGATTAAAACATTAAAGAAGGTGAGCACAGAAGATGTTTTGAGAGCGTGCACGAGAGACCACCTTCGCCTAAGTTGTGTTATGGTAGATTGTTATAATTGTTCTTTTATTTCTGCTTATTGCTGTTCATCTCTTACTGTGTCTAATTTATAAGTTAGGCTTTATCATCGATGTGTATGTATAGGGGAAAACAGTACATGTAGGGTCTGGTGCTGTCCGTGGCTTCAGGCATCCTTTGGTGGCCTTGGAATGTGTCCCCTGTGGATAACGGGGGCACCTCTCCACTCAGTACTTACACACCAGTGTGGTTCCGAAACTCCCAGAGCATCAAGTTCAAACCCTTCTGCTCAATCTACTGTAATTTGACCAGACGTCACTTCCGACAGTTATTACTGCGACACTCGGGGTCAGCGTTCTGTTTGTTGGGGGATTGCCATTTGCCAGGCACTGCTCTAAGGAATATACACACCCCAGGCCATTAATCCTCGCAGGAACCCTCTAAGGTAGGCATTATGATCATCCCCACGATTTTGCACTTTAGGAAACAGGTGTAGAAGGTCAAGTAACTTGCCCAGGGTCACATGGCGCGGAAGTGACAGAGCCAGAACAAAACTCCCGAGTCCACCCTCAATCACAAGACCATAGTCTGCGCTGTTCACTCCATGGGGTTTTTACCAGGATGCTCTTTTGCTCTCATTCCACAGATAGGCCTTGCTCATCCCCACTTCTCCATCTTTCCTCGACTCGAACCAGAACCGTGGGGGAACATCCTCGAAGGCCCTTCTGGCTGACAGCCTCCATGCTGCCTTCTCTGATCTGGTTCTAGGTTCTGGTTCAGCCATATAAGCACCACGAAAGCAGGTGTCTCTGTGGGCCTCTGGCTCCTCCTTAAATCAGAAGAGAGGATTGGGTCTCATCTCTAAGGATAGACTGTGGAATCTGAGTCAAGCCACCCACCTTCCCATTTCTGGACCCCCACCACCCTCTGGTCAACATCAGCCTTGGGCCGTGATGCTCTTGGTTTAGTGTACATGTCTGTCTTGTGTCCTCACTTGTACATAGGTGCCTCGAGGGTTAGAGTTGCCCCTTGGCCTCCTGGGCGCCTCCCATGTCGCCGGGCAGAGACCTTCTTTCCTTCTCTCCCTCCTTTTTCCTTTGCTCTTCTTCCTCGTCCCCACCTCCTGAGGTGATCCGCCTCTTAAACTGACTGCCTTACCTGCCCCCAGGTCCCCCGTCCCCAGCTTGAGGCCAAGTGCACCCCCAGTAAGTCCCCTACCAGGGGCACGCTCAGCAGAACAGCAGAGGGGAACACAGAACAATGGGAAGTCTGGCAGAGCTCGGAGGCAGACACCAGGCCCTCTTCATCTTTCGAGGTGCCTGGCACATAGCTAGTGTGTTAAATTGAATTGGCTAACCACTGGGCGTTATGAAATTACACGATAATGTATATTCATCGCGATGTGCCCGAGTCATCAAGAAGAGGTTATGGGATGATTTGCAATGTCTGTTATAAGAAAGCAGGGAAGTGTATAATCTACTTTGGGAAAATTTATTTCCCAATTAGGCAAATTAAATACATTTTTTGTGCACTTGAATGGACTGGCTTCAAGTGATCTGGAAAATTCATTTATGTGAACCACTTTATACCCTGACAATAGTGGGTAGGGGAGGCGGGCCTCTGTGGTGAGTGGCCTTTGCTCATCTGTCTTTATATAAATGCATCCTTGGTTATTTCATATGTGCGTTGACTCCCCAAATGGTCTTTAGCTCCCCATGACCGTGGGATCAGTTTCTTGGGGTCCTTTCACTTCGTGAGTTTCGCATACACAGCAGACCCTTAGCCAGTGTGCACGCATTGGCTGGCTCTCCCTGCTTTCTCCTTTTTTGGCTCCATTGGCTGGGGTCCCAGGAGCTCTTTGCCCTGCCTTGTGAGCCCACGTCTCTCGTGTTAGTCTCCCTGTGTCCCTTCTTCCCACATTCCCTCTTCAGCTCTGCATGCACACGTGCGTGCATCTGAGCGGGTGGTTGTGTGTCCTCACCATTGCCTATTAGACCTGTCAGACTTGTCTTCTCTCTGTACCGTCCAGCTCAGAGCTGACCAGAGCACCCCTTCAGATGTTTTCAGATGAACCTCCCACATGGGGTAGACATCCTCTGATCTGTGGAGGAGGGTGAGCAGCCTGTGACTGAGGGGTTCCTGGGATGTGAGACTTTCAGTTGTAAAATCAGGACTGTCCTGCTTTGCCTGGAACAGTTGGTAACCCTATCTGTGACAATGCCCTGGGGATGCCTTTTCCCCTGTGGATAGCCCTAAAACAAAGTTCCTGTGAATTTATTTATTTATCTTAATTTTTTATATCTATTTTATTTTGAGACAGAGGCAGAGAGCGAGTGGGGGAGGGGGAGAGAGCGAGGGAGACACAAAATCCAAACTAGGCTCCAGGCTCTGAGCTGCCAGCACAGAGCCCAACACGGGGCCCGAACCCACGGACTGTGAGATCATGACCTGAGCTGAAGTCAGACGCTTAACTGACTGAGCTACCCAGGTTCCCCAGAGTTCCTGTGAATTCAGTGTCCGCAGAATCCTCTTGGATGGCTGGGGTGGGACCCGGATATTGGTGTTTTTAAAAGGCTCCCTGTATGTTTCTAATGAACGCCAAAGGCTGAGAAACCGTTTGCCATCAAAGCAAAACCATAGTGTAGGATGTTGGGTTTATTTTTGTTTGTTTTTTTAAAAGTTCACCCATTCAGCTTTCCACCCAGAATACTTAGTCCTTGCCCCAGCCTCCCGGGCGTTTTCTGAGTCACGGTGGATGTGCCCAAACCAGGTCTTTTATGTCATTACATCTCCACCCCCTTCAGGGCTGTAGAGGCTGGAGGACTGTGGCTCCTGCGGTCCCCTTCTGAGCTGACACAGCCCTGTTGTCATCCTGCGTCCTGGCCGTCCATCCCCGTTCACTCCGGGGACTTGACTTCTCCAGCAGTTTCTGGTTCCCAGCATGAGACGGGTTTAGGCGGCCAGCGGCGGGCTGCCTCGCCTCCCAGCCTGTGCTTGCCTTCCAGGAAGCTCTCCACCTTCCATGCGTACATGGAGAACCATGGCTACGACACGGAGCAGATGTGGAGAGACATCGAGGATGTCATCATCAAGACGATCATCTCCGCCCACCCCATCATCAAGCATAACTACCACACCTGCTTCCCCAACCACACTCTCAACAGCGCCTGCTTTGAAATCCTGGGCTTTGACATTTTGCTGGACCACAAACTCAAGCCCTGGCTGCTGGAGGTAGAGGGCTTGGGGCGAGGGCTGAAAACTGGCCGCTCTCACTGGGGTCAGCCCGGATCAGGCTCATCCCTTCATCCCTGGCTCCCCTGGATCCTTTGAATCAACCTCCCAGCCAGGCCAGGGGCTTGCTGCCTGGGGCTCCTCCCTAAGCTGAGAAGTGGCCAGCAGAGGGAGGTAGACGGCCAGGGATTAGAGAATTCCTTGCGCCTTCTGGAAGTCCTCCCCAACCTGGATGGAAACTTTGATCTCAGGCGCAGAAAGCCTCTAAAGACAGCTTTGTCTTTTGTTATAGAACCGTCTCCCAGAAAGGGGGTGGTGGTCATCAAAATTGGGTGGTGGTGCTCAAGATCAGACAGGAGCTACCAGGCCTGGCTGGCAGGGGCTTGGGTCACTCCACTCCAAGCACCACGTCCATGGCCGAGGGAATGGGTGAAGAGTCACTCTGCGGGTTTCCTGTCTCCCCCAGGCCCATGGCAAGGTGCTCAGCAGCGGTGACAAAGGGCCGTTCAGGAGGTGGGGGTGAGGGAGTGAGGTGCCAAGTCGGAGGTGCTGGGGCCAGCTGGCACAGAGTCGGAGCCAACCTGCGGAGGGGAGAGCCAGAATCATGGGTCACATTCCTGGGACCTTGTCTTTCCTCCATTCCCAGCCCTTGTTCCCAGGTATAGGTAGGAAGGAGAATATGGCTGTTTGGAGTGGAATTGGCCACCAGGCACAGATCTTCAGAAACTGCTAGAAATCTTTAAACGTTACCTGGGGCATCTAAACAATACCGACTTTTCCGTGAGCAGGAAGGAGTCCTCTCCCTTCCCTCACCTGTCCGTCCTCAGTCCTGCTCAGGGTCCCGAACACATCACTCCAGCTGCTTCCCCACCTCCCAACCCGGCCCTTTGGACTGCCCCCCTTCCATCCGCTCTGTGGAATGGCATGTGCGTGAGAGAGCACGCACCCCGGGGGAGGGGACACCCAAGACAGGCCACCCCTGAGGCTTCTCAAGAGGAAAGGGCTGATGGGGCGTCTGGGTGGCTCAGTCAGTTCAGCGTCAGACTTCGGCTCGGGTTGTGATCTCGTGGTTCGTGGGATGGAGCCCTGCATCCGGTTCCACACTGTCAGTTCGAAACCTGCTTGGAATTCTCCCTCCTTCCCTGTCTGTCCCTCCCCTCCCCCTCTCAGAATAAATAAATAAACCTTTAAAAAATTATTTAAAAAAAGAGGAAAGGGCTGGCAGAGAAGTCAGTTAAACCAGAGGATGTCTCTTCTCACTCTGGCTTCAGTGCGGACCTCCTCTCCCTGTCTGTCCTCTCGCCTGGGAACCAGGGCCCCAAGCAGCCCCCTGGGGGTGGCATTCTGGCCTTGCTCCCGCCTTGCACTCTGGACATCCCAGCCCCTCCGCTGCCCTCCCAGGTCAACCACTCTCCCAGCTTCTCCACCGACTCCTGGCTGGATAAAGAGGTGAAAGACTGTCTGCTCTATGACACTTTGGTCCTGATCAACCTGGGAAGCTGCGACAAAAAGAAAGTCTTAGAAGAGGAGAGGCAACGGGGGCGATTCCTGCAGCAATGTCGTTCTCGGCAGACCAGGTACAGAGGTGTCCTCGCCCCCTGGAGACCCCATTCTCTCGGACTTCCCTGCTCCCGGGCAGACTGGCTTGTCCTGGTCCTTGACAGCCTCCTGGTTTTTCGGCCTTCATGTCACTCCTCTGAGCCTCAGTGTTCTTTCTGTGAAATGGAGCCAGTGATACATAAGGCGGAATTAAGTGAGATAATGTGTATAAAAGGCTCATCACTGTGCCCAGCATCATAGTGTGTGTTAGAGATGGTGAAGAGTCTTGCCTGGTGGGGGGGGGGGGGCAAAATGAGTAAAGGGGTTGAAAGCTACAAACTTCCATTTATAAAATAAATAAGTCATGGAGATAAAATGTAAGGCATGGCGACTATAGTTAGTAAGACCGTATTGTGTACCTGAAAGTTCCTAAGCAGAGCGCCTGGGTGGCTCAGTCGGTTAAGCATCTGACTTTGGCTCAGGTCATGATCTCTCATTGGCTCCTGAGTTCAAGCCCTGCGTCGGGCTCTGTGCTGACAGCTCGGAGCCTGGAGCCTGCTTCAGATTCTGTGTCTCCCTCTCTCTCTGCCCCTCCCCTGCTCACACTCTGTCTCTCTCTCTCAAAAATAAACAAACATTTTTTAAAAAGTTAAAAAAAGAAGGTTGCCAAGAGAGCAGATCTTTTTTTTTTTTAACTTTTTAAAAATGTTTTTTATTTATTTTTGAGAGACAGAGAGAGACAGCATGAGCGGGGGAGGGTCAGAGAGAGAGGGAGATACAGAATCCGAAGCAAGCTCCAGGCTCTGAGCTAGCTGTCAGCACAGAGCCCGACATGGGGCTCGAACCCATGAACTTCGAGATCATGACCTGAGCTGAAGCTGGACGCTTAACCAGCTGAGCCACCCAGGCACCCCAGAGCAGATCTTATTAAATGCTCTCCTCACAAGAAAAACATTCTTGTTAACTATGTATGGTGACATGTTAAGTAGACTCCTTGTGGGGGTCGTTTCACAATATACACCAGTATCGAATTGTGTTGTACAGCTGAGAAACTAACAGAATCATGTAGGTCAATGATACTTCAATTAAAACAGGCCATTGCATTAAAAAAAAAAAAAAAAGAATCTTGCCCTGAGTTAGTGGGGAGGGAAGTCAATTCTAACACATGATAGTCCTATTTGGAAAATTAGCTGATATTTGCAGAAGGTGGCCGTTTGAACAGTTTTACCCTGAGCATTTTTTTGTACCTAAAAGAAAGGAGATTTGGGGGCGCCTGGGTGGCTCAGTCGGTTGGGCGTCCGGCTTCCGCTCAGGCCATGATCTCATGGTTTGTGGGTTCGAGCCCCACGTTGGGCTCTGTGCTGACAGCTAGCTCAGAGCCTGGAGCCTGCTTCCTATTCTGTGTCTCCCTCTCTCTCTGACTCTCCCCTGCTCACAGTCTCTCTTTGTCTCTCAAAAATAAATTTTAAAAAATTTAAAAAAATTTTTGAAGAAGATCTAGTTATAGATCGAACTATATCACGGGTATGAGTTCATTAAATATAATGTGAAGATTCAGGGATTACCAATCCAAAAATGAAAACCATTCTTTTATTTTTACCGAAAGACCCATCGCTCTGTCCCACCCCAGGTTCCTTGTTGGCGGGAGCGAGCGCCCCCTGCTCCCTGAATGGCAGTACTTGCCTTTAGACAGGGGCCTTCATTCTGCAGAGTGATTCTAGTGTTGGAAGACTCTGAACTTGGTGGAAGAGATGACTCTGTTGCTCTTCAGATGCCACAGAAGCCCCTTTACTCCCATGCGCGGAGCCAGCTGGTCCTTGGGGGCGGGGCTTCTGAAACAGGCGACAGCACCTGTGTTCTGACAGCACGGTGCCTCTCGGGGCACTCTGGCAGGCGCCCTGTCTTCCCTGTGAGAGGGCGGTAGGTGGGTAGTGGGGGGTGTTGCATGGTCCTGTTGTGGGAGCTAAGGAGACGAAGCTTCTGGAAGAGGACCTGACATACAGGAGGTCATCCCGCCCAGATGTGGCAGGACTGGAGCCGGACCCCAGTGAGTGTGCCGTTTGGGACTCCAGACTGCCTTCCACTGTTCCAGCTCTCTCTAAACTGCTCAAGGAGGAGGCAGCCTCCATTAGGGAGGAGCCGGGGGGGGGGCCCTCCCCTGAATCATCCTCTTCGTCATGGCTTGGCCCTGGATGAGCTCAGTGCCCTCGGTTTCCCTGCTGTAAAAGGGGCTTATCATTCCTCCCTCCATGACCTCCACCTCCCCGAGGGGCTGTGAGGGAGAATGAGATCATCACAGCTCATAAAAGCTCATCCAAGAAGCCCTCGAGTTTAGCAAAACACACGCTGCCGTTCTCCAGAGGAGGGTAATCGGGGCTGCGAAGGGGGAGGTGGCCACCATCTGCCTCCTCAGAACCGAGCCAATGGGATATGGGATCTTGTATGAGGAGAGACCTTGCGGAGCTGTCGGAAGGACTGTCCTAACCAGCATTTAGTGCCTTGTGATGACGCTGTCTCCCTCCTTTCAGGACAACAGTCACACACATTTATTTAGCAAATACTGGTTGGCAAGACCTCTGTCTGGCCCCCAGATGACATCCAGCTTGGCACGTCCCTTCTAGAAAATCTACAGTAGCCCTGTATTCTGTTCCCCAACAGGATCAAGGAGGTCAAGGGTTTCCAGGCCGTGTGGTTAGAGAAAACTGAGCAGTACGAGAAGGAAAACTGCGGAGGCTTCCGCCTGATTTATCCTATTCTGAACTCGGAGAAGTACGAGAAGTTTTTCCAGGGAAACAACTCTCTCTTCCAGAATACCATTGCCTCCAGGGCTCGGGAGGTGTATGCCCGGTAGGAAGGCTCTGGGTGACGTGGGTGGGTATTGGGATGGGGGGGGGCAGGGGTGGACATTATACTTGACCTTTAGGGTGACTGGTCTGGGACGGCGAGGAGGGTCTTTTTTTTTTTTTAATTTATAAAGTTTATTTATTTTTGAGAGAGAGTGAGTGGGGAAGGGGCAGAGAGAGAAGGAGAGAGAATCCCAAGCAGGCTCTGCGCTGTCTGCACAGAGCCCGATGCAGGGCTCCATCCCACAGGTGGCGAGCTCGTGACCTGAGCGGGGATCAAGAGGTGGACGCTTAACCGCCTTAGCCACCCAGGTGCTCCAGAAGGAGGGTCTTTGAGCTTCAGTCCCCAACCTGGAAGTTGCCAGAGATATATTTGCTTTAGTCTCACAAGGACCAGGAATCCTAAGATATCCTCATGTGGGGCGTTAAGTAGAGATGTGGCTGTTTCTAGAAACTCACCCCTGAGAGGGGCAGCCTCACCCCAATCCAGAATTCCCAGTCCCTCGGACCTAGCTCCTGAATTCCCACAGGTATGAAATCTAAGAGCTGGAAGGGACTCATGCTGTCTAGTCTAATCCCTACCCATCACCTCGATTTATGGAAGGGGAGGTCAGAGCACAGAAGGGGTTACATAGGAGGTGACGACGAAAGAGAAATTGGAATCTCTTGTCTCCTGATCCATGTGACCATGTTAGTCCCACTACATCGTTGGCCAGAGAGGCCCAGGATATGCAGTGGTCCAATGTGGGGGCCCCTTGGTTTTGGCTGCCTGCCCAGATCCTCTTCCCAGCACCTGCCATGCATGGCATTGGGCCTGCTGGGAAGGGGGGACGAATGCCAATGCCACACATGGCAGGTGCCTGCTGGGAAGGGGGGAAGGAGATAAGGTGGTGGAACCCTGCGGAGCTCTCCCTGGATGCGATTCCCCAGGCTGGGAATGGTCTGGGGGGAGGAATGACTTTCCCCTCCCCCTCCTGCTCTGTGCCCTGCAGTAGCACATGTGCAGGCCGGACACTGGGGCAGGACGTGTGGAGCACTGCCCTCCCTTGCCGAGTCCCATCCACCCCTTGGGGAGAATGCCCGCATTTGCAGCCCACCCCTCACCTCTCCGTCACTTGCTGTTCCCCACGGACAGGCAGCTGATCCAGGAGCTGAGACTCAAACAGGAGAAAAAATCCTTCCAAATGAAAGAAAAGAAGGCAGAGACGCAGGGGGAGTCAGCAGGCGAGCGAGCGAGAGGCAAGAGGACGAGGAGCCAGCGACAGAAGCCACAGCAAGAACTCAAGGCCGCCGCCCTGGCCTCCAAACAAGTAAACCCAATGGGGACGGGATCCTGTGCGCCCAGCACCCTTCCCCGGCTGGGGCCACTTCGTGGGGGGCTCCTAAGGCAACCGCTGCTCAGAGCCCTGACGCACTGAAGGAACAGGGCTGCATGGAGGGCTGGGACCCAGGGGCGGGGAAGTCACGAGAAGCCTGGCATCCTGGGAGTAAGAGCAGCTGGGAGGCCGGGCACGATCCGCATGGAGGCCATGGGCCCTGAGACCACTGGGGTTGGGATGCCCCCCTCCAGAAGGCCAAGGGCACAGCTTGAGGGGGGTAGCGCTGAGAAGAGCATCAGGAAGGCAGGACCCTCACCATTACACGGGGTGTCTGACCACAGCTGGGTCCTGCCAGCCTGCTCACTGCTGAGTGGGGCCCAGCCCTTGGCTTGTGGCGTCAGGATCTGAATCTTTGGATTCTGCCTCTCTGCCTCACTGTCTCTTCTGGCTCGGTGGAAAGACTCATAGCTTTTTTGGTCCATCTCCTTTTTCTCCAGCACTCGCCTGAAGGGACAGGATTAGAGCAGGATCTATTTTTGTGGGTTTTGTTGTTGTTGTTTTTGATAACTTTGTTGGGGTCATAGGTCCTCTGAGAATCTGATAAAAGCTCTGGAGTCTCTTGCTGTAAAGTATATGAAGGTACAGTTCGAAAACTGCAGTTTTAAGTGGATCAAAGACCCATGAAACCATCCGAGAGCCCTCTAGGAGGCCCTGCGCCCCAGGATGAGAACCATGGATTAAAGATACTTTGATACCACTGGCTTGCCTTCTCCTCCTCTCCTCCTCGGCACCCTTGGTGCAGATGAATCTGGAAGCGGACACAGCTGGGTTCCCACAGGCTGTGTTTGGTTTCCTTCCTTCCCAGAACCTCCAGCCATTGACGTTAGCATCCTGCGCACCTGACTTGCTCATGAGCGTCAGAGATGCAAAGGAAAATGAGGCCGCCAGCAGCCTGGACCCGGAGGCCCCCACGAAAGAGGGCAGCCCTGCACCGTGCAAGCCTCTATCTGCCAGGCTGTACACCGGTGTGCCTGACCTGAGGCCCTGGAGCCTTCTTGGCTGCCTGGGGCCGGAGCTCAGTAACCCCCTCTCCAGAGTCAAGGAGGCCAACTCTGCCTCCGCAGTGAACATATTCACCGTCACCGTCACCGTGGTGAGTAGAGTGGTCTACCTCCCCAGAGGGCTGAGCTCAGCGGGGGCGGTGGGATGAGGAGTCTTGCCTTCTGGTCCCTTCTCTACCCCGGACTCTCTCTCTGTGAGTAAGCCGCTGAGCCTCGATTTCCGCACCTGGGAAGCCCAAGTTTCGGAATTAGCCTACCCTTAGGGTCCGGAATGGACGCTTCCTTTCCTTTTGGGACTTTTCAAACGTTAATCAAAGTTGGTGACCAAGACCAAGTGCTGGGTCACGAGTGTACCGGAAGCTACTGGAAAATCTTTAGCATGGTTGGGTCTTGGCTTGGTCCAAGTGCAGGAGAGTAGTCCACGTGTTTTTCAAGTTTCTAACCATAGCCCACAGCAGAAATCCGTTTCATTTCATCCGAATGAAATGAAATATACACATATACACACACTGAAAAAAAAGTTTCTAAAAAAGTGCTTAGGGGCTAAACACTTGCCGACTAAGTCCGTGGAGCAAGTGACTTTTGATCTTGGGGTGTGAGTTCAAGCCCCTCGTCGGTTGTGGAGATCACTTAAAAATAAACTTAAAAAAATTTTTTTAGACGTATTTATTTTTGAGAGACAGAGCATGAATGGGGGAGGGGCAGACAGAGGGAGACACAGAGTCTGAAGCAGGCTCCAGGCTCTGAGCTGTCAGCACAGAGCCCAACGCGGGACTCGAACCCACAAACTGCGAGATCATGACCTGAGCTGAAGTCAGACACTTAACTGACTGAGCCACCCAGGTGCCCCTAAAAATAAACTCTTAAAAAATTAAAAGAAATAAAGCAGTGCTTAGTCGTACTACATAGAGTGAGTCCTTTGCTATTTTTTGTTCTGTTCTGTTCTTTTCAAAATACCAGTTACAACCCACTAAATTAATTTCACCAATTATTAATAGTATACAATCAGAGTCTAATAAACACCTTTAAGAAAGAGGCTTTGGAGCTTCATGACGTGGAATTTGGCAGATATGATACTAAAAGGGTAAGCGACAAAAGGAGGGGCACATGGCCGGCTCAGTTGGAAGAGCATGTGGCTCTGGATCTTGAGGTTGTGAGTTCGAGCCCCATGCACGTTGGGTGTAAAGATTACTTATAAAATAAATAAAATTTTAAAAAATGCAAAAATAGATAAGTGGGACTATAGCAAATTTGAACAATCAACAGAATGAAAAGGCAGCCTGTGGAATGGTAGAAAAAAACTTGCAAACCATATATCTGATAAGGGGTTTATATCCAGAATATATATAGGACTCTCACAACTCAACAACAAGAAAAATAACCTGATTTTTAAATAGGCAAGGGATGGGCACCTGGGTGGCTCAGTCGGTTAAGCGTCCAACTTTAGCTCAGGTCATGATCTCACGGTTCTTGAGTTCGAGTCCCACATTGGGCTCTGTGCTGACAGCACGGACCCTGCTTGGGATTCTCGCTTTCTCTCCGTCTCTCGCTGTCCCTCCCCAACTCACATGCCTTCTCTCTCAAAATAAATAAACTTTAAAAAAAAAGGAAAAAAATTTTTAGAGTAGTGCCTGCCACACAGGACTCAGGAAGTGTTAGCTGTTATTTTAATATTACTGTAACTTCTTAAGACTGTCTTTGTTCTTTTCTCATTAATCTAAGACTTAAAGTAGTACTGCTTAACTCTAAAGAGATTTTCAAAAAAATAAGGCAGTAACATTTTACTGGTTTTTTTTTCTTTTTTGGATTTCCTATGCAAAGGGTTGATTTAATAAAAAAATCCTGGGTTCATGCAAAGCCTTTGTGTCTTTCCTTTATTTATTTTTCCCTTTTATCTCTGTGCTCATCTACCATTCTCCTATCCACCATCTTTTGTTAGTATGTTTCTTGGCAAAGTAGAGATCTTTTTTTTAATGTTTATTTTTGAGAGACATAAAGACAGAGCATGAGCGAAGGAAGGGCAAAGAGAGAGGGAGGCGCAGAATCTGAAACAGGATCCAGGCTCTGAGCCGTCAGCATAGAGCCCAAAATGGGGCTCGAACCCACAGACCGCAAGATCATGACCTGAGCTGAAGTCAATGCTTAACCGACTGGGCCACCCAGGTGCCCCGCTAGAGATTTTTTTAATGCATGCATTTAAACTTTATTTAAATGTGATTGGGTTATTTATCTCACTCTATGATCTAGTCTTTTTCTTGCTGAGCCTTGTTTTTTCTTTTCTTTTTTTAAGATTATATTTGCATGCATTGAAATGCTCAAAAATTTTTTAAAAGTTTACTTCCTTAAGTAATCTCTCCACCCAACATAAGGCTTGAACCTGAATCCAGAGTCACATGCTATTCTGACTGAGCCAGCCAGGCGCCCTAAAATGCTCAAATCTTAACTGTACAATTCGGACAAGTAAACACATCTATGTAACTTATATCCCTGTGACAGTGTAGAAACTTCTGACATCTCCAGAAAATTCTCTCCTGTCCTTTCCCTGGCAATTGCTCCCCGCCCCCTGTGTCCTTCATTCAAGGACAAGGGATCCTGACTCTGGCTTTTCTGACCTTGGACTATTTTGCCTATTCTAGAATTTTATATCAATGTAATAAAATAGTGTATATTATTTTGTGTCTGCCTTCTTTAGCTCAATATTATATCTGAGACCCATTCGTCTTGCTGGGCATATCACTAGTTGGTTCTTCATTGCTGGATTATAATCTGTTGTACAAATCTACGCAGTTTGTGTATCATTCTCCTGTCGATGGACATTTGAGTTGTTCCCAGTTTTTATTTTTTTATTGCTATTGTGATTAAAGTCTCTATAAACATTCCTGTACAAGTCGTTGTGGACATATGTTTTCACTTCCCTTGGGTAACTATCTCGGAGAGGTGTGCTAGGTCAAAGGGTAGATCTATGTAGAACTTTATAAGAAACTCCAAAATCTTTAGGTAAAGTGATGGTCTCATCTGTACGTTTCCACTAACAATGAATGAGAGCTCCACCTTTGTCCACATTTGGGGTTATCTTTTTTTTTTAAATTTTAGCCACTCTCGTAGCTATTTGTGATTTCACCTTGTAGTTTTCATTTGCATTTCCCTGGTGATTAACTGTGTTGAGCACTTTGTGAGTGCTTGTTGGTCATTCATATTATCTGTCTTTGTGAAGAGTCTGTCAAGTTTTTGCTTCCCTCTCTTTTAAAAATGAAGATTATTTATCTTTTTATTATTGAGTTGTAGGAGTACTTTGTGTATCCTGGAAACCTGCCTATTCTTTTTTAATTAAAAAAATTTTTAATCTTTATTTATTTTTAAGAGAGAGCAGGAGAGAGACAGAGCCTGAGCAGGAGAGGGGCAGAGAGAGAGGGAGACACAGAATCCGAAGACAGGCTCCAGGCTCTGAGCTGGCTCGAACCCACCAACCGTGAGATCATGACCTGAGCCGAAGTCAGATGCTTAACCAACTGAGTCACCCAGGCGCCCCATCTGGATGCTTTTTCTTCATGTATTTTGAAGCTTTGTCATTAGATATATACGTATTTAGGATTGTTACGTCTTAGGCAAGTTGATCGTTTTATCACTATGCGATGGCTTTTTACCTCTCTTACTTGAGAAGTCAACTGTATTCATTACATTGTTCACTGTATATAATGTGTCATTTTTCTCTGGCTGTTCTCTTTATCTCCAGATTTCAGCTATCTAGCTATAATGTGTATGAGTATCATTTTCTTTTTAAATTTTTTTTAAGTAATCTCCATCCCCAATGTGGGGCTTGAACTCACAACCTCGAGATCAAGAGTCACGGGCTCTTCTGACTGAGCCAGCTAGGTCCTCCACCTGGATGTCATTTTATTTGATTTCATTCTACTTGGATTCTTAGGCGCTTATTGGTTTTGTAAATTGACATTTGTCACCAGATTCAAGAAGTTTATGGCTATTATTTCTTCAAATATTTCTTCTGCCTTATTTCATTCCTATTTTACTGCCTCTATGACCACTCTCGGTACCCAGAGAAGAAGAATCATATACTGTTGTGTCTGGCTTATTTTACTTAGCATCACATTTTCAAAGTCCACACGTGTCGTAATATATATCAGAATTTCTTTCCTTTTTAAAGCCGAGCAGTATTTTATTGTATATACCACATTCTGTTTCTTCTTTCATCTGTTGGTGGACATACAGGTTACACCTATCTCTTGGCTGTTGTGAATAATGCTGCTAGGAACATTGGTGTACCCGTTTTTTTAAAAAGGAGTTATCTAATAACTCATTCGGTATGTATACGTAGATGCAGAAATGCTGAGTCATGGTGTATTTGTAATCCTATTAACTGATTCTAGATGGTTCTATCAGTCTATCTTCTTATCAGCAGTGCATGAATGTCCTTGTACCACCCCATCCTACCAGCACCTGTCTAAATTTTGCCAGTCTAATAGCTGTGAAATAATACCTATTTTTCTGATGACCAATCTCTCGTGTTTAAACTCTCTCGTATTAAAAAAAAAACCAAAGGAGCGTCTGAGGACATCCCACCATCCTCTGCCCCAATGTTTAACCAACTCCTGGTTAGGAAACTATTCTAACCTCATCTTTCTTGCTGCTAATGAGCTTGGCTTACTTCGTTTAATAATTTTTTTAATGTTTTTATTAATTTTTTCTGAGAGAGAGAGAGAGAGAGAGAGAGCGTGAGCAGAGGAGGGTCAGAGAGAGAAGGAGTCACAGGATCTGAAGACAGGCTCCAGGCTCTGAGCTAACGGTCAGCACAGAGCCTGACGCGGGGCTCGAATCCACGAACCATGAGATCATGACCTGAGCCGAAGTCGGACGCTTAACCGACTGAGCCACCCAGGCGCCCCGGCTTACTTCGTTTAAATCATGAAGGCATAGGAAGGAGCCCTAGGCTTCGACTATCTCATTTTGGACTGTTTTCTCTTCCAGCCCGTAACCTCCATAGAAACCTCCCCAGATTCCACCACCTGGGACTCAGACTCCCCTGAGTCTCTGCCTAGCATGACCCCGAAAACCAGCTCTGAGCACAGTAGCCCCGAGACGCATAAGGGGGTCTCCTTCGAGCAGCACAGGGTCTGTCGGCACCTCCTGCAGGGGAGTATGCCGAAGAGTTCTCTGCCAACAGAATCCCAGAGCATCTTAGGAAACCTGAACCAAAGCTGGGCTTCGCTGAAGAGTGACACGAGGAAGCAGCGTCTGAAGTCAGAGCTCTTCACCAAGGCTCACCTGCGGCAGAAGTGCTCCCTGACCCCGGCTCACTGCAACCCAAAGCTGGTGCCCAGTAACAAGTCAAGTGAGTACCACCAGGCTCGCGCCACCTGCCAAGGGCTTAGGGGACCGATCCACAAACGGAGCCAGTCCTCATCTTTGAGAAGTGCCCTGTCTGGGGGTGGCAGTGGGGAATGCAGCCCCTGCCCTCAGGGAGACCCCAGCCTCATGGTGGAGACATAACCCATGTCCTTAGACAGTCTCTAGTCTTACTGCAAATATAAAACAGGCCCCCCCCAAAAAAGAATGTTTTAAAAAAAATGTTTATTTATTTTGAAAGAGAGACAGAGAGGGAGGGAGCATGCCAGCAAGGGAGAGGAAGAGAGCAAGGAGAGAGAGAGAGTTCCAAGTAGGCTCCGCACTGTCAGTGAAGAGCCCCACATGGGGCTTGGCTCCCCATGAACTGTGAGATCATGAGCTGAAATCAAGAGTCTGATGCTTAACCGACTGAGCCACTCAGGTGCCCTGAGACTTTTCTCTTTTAATTTTTTAAAAACATTTATTTATTTTTGAGAGACACGGAAAGACAGGGCACGAGTGGGGTAGGGGAAGAAAGCGAGGAGACACAGAATCCAGAGCAGGCTCTAGGCTCTGAGCTGTCAGCACAGAGCCAGATGCGGGGCTTGAACTCGAACTCACTAACCATGAAATCATGACCTGAGCTAAAGGCATAGGCTTAACCAACTGAGCCACTGAGCCACCCCTTTTCTCTTTTCTTTTCATGTTTTAGTTATTTTTGAGAAAGAGAGAGAGAGAGCAACTGCGGGAGGGGCAGAGAGAGAGGGAGACAGAGGATCCAGGACCTGTATTGTGTGTGCTGGGGGGGAGGGGAGGTCTGTCTGCGCTGACAGCAACCAGGGAGCTTGATGAGGGGCTCAAACTCACGACCGCAGGCTCATGACCTGAGCTGAAGTCGGATGCTCGACCCACTGAGCCACGCAGGTGCTTTCTTCCCCCCCCACCCCCACCAATAGAATGTTTTTGAAAAGTACAGTTTCCTGGTTCTTATTCAGACGAACTCCACTCAGCTGAGTCCTGTGTATTGGGCGAGGGGCAGTCAGTATGGCAACAGGAAGAGAAACTATTTGGAGGAGGAATCAGCCGTGTCTGCTTCCGATTCGGAACTCCAGCCGGTTTTGGGCCAGGAAGGGGGGCCGAGTCCAGCTGCACAAGCTGCTGATGCCAATGACTGCGCCTTTGCAGAAAACCCCTCCCGGCCGCGGGAGTGCTGCGTGGGCGGCCGAAGCTCCGGTGGGAACCGGCGGCTGTGGGTCTCCTCCCTCCTCGAGCGCGATCCTCCGAGCCGCGATGTCTCTCTGAAGGATCTGCTGGTGGTCGCCACTCGAGCCCGGCTGGCTCCGAGGCCTGGCCGAAGCCACAGGGGTGCGACGAGAGAACGGTGTGTACAGGATCAGGAAGCGTACAGCCACTGCCGGACCACCCGTCCGAGAGGGTGTGAGCGGAAGTAGGTAGGTCTGCCCGGATTCCCTTCTCCTGCTCGCTTTATTGGCCGGCGCCACGTGTACGTGTTTCTGGAACGTTGGATAGGCAGGTGGATGGCTGGAGTGATCAAAGACACACAGGTGAGTAAACTATCCAGATTAACCTCAGTCAGGGGCGCCTGGGTGGCTCAATTGGTTGAGCGGCCAATTGGGGCTCTAGTTCATGATCTCGCAACTCGCAAGTTCGAGTCCTGCATCAGGCTCTGTGCTGACAGCGTGTATCGGATTGTGTGTCTCCCTCTCTCTCTGTGCTCACCTCCCCCCGCCCCTTCCCGGGTCGTGCTCGGGTCGTGCTCGGGTCGTGCTCGCTCTCTCTCACTCTCTCTTTCTCCCTCAAAAACAAACATTAAAAAATTTAAAGAAGAAAAGACTAACCTCAGTCAAAATTGTGCCCCCCCTTCACCGTCCCCAGCCCCCCATGTGTCTTTCTGCTATGAATCAGTCTGCTTTGGGAGTACTTTGCTAGTCTTTAGAGTCATTAACGCCAGTCTCAGAAGTAGCACCATGTCATCCGTGAGGGGTCGATTTCCACACCTTTCATTCCGCGCCAGTCTGGCCTCAGTCCGGGTCACTTGCCTGCAAAGCTGGCCCAGTTAATGACATGTACTGAAGGGATGGGACAACAGGACAGTGGGGCAAGGACCTTTGAGGAGCTTTGATCCCACTGTGTGGAAGGATATAGCAAGGGGCCCGATGTAGGAACATCGGCGCTGCCCAAGGGAGGCCCCAGCTCGGAAGAAATTCGACAAGTGTGTCGCACCCTGGAAGGGGAGGGGCTTGGAAGGGGAGGGGCTTGTGTGACTTGGCTACTGGAGAAGGCTATGCATTTTGACCGTTTCCCTCCCTCCTGCCACCGGACTGTGACTGGGCAGTTTGACCCCGCCCCCTTGTGCAGTGGTTAACACTGCAGACCAGCCGGAGAGTAAACATCAGCCTATAGACATCGCTTTGGGTGCTTGTAAAAATTCATATTTGAGGGCTGTCTTCCAGAAATTCTGATTCATTAAGTCCTAGTGGGGGCCCAGGAATCTGCATTTAAGATGCTCTTCTATATGATTCTGATGGGTGTCTCACCCCCCTCAGAGAAAAACTGGGCCTGGTGTTTCCCTGAGGATTCAATCCGGGGTAGGGGTGGCTAGTTAAGCCTACAGTTTTCTGGGTCACACCCCTCAAAATTCTGACACAAGAGGCTTGGGATGAGGCCCTGGCAACCGGTGTCTCCCAGGTGTGGTAGTGAGTGAGGACTGTCCCACATCTAGACCCAGGCCTGGGTTTTTCTGTCCCACGTCTAGACAGCCAGGCCTGACCTGTGGGCCTGTTATTGGAACAAAACTCCCTCATCCTTAGGGAGCTCAAACGCACCCCTGCCATCTTCAGTTCATGATTTTCCAGTACTAAAATTTTAAGTCAAGACAAGTTTATTTATTTACTGCTGTTTATGCTCCTATTATTTAAAAAAAATTTTTAATGTTTATTTAGTTTTGAGAGAGAGAGACAGACAGAGCTAAAGCAAGGGAAGGAGGAGCAAAGAGAGGGAGACACAGAATCTGAGGCAGGCTCCAGGCTCTGAGCTGTCAGCACAGAGCCTGACACGGGGCTTGAGCCCACGGACTGTGAGATCGTGACCTAAGCAGAAGTTGGATGCTTAACTGACTGAGTCACCTGGGTGTCCCTGGCTTTTAAAAAATATTTTCAATGTTTATTTATTTATTTATTTTGAGAGAGAGAGAATCCCAAGCAGAGCCGCCTGTGACCTGAGCCAAAATCAAAAGTCAGATGTTTAACCAACTGAGCCACCCAGGTGCCCCTATACTCCTATTGTTAAAAGGGGGGGCATGATATGGTAGATTACAGTGAAAAATTTATTCAATACGCCTGATAGAAGGAAGTCATAATGATAGATGCCACACCGAGAAAGAGATCATTACATTAAATTTTTTTAAATTTATTTTTGAGAGAGAAAGAGAGAGAGCGTGAGCAGGGGAGGGTCAGATAGAGAGGGAGGTACAGAATCTGAAGCAGGCTCCAGGCTCTGAGCTAGCTGTCAGCACAGAGCCTGACTCGAGGCTTGAACCCATGAACCGTGAGATCATGACCTGAGCGGAAGTCAGACTCTCAACCGACTGAGCCACCCAGGCTCCCCGAGATCATTATAGTAAGAGGGTGAGAAAAAGTACTTCCTGCATTGACTACTGAATTTGGCTTTGAACTTCTTAGCAGAAAAGGCCAAACAGAGTATTCTGTTTGGGGGTTTGGGACTTTCATGTCTCTCCAATCAGAATAGAGTCTCCCTAAGGACATGGACCATGTCTCCACCATTAGACTGGCGTCTCCCTGAGGGTAGGAGCTGTCTCCACCCCCTATCCCCCCCACCCCCGCCAAGCGCAGCCTGGAAGCTCCTCAAAGATTAGGCTATTGGTTACTGCTTCCCCCCCCACCCCCCGCCCCCAAGCTCTCGGCATTTCCCTCTACATAGTGGCATTTAGGTGACCGGTTACTCAGCATCAGGTCTGGGTCATAGAGAGCTGAGAACCGGGAGAGCAGAGCAGCCCTCTCGGTTGAACCTGTGACATCAGATGCTGCTTCTTTGTGTCATTCTTTAGCAAACTCCAGCTTGAGTTCAGACTCCCTGAGAAGCTCTGGGATTTGGCTGGCAGAGACATTTTTGATATTCTCTCCCAAATGAGTAAAAATAAGTTTGAACATAAAAATAAATAGATAGTTCTTTCGGAGAGATTTCTTTCCCTGACCCTCCTTTCTAAGGACAGTTTGTCATATGGAATCTTCCATTAAGGACTTCTACTACCGTAGAGGACGGTGGTCAGAAACACTTACTGTTTCATGGATGGTAATGGTGGTAATAGTTACCCTTCATTTAGTAGCCAACCATGTCGGTGCTGGCACACTTCTAAATATATTTTGTATCTAATTTCATTTCAATCACAATTATGCACTTTAGAAAAGAACTGAGTCTCACAAAGTGTAAGGCCAGACCTTTGGAAGGTCCCACAGCTTTCAAGTGGCACAGCAAGGATTTGAGTCAGAGGGTCCTGATTCCCAAACTATACTATCTTTCTGTCAAATGGCATTTTTAAGTCTTCAGTTTGAGCTAGGGGCATACCAAGGGGCTCTAATAAATGACTCTTCAGTGAAGGCATTTCTGCAGGTAGTGGAGGTAGCTTCTTAGAATGCCATATGGGGTCGCCAGGTCGCAGAGCTGGCCCTCTGCTCTTACTTCAAATGATGGCTTCTAAAAATCTCCAGTTAATCAGACTGCCAAGAACTGACGCTTACAAGGTAAAGTCATGAAGTCTAACTGTATACGGGAGAATGCCGGGCTATCCATGAGTTCATTTACAAATGGAGGAGGATCCGGTATAAAAATCAGCCTTCATGGTTGAATAAAAGAAGGAAAGAGTAGAGCAGAGGTCCAAGTTATGGGGCTTTCTCAGTGTAATACCTTCCACACATCAAGTTGAGATATCAAACCTCATGGAATCCTCAGGTCAAATGCTGTGAGTTGGCAAGAAGACATCGGTACTTTGTCCTCAATTTGCAGATGAAGACAGTCAAGGTTTGGGGACCTTGAATGGCTTGCCCAACCACACACAAGTGATGAGTTCTGGACAAATAACCCAGTGTTTCTTCCTCTTTACCATTCTGCTGTGGACTTAGAGCCTATCCTGAGCCATGTGAAGAAGGGAGCCCTGACATGTTCCTACTTAAGTCACTATAATCTCATCATCCTTCCTCTGGACTTTCATGGTGGGTCGGTCACTGAGTCTTGGGTTTCAGATCTGTCAAGAGTTGAGCTTTTAGGGGATAACTAGTCCATTTTGTAGATTTTAAGATGATTAAAAGCTTGCTACCGTGGGGTGCCTGGCACCCCACGAAATAAATGGGAGTTGCATCATGAGGATGAGCACGATGATGACTGTGCTGATGGTGATGAGGCCAGCAGGGACTGACCAAGACACACTTGCTTTTGATGTACTCAAAACTTTGTATACATTTTCTCAGTCATTGAAGCAACTCTATGTGGTGAGTACCATTGTTATTCTCTTTTTTTCAAAGGAGAAAGCCAAGGTTTAGAGAGGTTAAATAACTTACACAAGGGCACTCAGAGCTCCCACACCTGTGTGCTTAACCGCCACCGCATAGTATCTAGGGCCGGCCATCTTGGCTGCTCTTTAACGACCCACATCAAATGTTTGGGGCTGGAAGGATGCATGAAGATGAGGGTAAAATGAGTTTCTGGTGACTATGGGTATGAATCACCTGAGTGCCTCCCAAGCTACTTCTAGATAGGAATGGTGATGACGCGTTAATTGACTTGAATATTCTAGAGGCTATTTTAAAGGAAATAAAAAATATATATCTTTTTTTTTTTTCCCAGATTCAGACTGGATCTCTGCCATTGTTTTCCTTTCCACTTTGTATCCCCAGGAAATGATTTATCTTCTCTTAAAGCATCACAGTGTCCAGAGAATCAAGTGAAAGTTTTATTTCCTCATCTAGATATCCTGGACTTATCACTACCTCTCACTAACATGACTGGGCCAACAGCCTTGCCTTTTGCGCCTGCCCAGCTAGCTTTGAGCGCTGAAGGACCATGACCTATGAGGGGTATTGGTGCTGCCCCAGGACACATCCCAGCCACCCCTCGAGTGGCATTCCTATGGGTCTCTCAGATGGCATCATCTTCCAGAACACTCCCCCCACACAGAGCAGTATGAAGGGAGGAACGTTTCAAGAGAAAGACTCAAAGTTTCCAGGAATCCAAAGTCCTCAGTCTACCAACAGGCCTGTGTCCATTGGTTTTTAACTCCAAAAACAAAAGGGCCAGGCCTGAGGGAGAATTCTGAGCCCTGAGTAAGGGGTCTGGTGGGGCAGATGTAACTTTGCAAGGTGAAGACAGACCTCCTCTCACCCCAGCCGCCTCTGTGCCCCGACAGCGTCCTGCCACCTCCCTCACCAGTGCACGTCGATGCTGCCGATGGAGGAAGAAGCGAGGCAGCGTGCCCAGTGTGCAGGTGTTTCTTCCCTCGGCCTGCAGAAATGACGCGTCTTCCCCTCAAGTGCACATTAATAAAGCAAATTGCCATGCTCAATGCCGGGATGGTGAGCCTGATCCAGAGAGGGGTTGGGAAGGGGCCAGGGGGAGAGATCATTCTCCCGAGCACTCCTCAGTTAAGCAAGCCCCAAATGCCCTGAAAATGCATCAGGAGCCTTTGAAGAATTTCTTTGGATAAATGGTAGGGCCTTTCCTCCTTGCTGGGAGGCTGCTGCCCAAGGTGGCCCTTTTAGGGGGGCACTCTGGCTGCCGCATGCCTGTCCAGCATCAGTTCTGGCTAGACGCCAGGCATAACATTTCATTCTGGCAGGTTCATTCTCTACCCTCTCCAGGAATGTGATCCGAGATTTTGTCCCACTTGCCTTTCTTGAGTTAGAGCCCAGGAATGAGGAGCTTTGGAGGGGGAATATGGGGGCTGTGGTGGAAGAGGGGTGAGGTCTGAAGGCAAGAACCTGCTTCACGATGTTGATTCAGCTTTGCTTTATGGATTCCTACTGGAATGAATTTCGGGCCTCAAGAATGTCAGGGAATTCTGGGAAACCTGAAGCACCCAGTACTCCTCACTCAATTATCCAAAGTGGTGAAGGGAGAAGCCATATGTGTCCAGCTGTGAAGCACACTCCTTCGTCCCCACCTGGGCCTGGTTTCCGGAGACTCCTGGTGTAGCGTTCTTTTTAGTAAGTTAGTCAAGATTTACCTGGATGGCAGAGGAAGGGAGCCCTGATTACAACTATGCAGACTAGTAAAACATTAACCCTCCTGGGGCGCATGGCGGCTCCAAAGAGCATGCGACTCTTGATCTCGGGGTTGTGAGTTTGAGCCCCACACTGGGCACAGAGACTACTTAATGAAAAATTAAACCCCCTTTGCCTGCCCCTTCCCAATACCATTTAGGAGCCTCAGAATGGACTGCCTTAAGGCCAATTTCCATTGTCATTTTGGGGCTGTATAGGTCAGAGCCTGGCCCACACGAAAGATGTAAGACTTGCTGAAATGGGTCTTTCTAGAACCTCCACATCTCTCCCCTTTCCTCCCTAGTCGCCAGCTCGAGCCAGTCAAGGTTCCTGAGCTGATAAAAAGGAAGTCTTTTAATAAGGTGAAGTCAGAATGATTTGTCTTTCTAGGGGACAATTTGGTGCCAGCACCTTTGATCCTAGAAAGAGACTCAGCTTCATGGGCGAGGAATCCGTGTAGTCTCACATGGCTGCATGCTTAGAAGGGCCTTGCCCTTGGTTAGATGCTCTGTTTTCACCTTTTTGAAAGTCTGAATATTTTTAAAAAATGTTTATTTTGAGAGAGAGAGAGTGAGTGAGCAGAGAGGTGGAGAGAGAGGGAGACAGATGCAGAGCCTAATGCGGGGTTCAAACTCATGAACCATGAGATCATGATGTTAGCTGAAATCAAGAGTCAGACGCTTAATCAACTGACTAACCCAGGCGCCCCTGAATAGTTTCTGAACAAGGAGTTCCATATTTTCATTTTGCACCCACCATGTTATGTACCCAGTCCTGCTTGGAGACTTCAACAGCTCTGAGTTTTCCAATGAGAAGGCAAAATGGCAGCCTCCACCCACCCCTGCCTGTTCACCCCCAGGGCTCCGCCCAGCAGCTGTCTGCTGAATGCACCCACGGACCAAAAAAAAAAAAAAAGAAATGCTTAGGGCAGACGTTGCCCCCGAGGCCCCGAGGAGTGTGCAGGGAGTAAGACAAGCCCATTAGAGGAGAAGGAAATGCCTTCCCACCCAGCAGGCAGGATCAAGTCCCCTTCTTCGGAGGAGCTTATATTTGAAATGGCAGGAAAAGATATGATTTGGGGAGTGCCTGGCTGGCTCAGTCGGTAGAGTATGTGACTCTTAACCTCAGGGTAGTGAGTTGAAGCCCTACATTGGGTGAGGAGCCTACTTAAAAAAAAGAAAAGATAAATACAATTTTTAAAAGTGGATAGGAGGTGTGGTACTGAGGCACAGCAGCGTGGAAGAAAATAAAAACAAGCCCGAGCATGGTCAGGAAGTAAAGTCTAGTTCAATCTGGATGGATGGGTCAGAAAGGGAAAGTGAGAGGTGACAATGGAGAGTTTAAGAGACCGGATTGGAGACCCAGGTGCTCGTGTTTGCATCACTAGCATCTCGTGATAGTGACTTGTGCGCATGGCTGTCTCTCCAAAGGACTGCAACATGTCTTTACATCTTTCTACCCTCTACTTTTAGCCTAGCGCCTAGGACATAATACAAACTCAGTAAATATCTGCCAAATGAGAGAATATTGAGGGTCTAGAATGTTGTCCTGGGAAGTGTTTACATCATTCAGTGGAAAACCACTGGAGGCTTTTGAACGGGAGATAATCACGTTAGAAAGTCGAATCTGGTAGGAGATGGTAGGATGGATGATGGGCAAAAGGAGAGACCGAACGTGGGAGAGCAGTTAGGAGGCTCTTAAGGCGGCCCAGGTTTTAAGCCCTTGCAAGTCCTCTTAGGATGGCGGACTGTGAGAAAGAAAAGGAGGCGGGCGAGAAAGACATTATAGAGCTGGGACATGGCGGCTGAGTGAATGAAATGGGGAAGGAAAAGGGAACACCAATGAAGGCTTCAAAAGAGCTGAGTCCCGGGGCGCCTGGGTGGCTCAGTCGGTTAAGCCTCTGCCTTCGGCTCAGGTCAGATCTCAGGTTTGTGGGTTCGAGCCCCGCGTCAGGCTCTGTGCTGACAGCTAGCTCAGAGCCTGGAGCCTGCTTTCGGTTCTGTCTCCTTCTCTCTCTGCCCCTCCCCCTCTCATGCTCTGTCTCTCTTTGTATCAAAAATAAATAAAACATTAAAAAAAAAAAGAGCTGAGTCCCCTCAAAGAAGATGAACATTGTGAGGAGCTTCGGTGGGATGGAAGTCAGAGCACCTGTTTGGCAAAGCAGGTGGATGAAATCTGGTCCCCAGATGTATTTACAGAGCAGCCCTGAAGGAGAACTGTCCAAGTGCAACAATGACTTTCCTGAAGACCAGGTTGTTAGAAAAAATAGCCATTCGGGGCGGGGGTGGGGGAGGCACCTGAGTGGCTCAGTCGGTTAAGCATCTGGCTTTGTCTCAGGCCATGATCTCACAGTTCATGAGTTCAAGCCCTGCGTCAGGCTCTGTGCTGACGGCTCAGAGCCTGGAGCCTGCTTCATATTCTGTGTCTCCTCTCTCTGTCCCTCCCCTCCTCGCACTCTGTCTCTTTTTCTCTCTCAAAAATAAACATTAAAACAATTTTTTTAATAGCCATCTTGGACTTGGCTGGTTCTCCAGGCTCCAAACTACTGGGGCAGCCTAAAGACACGGGTGTTTCCACCCCCCAAAAACAGAGTAGTCAGTTGACCTGGATTCGAGAACTCCCTCAGAGGGCTCTAATGCATAGCCATGTTTGGGAACCACTTATCTGGTTCACCCCACACCGGACAACCAACCCATAGCCCACCTCGACCAGGTGAACAGGAGGGGAAACCCACCTTCCTCCCCCAGCCTTAAAAGGGCAACAAACGAGAAACAGATTCCGGTCTGCCATGCACTCTGGCAGGGAGGGGGAGGCAGGCGCATCGGCAGCTGGCTCAAACATCCTCCCCCACCCAGACGGGGACGATTACATGAGCCGAATGTAATCACTCACAACCCTTGTCTTTACAGCTGGCATGTCACTTAGTTTAATTACAGCACACAGCAGCATTTCAATTCAAGGAATCTAAAAACGCAATGAAATGGGTTTTGCAAATTGTTAGGAAGGCAATGAAGACCGTGGAGCTGCAATTTACTAAGCCTCGTTTTCAATTATTTTGCATTCTTCAGCCAGACTCTGCGTTATTAACCAGCAGCCTGGGAAAGCCAAGCAGGCAGTGCGCTGTGTGCAGACTGTTTTGTGACCCCTGGGCGCACACTGTGGACTGGGGAGGTGGCTCCAGGCTCCCGGAGGTGCCTTGTGGTGGGAGGGTTGGGATCGCTCTGAGCATCTTTCTCCCCATCAGGTCTTTCCTAACCATACCCCCCCCCCCCCCGCCCACGACTCTCCTGAACCATACACTCTGGTCCAGGGTGACCTCCAGCAAGGGTGCCCGTTCTTCTTTACTCTGGAACTGTCTACTGTCCCCAGAAAACATGAGGAGAGGAGTGGGGGGAAACAAAATAAGTCCTTTAAAAATCTAGAACGGGTGCCTGGTTTCTCCGGCTCTCTGATTTTTTAAAAATGTTTATTTATTTTTGAGACGGAGAGAGAGTGCGAGCAGAGTAAGACAGAGAGAGAGAGAGACACAGAATCCGAAGCAGGCTCCAGGCTCTGAGCTGTCAGCACAGAGCCCAAAGCGGGGCTTGAACCCCGGAACCGCGAGATCATGACCTGAGCCGAAGTTGGATGTTTAGCTGACAGAGCCACCCAGGTGCACCTGATTTCTTTTCCTGGCTTAGTTCCTGATTCCTCTCCATCCTTGAGAATGTACTTCCTGGGCAGCCATTTAAAGATTTTATTTTATTTTGTTTTGTTTTGTTTTATTATTTTTTTTAGTTTACTTATTTACCTATTTGGAGAGAGACAGCAAGAGCACGAGTAGGGTAGGGGCAGAGAGAGAAGGAGAGAATTCCAAGCAGACTCCACCCTGTCAGCACAGAGCCAGATGCAAAGCTCGAACTCGAACTCACAAACCGTTAGATCTTGACTTGAGCCAAGATCAAGAATTGGATGCTTAACCTACTGAGCCACCCAGGCACCCCTTATTTTATTATTTTTGAGAGAGAGCTAGAGAGAGTGTATGTGTGTGAGCAACCAGGGGAGGGGCAGAGAGAGAGGGGCAGGGGAGGGAGACAGAGGATCCGAGGCAGGATTTGTGAGAGCCTGATACAGGGCTTGAACTCATGAACCCTGAGATCATGCTCTGAGCAGAAATCAAGAGTCAGATGCTTAACTGACTGAGCCACCCAGGCACACATACCCTTCCCTGGACAACTTTTTTTTTTTAACGTTTTATTTATTTTTGAGAGACAGAGCGTGAGCAAGGGAGGGGTAGAGAGACAGGGAGATACAGAATCTGAAGCAGCCTCCAGGCTCTGAGCTAGCTGTCAGCACAGAGCCCAAAGCAGGGCTCGAACCCATGAACTGCGAGATCATGACCTGAGCCAAAGTTGGCTGCTTACCCAACTGAGCCACCCAGGCGCCCCCTGGACAACTATTTTTAAAGGAAAGACTGTGGGGCTCATGAGAGCGCTCCGTGTGGAGCATAGAGACAGCTTGGGTTTCTCTCCCTCTCCCTCTCTCTCTCTCCTTGCCCCTCCCCTGTTTGCTTGCTCTCTCTCCCGCTCTCTCAAATATACTTTAAAGTCTGTTTTAAAAAAAGGGACGCGGGGAAAGGCTGTGCTGGCTCTCCACCATCCCGCTTTCCCAAGCCTAGGAGTCTTAGGAAAGAAAAGGCCCCCCATCCACGTGACAAGGGGGGTGGACGCGCAGGAAGTCAGGCAGGCAGTGCCGTGAGCAGCATCGGTCAGCAGGGTAATTGGGAACAGAATGCCAGCTGCCTCAGTAGTCATGCCGGGCCAGAGAGCAAACACCAAAATCCTGTTGGCAAACCCAGCAGGGCCATCACAACCTGGCCAAAGCAAACAGGGGCCGAGGCGTGCCTTTTGCAATGGACTCTCGCTTCCCCTTGGATCTGGCAGAAAGTGAGACTGAGCCCGCAGGGCCACGGGTCAGGGCTTCAAGGAGCCCTGGGGATGCTCATACCATCTCTGGGGGAGGGCCCAAGCTGGACCCTTGTTTTCCTTGCTGCGATCCCCTCTCAATGCAGGGAGAGCCCAAGGAAAATTGGATGAGGATAAAGCATTTTGGCATGTATTACTTTGTGTCTTTTTCACGTAGTCCTGTGAGATCAGTAGTATCCCCATCTTGCAGATGAGAACACTGAGGCCAGGGGCCATCAGAGACACAGAGCCAGGACTTCGTCTCCGGGGCTCTGATAGCATGTCTGCTGCATTTCTCATTCCCCCCGCCCTGAACTCCTCGATGTCAATTCCCACAGTCTAAACGGACTTGAGTTCTTTCCATTTCATAGCTGAGAAGCAGAGGCTCAAAGGACGTGTGTATGTAGGGGAGGAGGGTATTTTTGTTTTTAGACCAGAAAAATAGCTAGTTGACATCCCTGATTCTGTCTGCCACAGCCACCAGCCAAACAGAGGCCACCGAAATAAATATACTTAAGAATATTTCCAATTATTTGAATATTTCAAAAGTCTTTTTCCCCTCTTTATTTAAAAAACGTTTTTAATGATTATTTATTTTTGAGAGGGAGAGAGAGAGAGACAGAGTGTGAGCAGGGGAGGGGCAGAGAGAGAGGGAGACCCAGCATCTGAAGCAGGCTCCAGACTCTGAGCTGTCAGCACAGAGCTCTAGGCGGGGCTTGAACCCATGAACCTCGAGATCATGACCTGAGCCCAAGTCAGATGCTCAGCCCACTGAGCCAGCCAGGTGCCTCCTTCCCCTCTTTATTTGAACATAAACAATCTGAATCAAGATCTCTGGTTTCCGGGCTGTAATTTGGCTGTATTTGGAGGTAGCTTGAATAGACCCCCTTATGACCTGTCGGTGGTTTTAAGGCTCAGTGTGCCTATGAAAATTCATATTCCTTGCAGCCTAGTTGGGGAATTTATATTTCACGGAAAGATGCACAGTAGTTGTATTCATACCCGATGGAAGGATTGGCTTCCAAAAAGCCAGCTGTATGGATTCCCTATTTCCTTCTGGGTCTCCATGCCTCAGCAAATTTCCTGATTCTTTGAGAATTCCAGATTATTTTTCCAACGTGCCTGTTTGAGGGGAGGGAAAGAAAGGAGAAAGAAAAAGGAATCTTTCACTAGACTCGAATCCTGCAACGGGTCCTCTTTTCCCTGGCATTTTCCTTTGCCCTGCATCTGGGGACCCTGCCGGGAAATGTCCTCCGCCAGAAGGGGCCTGGGCAAGTGGAGGTGGAGGGCGGGCGTGATTGGAGCACGTTCTCCATTCCCCATCTCCTAAGAGGGGACTTAGAGGAACGGCAGGGTTGAGGATCCCCCGGAGAGAGAGAGAGCGCGCGCGCCCTGTGCGTAGCTGGTTTAGAGGTTCCTGTTAGGGAAGGTGAGCGCCAAAAACGCGCTTCGGCGGAATCTGCCCAGAATTGGAGATCAGGACGCATGGAGAGGAAAACCTCGCTGCCCAGGAGCCAGGGCCGCGTTGGTGCGCCAAGCGGAGTTGAGCCGATTCGGGGCGCTGAGCCCCGCGCTCCCGGGCGGGGACAAATCCCGGGTGGACCGTTGATCCCTGCCCGCCCCCGGCCCCGACGCCGCTGCGCCTCCGCGCGCTTCCTACCGAGCGCGTCCCGGCTCGGCCGCCAGGACCGGGGACCCGGCTCGGCCGCCAGGACCGGGGACCCGGCTCGGCCGTCCGCCGCGGGCTCCCGCAGAGAAGCCGGCCTTCGCCCCAGCGGGGTCCCGGAAGGACCGGCTGCGGCAGGAACACGTAGACCGGAGGTTGGGGGAGCTGCGCCCGAGCAGAACTGCTCAGGGCAGGGCCGACAGCCCGTACCAAGCGCCTTCCTCTCGTTGCTCTCCGGGCTGCGTGCGTCCCAGCGGCCCCGGTTCGGATACCCCAAAGCCGCAGGGGTAAAGCCCCCCGCAGGCGGCGTGCAGTCAGCTTCCTCCGGTATCGATTTAGGAATACGCGTCCCTGCTGTTTATTTAGTGCGTATTATGTGTCAGGCACGAGGTCAAGTGCTGTAGGAGCTTTATTATCCCCCAGACCACCTAATGGTGGGGGGGGGGGGGTTCAATTCCCATTTACAGATGAGAAAACTAGGGCCTGGGAGGCCGAGTAATGTTAGAAACAATATGTGTGGGAGGCAAGACTGAACATCGCCATGCCTCCAAGACCACCGGAAACCTCAGGGAGATCCTTCCAGGTCCACAGTTACTTGAACTTGACCTGCGCCCTTGCAATTAGTTTCTAGTGCAAAGATCAGTGTAATACCACACATGGGAACAGAGCATTCCCTGGTGTAGTCACCTCCACGCTGCCACTGTTCCCATAAGGACCCTGGAGGAAGACAGGGTGGGAAAGGCAGTTACCCCAGTTTTACAGAGTAGGAACGGGTTCAGCCACCTCCAGGCCATAGCTAGCTTGGAGTCCAGCTCCAAGAAAAGTCTTCTGATGTCCTAAGCCCTGAAGAGCTTTCAGGCAAGCCCTCTCCTGAATTATTTTCATTTTAAAAGTCAACGCAGTGCTGGAAACACAGGCTGTGGAGTGTCTCTGGACCATAGTAGCCAAGATCTACCTCTTGGTGTGGAGGGCTACAGCCCGGGTGACAGAGGGAAGGGAACTGAGCTGCCTCCCTTGCGTGGGATGCTGTGGCAAAGGAGTAGAGTTGAGTATGACTTTTCCTTTGATCCATTTCTCAGTCCCTCTAATCATCTGGCTGGGACTGATCGGAGGGCGAGTGGCCAAGGGTTTCTCCAGGACACATGCCTCGGGGCTTGGCAAGGTCGGAAAGGAAGCTGAGGCCATCAGACCATTGCTGCGGTCCACGCAGCGCTGGGCTATGCTATGCAAGGCGTGACACTCCGTGTGTTGACTTGATTCCAGCATCAGTTCTGTAGCTGCTAGCATCATCCCTCTTTTACAGGCAGGCAAGGAGATGCTGCTCAGGGCGAGGAAGACACTTGCTGGGGCCCAAGGCTGGTGGGCCCTGAGATCCAGGTCTATGCTGGCCCTGTTTGATCCACAGCTCCTCCGTAGGGGCCTAAGGATGGCTTTGAATCGGGAGCCTACACAGTCTCTTTCCACACCATTTTAGCATCAACAAAGGATAGCTGTGCAACCATGTACTTGAAGTTTAGTGACCCTGTCCCTCCCTAAGGAGTGAGGATTTCCATTTGGGCCCTGCTTACATCCTTAACGGCTCACAGATGCCCTGTCTCCCTTTAGAGGGATATTCTTGGGGTGATCCTGAGTGAATGGGAACAGGGCATCCAGCAGGAGAGAAACATCGCCCCACGGGATGGGCCTTCTTCGGCCTCCATAGGCAGCGCAGCCAACTCCCCAGGAAGGCCATCGGGCTGGATCTCCTGCAGGGGACAGGATTTGAGAGCCTCCCTGCCTCTGGGCCTCTCTCCTAACCGCCCCTCCCTCTCCTTGCTACCCCCTCGCCTTTCTGGTCCCACCAGTTTCCAAAGGGCTGAAGATGTTTACCCTGCGGAGCGAGGCCGGCTTGGGGCTGAGGTCAGAAGCCTGATTCACCGCAGGGAGGCACCCGGGCCCGGCCCCCACCCAGCGGTCCCCGGCGACCGCGAGCCGGGCGGCGGGTGGGGGAGATCGAGGCTGGGAAACGCCACCCCGCCCGGGCGGTAAATGCCTCCGCGACTCCCCTGCCCCAAGGGCATCCCTCCGGTGACCTGCCCTTCCTCCCGACTCTGCCGGCTACGCCCCGGACGCGCGCTACCCCGCGGGGGCACTCGAGGGGGTGGGGGCGGGGGCGCCCCTCACCCTCCAGTCCCAGTCCCCATTGAGATCGAAGGCTGCGGAGAAAGAGTGCCCATAACGCGCTCCACCTCACCCCCAATTCACTAAAAGACTTTGATGACCCCGGCCGAGGCGTCCCCTGCGGAAGGGCTAGAGATCTCTGCCCAGCAACCCCCCACCCCGACCCGGGCTGAAAGACTCTTCATTCTAGGGGAAGAGGAGCCTGGAGACAGAGGAAACCCAAGAACTTGCACCTTCTCACCCTCCAGGGGTTAGGGATTCAAAGGCTTGTATTTGAATCAAGGATGCCAGGCGGGGGGGGGGCGGGGGGGAGGCAGCATCCCCCTCTTTCTCTACCATTATCCCCACTTCAGAGCCCAGAAGGGGTTAATATTTCACCAGCTCCCCGCTTCCTTCCACCTGGAGGGTGGGAAAGGTCAAGTCCCAGGGGTGGAGCCGCCACGCGGTCCCAGGTGGGGTCCATGGGGCGGCCCCTCCTCGCCTGCGCAGCCCCCGCCGTCGCCCCGGCCCCCGCCTGACCCCGACGCACTGATAAGCCCCCAGACGGCCAAACATCGTTAACTTCTTTGCCTTTCTAGACTTCTCTGCCTGTCCTTTCTCCGACCTCGGGCTGAGGGGTCGCCTGGTGTGTGCCTGTATTTCCTCCAGGAATCCTACACCTCACGCATTCTGCCTCCCCTGCACATCCCCTTCCCCATCCTCGTGCTTTGGGACCAAGCACGGCCAACTTTCTGTGACACCCGGTTGGTGTAAAATAGTGTTCCCTCGCCCTCCGCTTTGTCCCGGCTCATCTTGCCTCTCTGGTCCCTGTCTTAGAAGACTTCCAGAAAACCGTAAAAAATCAAGAGAAAAAGGGGGAGTTGATGTTGGAGAATGTCAACAACGATCTCAGAAACTGAAACTTAGAATCCCTCTCAGCTCAACTCTGACTATGGGGGGAGGGGAGAAGGGTTGGATTTGTCCTCCCGGATCCCACAACCGAATAATGCTGTTGCTTGTTTCTCTCTGCCTGTTAAAACTCCGCTCACACACACAATAGGGAGATATCAGACAGATCCGAGTCAGGGTCTACACCCAAACAACCTGTTGCTGGGAAGCATCGGGATGGTGGTTTTCCTCTGGTGTGCGACAAAGTGTGGATCATGGCCCCAAGGTCGCAGACCATCTGTCAGTGTGGAGGGGGCCTCGCTTAGAAAGCTGATCATTCCCCACTGGCAACATGGATTCTGCCTTCATCTCTTCTCCCCACTCCTTCTCCCAAGAAAGAGAAGGCTCCTGGAAAAGACCCCTGGAAGACAGGCTCTGGCCAAAGTGGCTGGGTGCAGGGGTGGGGTGCAGGGAGGTGGGGAACTGGCATCCACGGGAGAGGGCACAGGGGTGGGGATGGGAGCTCTTCTTTCCTGGAGGGGCCACCTTCCTTTCTCGACAGGAACTGAGGTCTTAAGTCCAAGCGCACGGTTTATACCGATTCGAGCAATTACTTGTATACGTTGGAACATTTTCTAACTTAAATTTTTTTAACGTTTCTTTATTTTTGAGAGACAGAGGGAGACAGAGCATGAGCGAGGGAGGAGCAAAAAGAGAGGGAGACACAGCATCCCCAGCAGGCTCCAGGATCTGAGCTGTAAGCACAGAGCCCGGGGCGAGGCTCAAACTCTCCAATGGTAAAAAGATCACGACCTGTGCCGAAGTCGGATGCTTAACCGACTGAGCCACTCAGGTGCCCCATCATTTTCTAACTTAAAATAATGCAGTCACAGGACCAAAAATCAAAATGTCGTTCGATCAGAAATTAGGTAATAAAAGCCCTTAGACTTCTCTGGAAATAAAGACAGGTCTTCTGACAAAAAAAGAAGGAGAAGAAAGGAATGAAAGGAAGAAAGGAAGGAAGGAAGAAAGAGAGAGAAAGAAAAGAAATGAAATAGAAAATAAGTTATTACCTGAATAGTAGTCTTAAAAATCTTTAACATTTAACGTACCCAATCTATATGTCACTTTCAACAATTCTGAGGGCATCAAACTTAATAACAACACCTTGGGGGAAAGTAGATCTCATTTTCGATCCTTAAACACGGCGCTGACACATCTGACCGGATTGGAGACCTCACGCCCCACCCCCACCCCCAAAGTTGTTAGCAGGTTCCTGACGCGCAGTAAGTGCTCAGTAAATGTTTGCAAAATCTTCTCCTCCTCGCTGCACGGGGCCTGGCTCCCGTCCCCGGAACTTTGCAGGGTCTGAATTCTCTGTTGACCTTTCCTCTAAAGATCTGCTAGGTTTTTTGCCCAGTGTCTTGACTGGTATCTCAGGTACATAAAACGGATGCAAACCATTCTGTCTTCCAAAGAATTCCTGAAAGTGCCAAGAAGGGGAGGCTGAGCAGTAATCCCTAGCAAAGTGCTGGCGACAGTTCCAAGGCACACTGACGGCAAATCCGGTGCGTCTGAAAGAGGCTGAATTTGCCACCGAGCCTGGGACAGTGCAGACCCTGCCCGGAGTGGTGTGGGGGCGAGGCGTGGGGGGGGCTGGCCTCACTGCAGGGACCCTGTAGCTGAAAAGAGTGATCTCTACAGCCCCTCCAATCCCTCCAACTCCTCCTCGCTTGCCTCCCTCAACGCCCCCAACTCCAGCTCCACTGATGCTCCTGTCCCCAGCCAGTCTTTGCTGTCCCATGTGTCCTCTGGGGACATAATAAGCTTGTAGCGATCCCTGGGTCGTGGAAGGGAGCGGCCAGGTGTACTCGCTGTCTTTTCTCAGTTCCCCAGAAAACTGAAGGCTGAGAAGGCTTCACCTTTCCAGAAGCCCATCTGCCAGGTGCCAGGTGCCATATCTTAGACCCCACTCCAATGTTCTAGTGTTGGGTGAGAGACTGGGGACCAGGTAAGGGGGTGCCCTGGGCTTGAGGTCTCAGTTCAGCAGCGCTGAAGCTTCCATCCCAATCCAGCTTGGGACTTTTCTGTGTCTTCTCATTTTTTTTTAAAGTAAGCTCTAAACCCAACGTGGACTCAGACTCACAACCCGAGAGGAAGAGTCGCATCCTCTATCGACTGGAGCCAGTCAGACACCCCTGTGTCTTCTAAACTTAAGGGGAGTCCAAGAAGAGATGGTTAAGAAAAAAACCCAAATCTCCCTCCATTTTCCAATACAGATGGAATTCTGCAAGAGGAAATCCAAATGGACAATAGTTCAAAATCTACACCCCATTCCCTCCATTCTGTGCTGAATCTCCAGGAAAAAAAGGTCGGGAAACCCCCAATACCTTATAGATGGAGAAACTTTAAATCCTCTGTCACATATATAACCCTACCAACAGAACAAAGCCGGAATCTTATATTGTAATAAAGTATCATAAAAACAAATTAGTAAGAATCTAGGTCAACAAAAAGCAACAGAAAATGGCGGGGAAGGGGGAGAGGACAGGAAAAGACAATTCTCTAGAAAGGGACAGACGAATTTCTTTTAACACCGTGAAAATAAGTTCAAACTCTGGGCACATTAAAACTGCACAAGGCTTTTGATACGGCCCATTTCTAAGAATATAGCATACAGATACACTTGTACGTGGACGCGGAGCCGTGTAAATTGCATATAGTAGCAGGAAAAAGGGGGAAGAGAAAATCGGAAATAATGTAAATATCTATCAATAGTTGCCTGGTTAGTTAGTTATGGGACAACCATACGATAAAACGGAGGCATTAGTACATTAAAAAGGAGGCATTTAGCAAAGATACTGAACCATTATCAACATGACTTAAAAAATAAAAGACAAAACCTTGTGTATAGTATGCTTCCATTTATGTGTTAAAGGCTCTATTTGTAAGGGTACAGAAACTCCACACTTGCTTCTGAGGTAAGAAGCGGGACAAAGAACCACTTTTCTTTTCAATGAATGGCTTTTGGGCACTTTTGAATTTTTCCTTCAGCCACCATTATCTATTTAAAAAAAAAAGATTAAAATCTGGAAATTATTATTTTAATAGTGTTCCTTTTTAGTTATATGGGCAATAGAAGCTTATTATGGAAAAAAATGAAAATCAAAAAATTAAAAACAAATTGCATTTCTGTTTGGAAGGTCTCGTGTGCACAACCTTGAAAATCACTAAAGAGTAGGCTTTTCTCAGATCATTGAAACTAATAAAAATCAGGTCGTTGACTTAATTCATGACAAAATATAAAAACAAAGCCAGTTGTTTCTGAAGCAGGTTTGCAGAGTTCAATGCAAGGAGAACGATGCGAAAGCAGGTATTTAATCGGCAGTCCGGGAGAAAAGACGAATTCGGTGGGGGTGGAGGGTGTTGAGGAACTAATTCTGAGTTCCCAGGCCGGGTCTACACAGCAGAGACCCTCCAGATGAAGAAGGAAAAAGCCATTTTTGCGCCATGAAGAATTTGCGCCATTCAGACCAAAAAAATGAAGCCAAAGTCTAACCGTTCCTTTTTAAGTGGAAACCTAGGCACTGTGTGTGTCTGTTGGGGGGCTCCCCGACTTCCCCGGAGATCTGCAGATCCCCGCCCCTCTGTCCCCCTCCACGGCCGCGGGGAGCCGAGGCCACTGGGCCACTGGGCCGCGGGGGTCGGGGCCCCAGGACTTCTGAGAAAGGAGACGGGGCAGGAAGAGCGTGCACCTACCCATGACGGAAAGAAATGCTTCTCTAGGGAAATGCATCCCCCACTCCGCGGCCCTCTGCGCCCTCCCCCGCCCCCCCCTCCTCCAGGCGAGAGGTGAGGACCCGCACCCTGGGCCCTTCGCTCCCCGACGCGGCCCGCTTCGGGCAATCTCACCGGGTTGGGCCGGTTCCCGCGCGCCTTACTCGAAAGGCGGTCGGCCCCGGGTTCGTGTTTTCCAAGGCTTTGGTGAGGGAGTCGGCGGACCTGAGGTTCTCACGCTGCCTGCGCTGAGCTGGGCACCCCCCGCCTCCCGAAAAACATGGGGGGCAAAAGCGGGGCGCCTGTGAGTACGCTGCTCCCACGCTTTTCCGTTGGGGCGTCTCTGGGCCCTTTCTTGCTCTCGATGTCTCTGGAGCGACCAGAGACCAACTCCGACCCCCGGTGCTTGGGCCTGGGGGCAAATCCCCTCCCTACGACTTTGCCCAAATCTTCTTTCCTGCCTAGATCGACGCCTCGGCTATCTTCCCGGTCTCCCTCGCTAAAAATAGAGGGAAACTGAGGCACAGAAGATGCAAGAGATTTGCTGGAATTGGGGTAGGAGATCTTGGGGATGGTTTCTTGGTCAGTGGGATCCTTGGCGAGCCTGGAAGATGCATGGTGTGAAGGCGAACAGACAGGGAAGGGTGGGCCAAGTTGGGGGTGAGGGACATCTGGGCCAGCAGAGCGGGGACTGGAGGACTAGGGGACCCCACCCCCAGGAGCCCCCACGAGGAGCCCTGGGGAGGAGGACTCTGACTTGAGAGCCACCAAGCCAACCTCGCAGGCTCCTGGTGTCGTTTCAAAAACCAGAGGCTGAAATGATCCAAACATTACAGGAATTATAAACCGACTGGATTTACTCTCAAACCAGAAATTTCCTCCCTTTTCCCCTTTCTCTCCCTTACTGGGGAGCCTGCCTCCCGAGATCAGTTCCCTCCAAAGAAACTGCTAAATGAAGGAAGATTGGCGTCAGCTGAGCAGGGCCCTTGGCTTCGTCTTCCCCTGTCGCCCGCTCCATCTCCCCCTTCCCCTGCTGGACTGGGATGGCGAAAACTGGGTGGCGGGGAAGGCTTGGAATCAGAGTATTTGCCCAAATGCTCCAGATTTCTTTGAGTAAATGTGTCCATGTCACACTAAACAAGAGGAGAGGACCAACAAGAAGGCTAATACTCCAAAGAAGAACAAAACTGCATTAACTTTGGGAGACACTAAAATTGTGGGGGGGTGGTCGTCTCTGGTCTTGCTTCTGGATGTGCGATTAGAGTTGACAAAACCTCAGGATCAGTCTAGATTGTGTGGTTTATGGGCAACAAACCAGAACACTTTCGCTCCAATATTCAATCAATAAAGGTGAAAGATTTTGCCCCCCCCCCGCCCCGCCCCGCCATGGGGGCAGGGGTGGGGGCGGTGGGTCTGCTGGTGGATAAGGGCAAAGCGGGCCTGACCAGGTCGTTGCAGGGGTTAACAACTCAGGTAAAGGGAAGATTCCAGCCCATCAATTCCTGTTTGGCCAACGAAAAGCTGAACAATGGCTCCGGTTTATTTCTCCCAGCACTGGCTGCACTGGCTGGCTATTTTGGCATCCTAGAAAGCCAGCCTAGCCGGGGCGTGAACTGGGTCATTTTTCCTGTGTCCACCCGGGTGTGGACGATCCCAGCCCCTGCTGCCCTCCCTTCCGGCTTGCTAGGACTTTCCTTTGCTCAGGGTGCACTGAAATTCCCTAATTTCTTCAACTTCAATGTTCATCCCATCCCATCCCCCATATATGCTCCGATCTGTCCCTCTCTCTCTCTGTCACAGACTGCATCCGTTTCTCTGGGTGTGTGTGTGGGGGGGTCCTCTGGATTCAGTTCCTCGGGGCTGGTGAAGGAATTAACTGATTACTGTTTAATTGGCTCCTTCAGATGCTCTGTGGGGGCATCTGTGTGTGAGGACGCAGCTGCCATCTGTGGTCCTGTCAGTCTGTCTTTTCACAGGTCGGGGGTGGGGGTGGGGGGAGCGGGGGTACTTGTGGGTGGTGCCTGTCTTCCTGGGGACCCACCCCCACCCCCTCTGTTTATTAAATCCCCACACACTTTGAAATGACCTCAACGTTTCTTTCCTCCTAAAACTAAAAACTCCAGCGAGCCAGAGATGCAAGCGGATTTTCGTTTTGTTTCAGTTCGTAGTCTCGTTGGCCAGGCTGTGAATGGAAAAAAAATGTCGAGGCCAAGAATCCGGCTGAGATGCGGACTTCTGCCGCCATTTGGAAGGATGTGGGGAACTGTAGGGGCCGGCTAGGACCGAGTTCTGGGGGCCAGAGGGAGCTGAGGGCTTTGGCCTCCCCTTTACTAAAAAATAAATAAGTTCTGGCATCCAAATCAAGGAAGGAAATTAAAGGAAGCAAAAGGGAAAAGAGAACCAGGAAGAAAAACCTGGAGGAGGTCTTTCTTAGGTCAGAGCTGGCTCGGTACAGGGTCCCTGGCAGGGCCTGCCACACTCCACTTGGAAGCCACAGACTGAGAGAAAGTCTCTTCTAGTCTTTCCTTCCTTTTCCCACCCAAAGACTCAGACTCCTCTGGGGCAGGACCCCCAGACACAACACCGGAGTCTCCCACCCCCTCTGGTGGAACTCTGGGCGGCTGGCTTGAATACCTGCCCCTCCTTATGCTCCCACCCCATTCTGCACTGCCTTCATCAGGGGGAAGGAGCCTGGCCAACAGGCGTCACTGCCAAGAGTCCCTAGACTGTCCCCTCCCCCCCAATCACTGTATTTCCAGATTCTTTTTTTTTTTTTTGGTCTTCTTTAATATTTATTTATTTTTGAGAGAAAGAGAGTGGGAGAGGGGCAGAGAAAGAGGGAGACAGGATCCGGAGCAGGCTCCCCGCAGACAGCAAAGAGCCTGATGTAGGGCTCAAACTCACGAACCGTTGAGATCCTGACCTGAGCTGAAGCCGAGTGCTCCACCGACTGAGCCACCCAGGTACCCCTAGGTTCTCTTTAAAGAAACAGCTTCAGCTTCCCAACCCCAGCAAGTCAAGAAAAAGTTTTTAAAATGTAGATTCCCTGATTCCGGGAACCATCCCTGCAATGCTAATGGCTCTATAGGGGGTCCTGCCCTCCTAGTGTCAGGAGCTTGTTTTGTAGATGGGGGGCCCGGCCGGAGGAGCGAAGAGCATTTAAGTTTGTAGGAAAGGAGTTTAAATCCCAGGCGGAGACTCCACGTTGCACAGCAGGGACCTCAGGACGTAAGGCAAACGTAAATCTTGGATGATAAGAACCCCAGCAGGAGGAGGCCGTACCACTGGCAGCTCAGCAGAAGCAGAATTCAACACAAATTTCTTTTCTGCAGTGAGATGGCTACACATGTTCTTTGCAGATACTGCCAAACAAGTGAATAAGGAGTATAAACGTGTGTGTGTATAAAACACCAGATTTTCTTTTTTTTTTTTTTCCGAAATGTTTATTTATTTTTGAGAGAGAGACAGAGTGCCAGCAGGGGAGGGGCAGAGAGAGAGGGAGACACAGATTCCAAAGCAGGCTCCGGGATCTGAGCCATCAGCACAGAGCCCGACGCGGGGCTCGGACCCACGAACCACGAGATCACGACCTGAGACTTTCTAAGAAAGAAATCCTATCAAATAAGCTGTCAAGAAAACAAAATGCAATCTCTTAATACTCCTAGCCAGCTGTGTAAGCTCATTCTCCCTCGCTCAGGCATTCTCTCTCTCTCTCTCTCTCTCTCTCTCTCTCTCTCTCTCTCTCTCTCTCTCTCTCTCTCTCGGCGTCACTGCTGCTGGCATGAGTAAGCTCCCTTTAAGCTAAAGTCACACTTCTATCCCCCCCTCAGACTTTCAAAGGATAAATACAAGTTTTGTGTGTGTGTCTCAGAATCACAAGCAGCGTGACTCAGGATAAATTATGTGAGATTCAGTTTACGAGGGCAAATTGTGTTTCACACATGAGTCATTCTTGAATAACCCAATAATTAATTAAACCATGTCCTGCGGGGGAGAATTTATTACAGTCGCAGGCTTTTTATGAGCTAGGTGTAGTTTGGAGATGAAAAATGTGAGTGTTCTTCAGTGAGGTCTGCGCTCCATTCTGCACCAGCTCTCACGGGGACTCCCTCTCGCCGGGTCCCAGAGGAGGTGGGAGGGACTTGAGCCTGGAAGGGTAGAGGGGAGCAGCTGGGTGGCCCTCCCCACCCCCACCTCCTTCAGTTTCTGTAGCCAGGGCCCCTGCCAGTGTCTTCTGGAACTCTCCTCTCAGAAACAGGTTGGGGTTTGGGGTTGATGGAGGCAGTAGAGGTGGGAGCCTTGGAGAGAGGGAAGGGGCGTGAGCTGCAGGGAGGGGGCGCAGCGTTGAGACAAAATCCAGGCTCCTCGGCAGTCCCTCGGTATGTGGGGGGTGGGCATCCTGATACTCCTCTCCAGGCCTAGAGGTCACAGCTTCTCTGACTGGACGCCACCAAGCGCAGGTCTCTTCCCGGTTGCAGAGGTGATGTGGTGTGGGTGTGGGGGAGGTGCTTCTCCACAGGAGTGAGGCCCGAACAAGGCTGGAGCCCGGTTCCTCTTCTCGCAGTAGAAATCTTCACCTTCTCAGACCCCGGGAACTGGGAGAGAAACAACCCCTTATTTACATATGTATAGTCTACTTTCAGTTATCGCTTCCTTCCTCTTTGTCTCCTAGCTGCCTTGTACGGTTGGGCAGAGAAAATCGCTTCCATTTTGCAGAAGTGAGACTGAGGGTCTGAGAGAGGAGATGGCTAGCCCAACAGCACACGGCTGGCAACGTGTGACAGAGCAGGGACAGAGGTTCAAGCTGGCCCCGGTCAGGGATGCCCCAGGGGGCAGAAAGGAGTAAGGGGTGCCAAAGCTAGCCTGGCTACTCCACCTCAGAAACACACCGCACTCCGGTTCCCTTGGGAAGCGTGGAGCTCCCTGGGGGCATCCCCATGGAAGGACGTGGACAGTAGCGCGCAGCGGCGACAATCTTGCTTCTAGGTCTGGGACTGTATATTCAGTCTTGGACACTTTCTGGAAGTTGGATAACCCAACGTTCCATCAGAGGATCCTATTCTAGGCTGTGGAGGGTGGGAGAGGAAAGGGGGGCTTCTCCCATTCCAAGAGCAATAGGGGAACCAAAACAAATCAGGAAGTTGGGGGGGGCATCTGCCCGGCAGGCTCCTGTCCCTTTGGGAAGGAGCAGAGAGAACTGGGTAGCTCTTCTGTCCCCAGCCAGCTGCCGTGGACAGTGGGGCAGGAACCTATAAGAATAACCTGTTTGGTTCAACATAGAGCAGTGATCTTAAAATTCTTTTTATTTTACTTTTTAAAGACACAGAGAGAGAGAACATAAGAAAGGAGAGGGACAGAGGAAGAAAGAGAGAATCTTAAGCAGGCTGCACGCTCAGCAGGGAGCCCCACTCGGGGCTCGACCGCACGACCCTGACATCATGAGCTGGGTGGAAATCAAGAATCGGATGCTTAACCCACCAAGCGACCCAGGCACCCCTAGGGCGGTAATTTTTTTCTGAGGATGATCAATACTTTTGAGAATTAGGTTGACCCAGGTTTTAAATGAATAAATGGCACGAGAAAAAGGAGAGGAGGAAACTACTATTAGTTATAAGCAAGTCCCTGAAATAAGGCTGGCCAGGAGTTGATAATTGTTGAGGCTGAATGAGAAGTATAAAGCAAGCATTATTCTCTTCTGCATATGTAAATTTTACTTCTTTTTGTTTTTGTTAATATTTACTTTTCTGATACGTGAAATTTGCCACTAAACTAATCAGTAAAGTGTGGGTCCATATCCCAAAGAAACACATACACGCACCAACTTTCACCCCCAATTTCAAGGCGTGAGCCCGTGGAATCAGGTTTACACTCTTCAGGCTTACCAGCCCCCTATTTCCCCCAGGACAGGACAGAATTGGAAAATGATTTAGCAGATCAACCACAGCATAGTCTCCGCAGTGCTGTGGGTGTGGGCAGCCCAGCTATCAGGCATTAAGGAGTGTGGACTCCAGACATCGGGGAATAGATGAGAATTTCCCAGCGCGGCTCTGTTGTTGCTCATATAGACTCAGCTCTGAAGAGAGACAGAATGGGGAGAGGTAGGGTGGAGTAGGGTGGAGGCAGGGGAGTTGAATTCAGTCCCCATCTTTGTAGTTTTAAAAATCAAGAGGGGCAGGGGTCTATATTTTATTCTTCCCAAACCCTTTATTTTTCCCTTTTCTCTTTGATAACTTCTCAAATATCTTATGTCGACTTTCAGTGTGAGTTTGTACTTTTTAATGAGATGTATTTCCATTTCAAAGCCTGGAAACAGATTGGTGTTTGAACAGGGAAGAGAAAGTGAAATGGTCAGAGCCTGGATTTGGGGCCACAAAGACACGTGTTGGAGTCCAGCCTTCATCATTCATTAGCCTCTAGAAACGGAACCAATTAATCTCCTAAACCTTAGTTTTCTTATCTACAATAAAACAAAAACAGAAACAAACAAACAAACAAAAAAAAACCCCAGTAGTAACAATTGCCCTCTATTCAGCTCTGTTGTGGGGAGGATTAAATGAAAGTGACATACAAGGCGCTTACAGTCCCTGGCACAGGACACCAAGGGTTAGGATCCTAACAAGAATTCGGAAGTGGCCCCCGGAGAAGCCTGAGGGGCACCGGGACGGGGATGTAGTGGTCTGTAGGGGTCTGGCTGGCCAAAGTGGCGTCCAGGGAACGCCATCCGGAGCCCGGTCGCACGCTCTAGCGCACCGCTTCGGACAACGCACTAAGCAGGTTTTGGTCCAGCGGGGACTTCTGTCTAGAGGTAGAGCTTCTGCCTCAGGATAAGGGCTCCCTATTAGGAAGGGGCATCTAATGGCACAGAGGTCTCTGGGTCTCTAGGAGGAGGCTCCCACACTCTCCAGCAGTGTTCTCTGAGGTCAGGATGATCCATCCGCGGGGACACTTTGCCATCCAAGAGCGGCTGGGGAAATCTCGCTGGGCGCGGTGTGTTCCGCCACAGTACTGAAAAATCTGCCTGACCCGGTGTTTAACACGCACAGAAGTAAAAGAAGAAAGGTCTTGGACGAAAGAGAGAAAATCTTTAGGCCACCTCTCCTCTTGATGGAGAGTTGTTCCTACGATCCTTGGGTTCCTATGAAATTTCCTTTCTGGAGGGAGCCTCTAGCCCCCTGGCACGGATCTGAGACCACAAAAGGCCCCTGGAGGAAGAGTTGGTCTACCCTGCATCTTTGCCAGCCCTGGTTCAAGCCTTGGCCAGCACCCCTGGGATCGGTGATTCCTGAGGCTAGAAACACCAGGCAGACGGGCGAGCGGGGGACAATGAATGACGCAGAACCTGAAGGTAGGCTGGTACATGGGAATTCCAATCCAAGGCTGGAGGGCGAGCACCCCTCCCCCCCAATCCTTGTCTGCATCAGCCAACACACGTAAACAGAGATCTGAGCTGGGTGGACCTTGCCAGATTGCAGGGGTTGTTGAGGAATTGGTAGGGATGGAGAGATGGAGTGGGGGTCTGCTTACCATGGCTCTTCCCCAGGCCTCCATCTGGGCCTCTAGGGCTGAGCCCCGTTCTAAGGGAAATTTTCCAGGCTAAACCTTAGGAATAGGAAACTAAAAACTTGGTCTTGCTCAATGGGGCTGGAACAGCCAGACCAGGAGTCCCTCAGCCTGAGAGGAAGTGCCTTTGTGGCCAAGCTTTGGCCCTATAGGCCCAGTAGATGTGGGGCCAAACTTGCAGAGCTTTATATAATCATATCTCGGTCAGCCTGGCTTCTGGGATTCCCCCGGGGCAGGCATGAGAGGGACAGTCAGGGTGGCACTGGAAGTTCCCACAATGCATCTGGCTTCCATAGCCGTCTACCTTCCGTGTTCTTCATCTCGCCTCCTGCTCCCAACATGGCAGCTCAAAGCTGCCTGGAACCACAGAACTGGCCCTTCATTCTGAGGTCAATTTTTTCTGGTTTGAGCAAATCAGCTTCTTTCTCTCGGCATCTGCCGTCCAGCCACCCTAGTACATAGCTGGCTCAAACTGAATGATCTCTAAGAATCCTCCCAACCCGAAACACCCACTAACCAGTTAGAGTAACTACAGAATTTGGGACATCCTATTCTTCAAAGGGAAAAGAGAGAAAGGGGAGCCCCACAACATTCCCCAGTTAGAGATGGCCCTAATGAATGATTCCATAGGAGGGGGCTTTTCTATCCTCTTAAGCTCCTAGACCCTCAGCCCCTGGTGTTAGTTTTTACACAGTAGCTTCCAAGATCAAAATCTGCTTTGAGGCCCTACCCCAGCCATATAAGCAACTAAGAGGAGAGCAAAGTTCTTCGTGTCTCTGGGGAAAGATCTCTGGCACCCAAGGCCAATGGCAGTTACCAGTCTCCTCTAATTGCAGACAGAGCTATAGACTCTGTGGAGACCAAATACAAAACAATGTTTTTGGCAGGAGACTTTTCAATTTAAAACGAAAGGCATTTCATCTACCATCTCAGAGCTTTTAGAAAACCCTCAAAGGAAGCTAGAGGGGAAGAAGTACTAGTTTAAGCCAGAAATCCAGCGCCCGGAGCTCTGCTCCAATCCCACGTTAATGGGATTTTGTGTTAATGGGGGGGTTCCCTCTGAATGGCCCAGTATCAGCTCTGGACATTTAGGGTCAATGTAGGCAGGTGGCCGACAATCAGCCAGATTCCTCCAGATTCATAACATGTTGGTGTCTGGGGTAAATGGCTGACCCACAACCTTAGTGGCCTAAGATGGGCTTTTCTGCAGGTCAGAGCACTTAGGGAGTAACCAGGGGCCATCTGACCTTCATTTCAGGCTGGAGCTGAGGTTCAGAGAACCAGATGGTGTGTGTGTGTGTGTGTGTGTGTGTGTGTGTGTGTGTGTGTGTATGAAATGCCTCATTTTCTCCTCTCCCAACTTCGTTTCTTGGAACAGATAACTCAGTGGAAAGCAAAGGGAAAATCTTTTGTAATAGAGGTTGGGGGAGAGAAAAAGAAGGTAGGGCCACAAGAAGGTCAAGTTCTGGACCACTGGAAGGGTCGCTGGGCTCAGCGAGGAAAAGGAGGGAAGTCGGCCCGTGATAATTGACCCACAGAGCCAAGTCCCAGGGCAGGGCTCCCTCAAGGACTTAATAACTTTGCCCCACCCTAGATATCTCAGAATAATCAGTGGCCAGCCCAGTGGCCTCTTTGTGGCCCTTTCCAGGGTTTTCCTCCCCACTAACGCCCTCAACCTCCAGGAATTCTGTCTCCCCTGGTCCTGAATGCTGAAGCGGGCTTAGCGAGCTTGTCCAGCCCTTCCCTCCTTAGACAGGCCAACAGGCCGAGGGGAACACAGAGGCTCCGAGAGGGGAAATGACTTCGCCCACCCAAACCTTGGTTAGGACTTGAGCCCTGCCGTCCCGCCCTCTAGACCCCAAATTCCTAGCAGTTGGGGCCAGACCCACACTGGGCTCTTCTGGGTTGGGTGCTGGGCTGGGTGACTGAGGTTCTCCCCAGTAAAGCCCAGGATGGGAAGAGGGGGCCGGGGACTTTGGGGCCGGCAGGCCCTCTCACTGGACACACAGCACGCGTGGCAGGCTTCTGGTGCACAGCTGCAGGACCAAAGGCCTGGAGGCTCTTGGTCTCTTTTCACTGACCCTCAGTTCTGCCCCCACCCCCGTCCTTACTCTCTCCTTCCTGCCCCTGCTCCAGACCCCACTCACGGCGCTTGGGCTTCACGAGGTGCTTCTTTAATGTCCAGGCACCATCAAGGTCGGTGGCCGCTCCTCCTAGCAGACCATCTTTAGATCGCTCCTCAGATCAGTGTTCCGTGCTGGAGGCCGTGATCGGCTCATTTCATCGCTCTGTCCTACCGCCTTCGCTTCTAAAGCCCTTGAGTTTGTCCTGAGAGGGTCCTAATCCCCCGGATGTCTCCAGGCTTCTCTGGGTGGGGAGAGGATAGTGACCTCCTTCTTAAGAACTGTGCCTCCGGTCTCTGATTCTTGTAGCTCCTGGACCGGACCATCAATTTGTCCAAAAGGCTTTCCTCTAAGGTCAGGAAAGGCTCACTCGAACTTCAGTTCACAGAGAAGGGTCTGGGAGCCCTCTCATCCCGGCTCCGCAGCCGGCGACCCCACGCCAGGCCGCCCTGCAGACCGATCTTGCCAAGAGCAGGCTCTGACCCCCGAGAGCTGCCGCTCCCCAGGCCCCTTCCAGACTTCGGAGAAGAACAATGGAAAATTGAGAGGACTGAAAACGAAACAAGGAGTGTGCGTGTTGAGGGGGGGAGGGGACAGAGAAAAGTAAATCAGAGATGAGAGAGAAAGAAATTGAAAAAAAAAAGAAATAAATGAGAAGGAAGGACAGAAAAGGAGGAAGGAAGGAAACAAGAGAAAACGAAAGAAAGAAAAAAGAAAGGAGGAAAAAGCAAACAAAGAAAAAAATAGGGTAAGGGACAGATCGGGAGAAAGAGACCGAAGGATAAATAAAGGAACATGGGGAGGGGGAGGGGGGAGGAGGTAAGCAATAGAGACAAAAAGAAAGAATGTGAGAAAGAGCGCACAAAAAGAAAGGTGATTAAAATTGGAGGAAAGAAAGGCGGAAAGGAAAAGATACCAAGAGACTAAAGACAGACGAAGGAAAACACAGAAAGAAAGGACGTTAGAAAAGACGGTAGAAAAGAGTACATCCCATTAGGCCCTTTTCAGAAAGGTAGCGACTCCAAGCAGGGTCGCGGCCGCCAGAGCCCTGACCTTTCCAAAAGAACTGTCTCCACAATGGATAAATTCGCGTTGTTCTTCGCGGCCGACCCGAGGCCTTCGGTCGTCGTGAATCTACACATTGTTCCAGGGGTAGAACCGAGACACCGGCGCTCACCTTGCTTTACAAAAAATCATACATAATTTAACAAATGCCCCAAGTGGGCCGAGGGGACGCCTGTCGCCCCCTCCCCCTCGCTGGCGGTCCGGGCCCGGGCGGGGGCGGGAGCTGACAAGGAGGTTCCAAGTCCCCGTAGCCGGAACCCCTGGGGGCGCGGCGGCCGCGCTCAAAGGCCGGGCTGTAAAGGTCATAGGCGGTCCGTGGGGCCGCGCTGAATGGGCTCCCGGAGGTAAACAGACTCTTAACTTTCAACTTGGCCTTGACCTTCCTGGAGGTGTCTGGGCGGTATGTAAAGAAGCAGCCGAGGCTTTCAGCGTGTTTGACTGCATCCGTAAAGGGAGCTGGGGGATGGGGGACCTCTCGGGGGTCCTGGAGGGTCTGCTTGGAGGCTCCCAGCAGGACACAAAGGAGTCTGTGGGGCGGGGGACGGTGAAGGGTTGGCTCGGCCTGGGCGGGCTGGGAGGTCAGGAGGCCTGGGTTGTCCTGAGACCTCAACCCAGCTCACATGGGGCTCTAGGGACGGTTTGGAGGCTCTGAGCCTCAGTTTCTCTTTGTGGGAATCTCAGGCGTACACAGGGCTGAAAGAGGCAAGTGAGGAGCGACAGGCAGTCTTTAGGACAACTGTGCTTCTCTTTTCAAATAAGAAAAGGGTGGTTGTAGCTCATCCGGATACCCAGAAAACACCAACAGAACTCATATTTATTCAGTTTATAAAATGCTCTCAAGTGCAACGTCCCATTGAATCTTCACAGCATTTCTGTGAAGTAGGAATTCTCGTCCCCATAAGGACACAGATAATTTTTACAGATGAGGGAATTAGTCATACCTTACCTGACGTCAGTTAACGACTATGACAGGTCACAGATCCATGTCTGTATACATATATGAGAAATGGGAACACATGGTATGTGCTAATAAGTATGACATCCAGAAGGATTCCCTGGGATCTAGTAGATACTAAATAAATTGCAGAGTATAACAAAAACAGAAACAAAAATCCTATAGAGTATTTGTATTGAAATGTATCTGTTGTACATGGGGCTCTGTAGCACAGCTGGAGAGCTCCCCAGCAAGGTTTGGGTTAATAATCTCTGCATTCCAGAGAAATGCCGAGCTAAGTGCATTTCCATGGCCACGAACCAGAACATGACATACCCCCAAATCACAAGGGTAGGCAGTGTTGCTAGGAATCTTTAAATTTTTTTTATTTATTTTCCCTCCCCAAAACAGAGATAAAACTGCCGTACAGTAAAACACAGACTATCAAGTATACAGCTTGAATCTTCAGAGTGAACACAGCCACGTAACTAGCAAGCAGATTGAGATTGAGAACATTTCCAGCGCCCGAGAAAGCTTCCTCATGTCTCCTCTCAGTCGGGAACCTCCCTACCCGAGGTCATCTCTTCTGACCTCTATCACCGTAGATTCATTCTGCCTGTTCTTGAACTGCACAGAAATTGGATCATACAAAAGTCACTCTCTTGCGTCTGGTTACTTTCATTCACGTATCTGTGGGATTCATCTATGCTGTTGTAGCAGTATGTTTTTTATTGCTGTGTAGTACTCCATTATTTAATTATAGCATGATTTATTTACCCATTCTATTTTTTTATTTTTTACATTTATTTATTTTTGAGAGACAGGGAGAGGCAGAGCACAAGTGGGGGAGGAGCAGGGAGAGAACGAGACACAGAATCTGAAGCAGACTCTGGACTCTGAGCTGTCAGCACAGAGCTGGATATGGGGCTCGAACTCACGAACCATGAGATCATGACCTGAGCCGAAGCCGGACACTCAACCGACTAAGCCACCCAGGCACCCCTGGTACATGCCTTTTGATGGACATAAACGTTCATTTCTTTTTTCTTTAAATTTTTCAATTTTTTTTTGAGAGAGAGAGAGAGAGAGAGAGAGAGAGACAGAGAGAGACAGAGAGAGAATTAGTTGGGGAGGAGCAGAGCGAGAGGGAGACACAGAATCTGAAGCAGGCTCCAGGCTCCAAGCTGTCAGCACAAACCCCCATGTGGGGCTCAAACTCAGGAACTATGAGATTATGACCTGAGCCAAAGTCGGCTGCTTAACCAACTGAGCCACCCAGGTACCCACAAACATTCGTTTCTGTTGGGACTATGTCCAGGAATGGAATTGCTGGATCATAAGGTATGACTAGAATTATCTATTTCTAAATTTAGGGATCTTATGCCTATACTGTCACCTACGGTAAAAACCAGTGAAAAGAGATGCCTGGCTGGCTCAGTCAGTGGAGTGCATGAGTCTTGATCTCAAGTTGCGAGTTCAAGCCCCATGTTGGGCGTAGAACATACTTTAAAAAAACACTGAAAAAAATTTTGGTCTTTAGGTACAAATCCAGATAGTTCTGCCTTTCTTTATCACACAAGCAAGAGGCTACAAGAAGAAACTGGAAAGCATCCAAAGAGATATCTCCTCCCTTTTCTCTCATGTTGTTTTCAAACAAAATGAAACCTAGTGAGGATTTTGTGCTTGATGTCTTCTATTATTAGCACTGTCCGTTCAGGGCGAGCTATAATCTCCACTACAGCCCCACCTCAGCTTGGGGGAAATTCCAGTTTGCATGATCGCTTTCCTGAGACAAGGCTCAAGTTCAGGTTCAGGTTGGTAAGGTTGGGCATGGCTGAGCCCACCTAGAGTTATGGCGGTTTGTTCTATACAATCACCATGACCCTGGTGGTGTGGAATGGCAAAGTTCCTGCCTTCTCCAGAAAACCTGGGGGTTCTAGAAAAAGTGGACACAGAAGGATTTGATTTGGGAAGGGTAGGGAAAGAAACAGAAAAAACTCTGAAGAATTGTGAAACAAATTGGGTCGAGTTTTCTGAATTGCACTCTACAATAGGTCCCAATGGAGGGGTCTCCAGCAATTCTTGTACTGTTTGGGGCTTTCTCTTCATCCAGCTTTCCTTCTAAGGAAATGTCAATCCTGGAGGAAGCAGATAGGGGTCCTGGGCATTCTGGACACTCAGCTTGGGTGGGAACGTGCCAGGGCCACAGTGAGTTACCTGGGCCTCTTGGGAATTAAGAGAAGACCCGCAGGGCAGAGAGCCTGGGCATCTTTGCACAGGGTAGCTTCCTTCTTTCTTGGGGCCCAGCACCCCTGCAACTAATGTGCTTAGCCAGTTAGATCTGGCTTCCCAGAAATGCCTTAGATCCCAGAAAAGAGGGGGGAAAGAGATCCTCTTTTCTGGCTGCTACTTCGGGATTTTATAAGACCCTTCCCACTCCTGAAATCAAAGTCTCTCTTTCCCTTTTGATGCTGTGTCCCTCGGTCTCTGCGTCTTTCTGAATATACAAGTCACGTGTGTCCTCTCTCCGTATCTCTTTCCCCACCATTAAACGGAAAGCCGGACCCCCTTTCACAGGCTAAGGCTAGAAAGTCCATTTCCCCTTCAGATCTGAACGTGGCACGTCCCAGGCTCCAGATCTCCCGTCTTCTTCCGAGCTCTTGTCCCCCTCCCTCTCCCGCCCCACCCCACTCCGGGAGCGGGCGCGGCGGTAGCCAGGATCCCGGAGGAGGGGGGTAGGGGGAAGGGGCTTCCCAGGCACTTCCCCGGGCAGCCTATTACGTGCATCCGGAATAGGAGGGGCACCTGGGGTGAACTGGGATGCTTGCACCCAGGACCTAAAGCTAGGGGCTCCCAGAAATACCCTCTAATCCCCATTTCCCAGCCTCTTCTGGTTCAGGCATATTCCCAGGTTCCCCTTTCAGGCACAGAGCGGCCTCCCGGCCCCACCCCCGCCTCCCCTTCCCCCTACCGCCCCCCCCCCCCATGAGATGCACACTTTATAGGGAGAGCTTTTTATTCTCTCGTTAAACCTGCCAAAGCACCGGAGACAGAGCCAGGGAGGGAGACGAGGCTGCGGAGGTGGGGCCGGCTGCTCGCCTTCTCTCCCTCCGCCTCCCACTTCTCCCCTCCCCCTGGACGCCAGAGCTGGGTAGCTCCAAACTGGAAAGCAGCGAAAGGACACTTCCTCTCTGTTCTTTCTTGTTTTCAAATGCAATAAAAGCGAGGGAGAGGGGAAAAGGGAGAGAGGGACTTAGGGAGGGGGGAGGGGCAGAAGGGGAGAGGGAGGGAGGGGGGAGAGAAAGGAAGAGGAAGAGAGGCAGAGGGAGAGAGAGAGAAGCAAGGGTAAAGTATTTTCGCAATTTCTGCCATGAAGATTTTACTAGCTTCTCGCCCCCGGGCCGCAGCCAATCAGCGCGCGGGCCCTGGCACCTGCGTTTGCTGCGTCAAGACGGCCGGGCTGAGCGAATGCAGGCGCCGAGCGAGCTGGGAGCGATTTAAAACGCTTTGGATTCCCGGGGCCTGGGTGGGGAGAGCGAGCTGGGTGCCCCCTGTCTCCCCCACCCCCAGCACCCCATGAGCCGACCCTCGGCCCCATGGAGCCCGGCAGTTATGCCACCTTGGACGGGGCCAAAGACCTAGATGGCTTGCCCGGTGCCGGAGGGAGTCGGAATCTAGTCGCCCACTCCCCACTGGCCAGCCACCCAGCCGCGGCGCCTGCGCTCATGCCCGCCGCCAGCTATGCCCCCCTGGACCTGCCGGGCTCTGCGGAACCGCCAAAGCAGTGCCATCCTTGCCCCGGGGTGCCCCAGGGGGCGGCCCCCGCCCCTGTGCCTTACGGCTACTTTGGAGGCGGTTACTACTCCTGCCGGGTGTCCCGGAGCTCGCTGAAACCCTGTGCCCAGGCGGCCACCCTGGCTGCCTACCCCGCCGAGACTGCCACGGCCGTGGAGGAGTACCCCAGCCGCCCCACCGAGTTTGCCTTCTATCCGGGGTACCCGGGACCCTACCAGCCTATGGCCAGTTACCTGGATGTGTCGGTGGTGCAGACTCTGGGCGCACCCGGGGAGCCTCGCCACGACTCCCTGCTGCCTGTGGACGGTTACCAGCCCTGGGCCCTCACCGGAGGCTGGAACAGCCAGATGTGTTGCCAGGGAGAACAGAACCCGCCAGGGCCCTTCTGGAAGGCAGCATTTGCAGGTAACTTGCCCCACTACTTTGGGTCCGGTTGGTGCTGAGTGTGGGTCGTAGGCCCCGATGGCACTTGCGTGGGAGGAAGTGAAGGGAGACTTGGGGCTGGTGAGGAGGAGCTTGTGGTCCTCTGTCGGCCATTAGGACCCCGAAAAAGGGTTTTAGGCAGTTGAAGAGCATGGATGGAAGCCCCAAAAGGGTCAGTGTGCGGGGGCGGGGGGGGGGGGGGGGGGGGGGGGGGGGGGGGGGGGGGGGGGGGGGGGGGGGGGGGGGGGGGGGGAGTTGAGCTGTGCGCTTTCTGTAGCCTGAAGGCCACCAGGCCCCTTCATCTCAGCTTCATCAGGCTTTGGGACCAGCTTCTCAATATGTCAGAGTGTTCGGTTCTTTTTGCTGTTGATGGGGCCCAGGCTGCTCCTACCTCGAAGATCCCAGGTTTAATTCTCAATGTAGTGAGTATGGGGGGTGGGGTGGGCAGGACCAGAGATAATGGATGTTCTGTAAAAAATACAAGCCCTCGTTTTCTCTCGGATGAATTTTCAGCTCCCGCAGGAAAATGTAGATTTCCTGCAGTCATAACTTAGGGGGGATGTGTGTGCATGCACGGTGTGTGTGTGTGTGTGTGTGTTGGGAGAGGGGACAGAAATGTGTTCCCTTCTGTATATAATTTGCCCATAGAATCTACGAGTGGCCAAGAGTGTGAAAATGCATGTGAGGGTGGATGTCTGTGACTCTGAGCAAAGGTCTGGCTGTGCGTGATGGGTGTGTTTGCAGACCCGCAGGCGTGAAGTCCGTGATAGGTGAGGGCGATCCGCAGGAGCCTGGGCTTTCCAAGCCTGGGCAGTGATTAGAAACCAGCCGGAAGTCCTGGTGTCCCGCTGTGCTTTGGGGGAGCGGGATCTCACTTGCGTCTGAAGGGCGATCTGGGTGCTCCTGGAAGGTTATTTAGCTTATAGGGCCCGGGTCTGCGCAGGGGTCTTGTGGGCAGAGGTCTGAGCGTGGCTTTCTCTCCCTCCTTCCGCCGTGGCACAGATTCAAACGCGCAGCACCCTCCAGAAGGCTGCGCCTTCCGACGTGGCCGAAAGAAGCGCATTCCGTACAGCAAGGGGCAGCTGCGGGAGCTGGAGCGCGAGTATTCCGCTAACAAGTTCATTACCAAGGACAAGAGGCGCAAGATCTCTGCGGCCACCAGCCTCTCAGAGCGCCAGATCACCATCTGGTTTCAGAACCGCCGGGTTAAGGAGAAGAAAGTCCTCGCCAAGGTCAAGACCAGCACTACTCCGTGAGGGAGATCCCTGGCTGGGGAGGTGGGGGGAGAAATGGGAGTATCCTGGGGAGACCAGGAGCCTGCCAGTGCCAGGCTGGAGCGCCAGACTCTAATGAGGGGCTCCCAGTGGTTACACTCCTCACAGGCCACACCTCTTGGACTGTTCCTCAGGGATGGCCTGGGTACCCCCATATATTGCAGGGAGCCAGTGAGGCCCAGAGTTACAGTCCCACCCACCAGAGTCACACAGCACCGACAGGACCTGTCGCCGTCATAATCATTCATTCTGGCTCTGGCAGTAATCACTATCGCCAGTATGAGTTCCATGATAATTAGTCTCCTATTTTCTATCTAACGCTCTGACGAGCACTTTAGAAACCGCTTGCATGGATTGAGCTGATTATGAATAAACTTGGAAGGTTGGTTGGATGTCCTTCCACTTCCAAATCCCGGCCCCCACCCCAGTGACTGAGGCAGAGAGGAGAAGAGGCACATCCCTGCGAAGACCTACCACCTGCCCGTTGCTCAGTCAGCATCCTTCTCAGATGGCAGCTGGGCAGGATGGACAACACTGGTGGGCCCCACTCCCTCCCTCCCAGCGCACCACCTAGGTTGTACCCAGTGGCCTCAGAAGTCCCATCCTCAACGCTCCGATTTTGTCCTTGTGTGCAAATGAAGCCAGCGTGCTGCCCTCCTGAGTCTGTCCTTGCTCGAGAAAAACTGAGCTTGAGAAAGTGCCTGGAAAATTCCCCATCTCTCATTTCCTCCTCTAAACTTTCCAAGACTCCCCATTAGCGTTCCCGGTGGTTCTGTCCAGGTTATGATCCACTGGGCCTTTGGAAGCTGCATGAAATAGGTATTGGTGGCCTTGTAGACGTGCCCCTTCCAGGCACATATGGTTATAGAGCTAGAGAACAGCGTCTTACCCTATGGGCAGATATGGTGCCAAACTCTCTGGACTCACCAGGCTGGAGAGAAAACCAGAAAATGGCCCTTCACCACCCAGCTGACACCAAGAGAAGCTTGCAGGTCTCAGGCTTGGGAGACGGGGCAGGCCCTTTTGTGGGTAAAAGAACGGCAGGAGGCAGAAGCCCAAAGACCCAGAATCGGACATGTTCGGCCACAGTGGCTGCAGATTTTTTCCCCCTTTCACTATGTGCTGCCCTGAATCCTGAGTGGGTAGAGGCTCAGGTTGGTGCCAACTCCCTTTTCTCCATCCACATAGAGACTCATCATGTGGAATTCCACGAACCTGGGCCAGACTGGCTGTTCGCAGAGCCGCGAAGCCAAGGACCCTGACACGGAGTCTTCCCCTCTGTGCCTGCTCCCTCATGTCATACCTGGGCTCAGTGCCCTGCGGGATTCACCACCTTGGCTGCCCAGCAAAGTCGGTGGGGTTGCCCTGGGTCTTCCTGCCGTCTGGGCTGGGGCATCCCAGTGGGCATGTTCCTTGTAGTCTAGAGCCCAGGCTCCAAGTGGAGAGGACCTGCACGACCCATGATCCCAGATGCCACCAGGAGCAGCCTGTGGGGGCCGCTGTCACTACCCCAAAGGCTCAGGCTTATCGTTCTCCAGGATCCCTGTGTAGCCAAGGGATTGGGGTGTTTATAGCGCGAGCTCCGGCGAAATCCCAGTTCTGACTCTTCTCCTGGGAATGAGTTGGGAAGGGGCTCAGATTCTCATAAATCGTTACCAAAGAGGACCCAGGGTTGAGCGGAAAGGCTCCAAAGGTGGTCAGTCTCCCTCCTACCTCCTTGGGCCTCCTTAGACTGTGTCTGCTTTGCAGGGGGAGAGGTGTCCATTTAGTGATTAAAAAAAAAAAACACCCTTCCAAGACCCGTAGTCCAGTTTAAGCTCCTCGGTAAAGCGCCCGGCTCAGAGGAAGTTACTTCCTGCCTTTCACATTCTCCAAGCAGGCTAAAGCAAGTAGCTTTTCACTTCACAGATTCTGGAGGATGGTGTGCAGACCTCCTCCCTCTTCAGAAATGGCAAGACTTCAGTGCATACAGGCGTGTGGGTAGGGTGTGGGACAAATGAAGGGGTGCTCCATGGTGCGGGGTCGCCACACGAGGAGAGGAAAGACCACAAAAGTGGCTGACACTTGGACTCACCTAGTGGACCTAGGGGGAGGCCTGAAGGAGTCAGAGACCTCGAGACTCTGCATCCCCGGGGCTCTAACTCTTCCACACCGCTATCAGAGTCTTAAAGTTTTGGGGGCCCTTCTATTATTCGTTTGCAATAATTTCCGAACGAACAAAAGATAGGGGGTTTTAGAGATTTATTTCACTGCCGAAGAGTTTGTGCATGATTAAAAAGGCAAGGACGCCCCCTTCCGGCAGAAGTTTGCTATTTCAGGGAAACCCGCGGGTCGGCTCGGCCTTAAAGCCAGGCGGAGCCGCTTGGCTTCCGGATGCCTGGGGTCTCGGGCCTCCGAAGTAGGGGGGCTCAGGGTCGCTTTCGAGGGCGCCGGCACCCGGAGGCGCCTGGAATGGGGCCAAGGTGTCGGCAGTTGTATCGGTCCGGCCAGCGAGAGACCCAGGAGGAAGGCAAAGAGGGCGGCACCAGCGATCTTAAATATAGAGAACAGGGTTGGCAAGGCCGCGACGCCATCAGCCCTCGGTCTGAGTCTTCGTTCCACTCGAGTATTATTTCTCTCCCTCTGCAGAGCAGTTCGCGGCGACACCCCCACTTTCCCGCCCTGGAGTGATTTTACGTACGGAACCTGTGCAAAACAAAACAAACCAAAAAAAATTTTTTTTTAATTTCGTTTGGCTTTAAAGATTTTTATGACTCCTTTCCAAACACTAATTTTACTCCCAGGCAAAATATACCCCCTCCCATCCAGAGCGAGCATTTTAAAAATCTCTCACTCATTTGTGTTAAATTACAGCAAAATCCATGTATCTCCATTTACTTGTCTGCAGCGATTTGCTTTTAAATCGGGCCATTTTTAGATACCGGAAAGCGTGTTGTGGTTAAAATTATTCAGGCTGAAACATGCGAACGCAACGTTCACAAATCAGTAAATTCAGACATTTTCATGAACAAAATACATATAGAAACGCACAAATATACTCCCGAAAATACACTGGATGTGTTTCCGCCAACGAGGCGTTATTCTCGGAGCCATCCTCCACGCCCTTCCCTTAATCGGAGTCAAACACCCCAGGTTGGGAATCTCAGCAAGCGTCCGAACGAACGGGATCGGAGGGTCGCGTCTACGCTGTCTCCAAGACCGAAATCACTTCTAAATCCAAAGCAGTTGTATTTTATTAGGCTTCCAGAGGCCGAATTAGGGAGTAGTGGTGAAGTGCGTAGACCCGACCTCCGGAAGCTCTTTCCGAATCTAGATGGCCGAGGCGGCCCAGCGGGGAGCCGGGCCGCGGCTGCAGGCCTGGGGTCCTTTACTCACGCTGGCGAACGCTTCCGGCCTCGCCAGAACCCGCAAGGCTGCAGCGGGCGGAGGGTCCGTACACGGCGCCCCCCAGCATCCCCCCCAGCCCCCGCCACCCCAGCTCTGAGTAGCTCCAGAGCCAGAAAACTGCCCCTGCGGCAGGAGACAGGCTCTGATCGAGCCCCCAGTTCTCCCAGCGGCCCGGCTCCCCTCCTCCAACGCGAAGCAAAGAGCTCCCTTCCTCGCCATCATTAAAGTTTTATCCGAGGTCCTTAGTGCTGCACTTTAATTAGGTTTCCTCCGGGAGACCCTCTCTGCGCCCCGGCCCCCGTCCGGTCTGATAGAAACCCCGGAGCTACAATCATGGATTGGATACGCAAACCTGGAATAAAGCGCAGAGGCGCCGAAGGAGGCGTTTCCGCTGTTTTTGAAGACATTTATATCATAGTCTCACTCACCTGAACAGTTCCTCTCCAGGAAAAGGGGGAGAAAGCACCAGAGTAGCCCTCAGTCTCTCACCCGAGTTGGACACCCCTCCGCTCCCCCACCGCCACCCCCAGGCGCCGATATGGGCCTGGAGAGAGATTTAAAAACATCCAGTGGGGAACTGATTGATGCAGGCCTTTCTTCCTTTTCCGATACAAGTTGTGTGGAAAGGGGGTGGGGTGGGGGTGGTCGCGCCGCCGGAGAAGGAAAGAATCCCACCACTGACTCCCCTCCCCTAAATTGCCCCCAAGGTGAGACAGGGGACGCGCTGGCAGCTTGAGGTTCATTCGCCCCTCGAATGACTAAGAGGGAAATTGAGTCTGCCGGCACCCGGAGGGGAGGGGAAGGGAGGGGTGAGAAGGGTCAGGGGCTGCCGTTGAACTTGAAGTTTCAGGTTGGTGGTCTCCACCGCCTCCGCCCCCAATCTCCTAAACGCTTTGAGGGAAGTGAGGGAAGGGGGAGGGGAAGGGGTGCACCCCCGGCCTTGGGCGGGAGGGAGAAGGTCAAGTTGCGGGGGCGGGGGTAGGTGTGGGTGGGGGAGGCCAGAGAGACCCCAGGACGGGCTGGGGACGCCGCCGAGGTTGACGGGGAGGCGAGGAGGCCTCGATACTCCAGCCTTGGCCCTCAGTGGGGAGCCTGGGGCGCCGTCTCCCTGAGCCCCGCCCCAGACTCTGCCCGGAGGGGGGCGCCTAGTGCTGCGCTCCGTCCTTCATTCTTTAGCCCAAGGTGCCCAGAGTCCTGCGCCACTCGGAGGCTGAAGCCTTCAGGCCAGCGACTGCCGAACTCAGGCCCTCGAAGCCAGCTGAATTCCGGGTCTGACCTCTGCAGAAAGAACAAGAGCGTTACGCGCCCATTTCGCAGACCAGGGATCGGCCCTTTCAGTACCGTCAGGAGTGCGTTTCTCCCTAATAAGGTAAACTAGCTGATCTGTGGGCAAAAGGCGGCACCGCTCTCACAGTCTGGGACTCGGGTCAGGAGGCTCTGGAGAGGTCTTCCCAGGAATTTGTGGGCCTCCGATCTAGGTGGACAGGGAAAGCGGGGTAGAAGGGACTTGAGACCAGAGACCGGCCACCTGGCAAGGGCACTTCACATTGGTTCGGGGAGACAGACACACAGCTGCCTAGGCAGGAAGGGACAAAGAAAGCGCTTCGCAGCACACGGGACAGGCGTGGCCTGGGCGGGGGAGAGGCTGACGGGTGGCAGTAAGTATGTCTGTCTCCGACCGGGTGGTGTCCCAGCACAGACAAAATTAATATTATTGTTAATGCTTTTGTTACTGTTATGTAAAATCATAATTCTTTACAACACACCTATTTTTGGAAACTCCGTGAACATGAGTTGTAAAGATAACAGGATGATTGACTCACTTTGGCTGAAGGGAAAGGCTCTGGCCCTTTAAGAGAAATAAATCAGTGTACCTTAGTCTGTGAGCCGCTGCCTTCTTTCCCCCATTCCTGAGTCTTTTTCAGAAGTTTGGCGAGTGCCAGGATATGAGAAGCAACTGGAGGGACACATGATGTCTCTGGCACATGGACACAGGGGCTCAGAGCCCCGAACCACCGCCGCAGGGGGTGGGGCACAGGCCCAAGTCCTTGGCCACGGACACTGCTAATTCATTGGTCTTAGGGTGGTCAAGGACTCACCTGCCCTTCTTCCTTCCACCCCGAGCTGTCTCCTGCTCTGTTTCCTTCAGAGCTACGACCGTCGCAATGACAAAACCTGCAACTGAGGGTACACTTTATACAAAGAGGAAATTGAAACCAAGGAGGATCAGTTACTTGGTCAGTGTCACCCAGCCTGCAGTAGCAGGAGTTCTTAATGTCTAAGCATCTCTGTCTATACCGACCAGCCTCTTCCCCATCCCCAGCATGCCTCTTTTCACAAGGTCCCACTAGACCCACTGACAAACACCTGTTTCTATGAAGAGCCAAGCTGTGATGTCACACAGGTGCACTTAAACTCCCTAGACCTGGCCCCTCCTGGGTGCTCCAGGGAGATTTGCAAAAATACCCCCCCCCAAAATCCCAACAATCCAGGATTAAAGACACAGAAATTTGGTTAAATCCACTCCTCATTTACCCAGTGCCTACAGAATGCAAAATCTTCCTCTGGGAGCGGGAGGCTGGAGGGGAGACAATGGAGAGACCATCTCACGTTGCTTACAGCCAGATCCTGGGTCTGCTCCTTCCTCGGATGTGACCTCTGACATTGTGTGGTGGGGTAAAGGATCTCAACCGGGACTGACCAGGGAACAAAGAGTGTGAAAGATTCGCCCCTCATCCCCTGGCATCTGGAGTTTCCCAGAAAAGGCCCTGCTGGAGTAGAACCTGGTAAGATGATTAGAATATCAAATCCAGGTGTGAGCAAAACTCAGGGAGGGGGCGGGGAAAACGCAGGTTGTGCAGAGAGAACGGTCTGGTCTGGGCTCTGGCTGAGTAGAGCAGGCAGGGGCTTCAGCACTGGGTCCTGAAAGGTGGGCGTAGCCCGTGCTGGGATCAGAGAGCTTCTTGCCATTCAGACTGTGACGGCTCTGCTCCTCACCAGGCGGACAGCACCCAACATTGGGGTCAGAGCCGCACACCGCCGGCCCCAGGCAGGGGACAAAGAGATTGAGACTCTTTCTGAGGACCCTAGGCTCTCCGATTCTACTTGGGCGCAGCCCGGCGCTCTCGCCAGAAACCTGTACTTGGCCTTTGTCTGATGGACGGTTCAAGTACGATGCCCCTCCCCCTCCAGGCAGGGTTTTGTCATTGAACTTGAGTCAGGTCATAAACATTCCTTCACTCCTCAGAGAGGTGGACTGCGACTCAAAGCCGGTGGAGAGAAAGGGGGCTGGGAAGGGTTGTGGAAGGATCTGGAACGCGAGAGGCCTGCCTTCTCCCAGCCAAGCCTTCATGCTTTATCAACAAGCCTCTGTGGTCTCCCTCGGAAACTCGCCTGGTCTGCATTAAAAATCCCAGTTACTGAGACTCCACGGCAAGTTAGAGCAATATGTTAGGATCACCATAGTGTAATTTTTTCATTTTCACTCTTCGTAATTCATGTTTTCTTACCTTAGTTTTAGGCAGCAAAATCTCCAATTTTTTTTAAATGACTGGGAAAACCAAATGCATAAATAGCCAAAGAAGGGCACCTGGCTGAGTCAATCGGTAGAGACTGCAACTCTCGATCTCGGGGTTGTGAGTTCGAGTTCCACCCTGGGTGCAGAGATTACTTTAAAAAAAAATCTTTGGGTCCCTGTATGGCTCAGTTCTTAAGCATCTTACTTCTGCTCAGGTCCTGATCTCACAGTATGATGAGTTCCAGCCCTGCACTGAGTTCTCTGCTGTCAGCTCTGAGCCCGCTTTGGATCCTTACTTAGCCTGCCTGCCTCTCTCTCTCTCAAAAATAAATATTAAAAAAGACCTCTAATAATAAAATCTTAAAAAAAGTAAATAGCAAGCGAAAAATCGCTAAAGCAGATGAATTATTAACGTTCCAGTAGGTCATTCCGCGACCGTGGCCTCTATTTTCAAAGCGCCCCTCGGTCGGCGGGGTCATTCCCGCGGGCGGCGGCGGCGGCCTCCAAAAGCCCTCGGTCCCCTCAGGCTCTGGAAACTTGAACTTGGTAAATGCCCCCCCCCCCCCCCCCCCCCCCAGCTCCCGCATCCGTGGCGGAGGAAACAGGCGCGCGGCGCCGCAAGAGCCGGGAAGGCGGCTCGGTCTTGCCCGTGACCCGCCGCGGGCAGAGTCAGCGCAGCGCGGCCTGCGGGGACGGAGTTAGTGTTACTCTTTTTTCCCTTCTTTTTCTATTTGTTGGTTTGTTTTAAAGAATCCAGGATCCCTGAGCATGGGAGGATCAAAGACTCGATCCTGTGGGCTTTTCCCGGCTTCAGGAGCTCCGGTGAGATGGGAACAGGGCGCGCGGAGCCGCGGCCACTCCGGGTCTTGTGCGCGGCCCGCTTCCCTTCCGGCCGGGAGCCCCGCCACCGCCGCCGCGAAGGCACCGGATCCCAGGGAGCCGACGCAAAGCTAGCTCCTGGCCTCCTTTTCTGGGGCCAGATAAAATGCCCAGACGCAGGTCCTCAACCGGCACCCTGGAAAAGAGGCCTGAGGGAGTTGATCGGATAATGCACTCCAAGTCATTCCCAGCGCTTCCATCTGGCTCTAACCTGCTCCTGGAGTTGGATCGAAGGGGCTTGTGGTTTTCTCTTTCTCTCCAACCTTGGATCCCCAGGCTTTCTGGGCCCTGGAAAGAACCCAGCCAACCCTTCTTCCTTTGTCTAATTTTGGGGGGGGGAAGGAGGCGTGGCATCTGGGGCAAGTTCACCGACCCTGCGCCACATCTTTTAGGGCAAGCCGGGCCACCATCTGGACCAAGAAAACCCGAAGCAATTGGGACTCTGTGTGTGTTGGGGTGTGTGTTGGGGACGGGGGGAGGCCGAAGCTGCGTTTTTCAACGTTAGTTTGTTGGGTTCTCACATCCCTGCCCTCCCCTCCACTCAGCTCTGTACGGAGAAGTCACTCGATCCGAAAGGAAGACGTTTAACTGAAAAACAAAATGCAAAGGTCTAATGGAGTGAGCTTCCCAGAAATGGCATTAAGTCTTTGGCACTTGGGTCCTTTTGTGTTGGTTCGGTCTGGCATTCGTGAAAATTAAGGATTTTGTAGTGTTTGGAACCAACCACTTCTGTGGAATCTGATTCAGAGTCAAAGTGGCCACATTTACAATTCCCCAAAAGCTTCGGACTAAAACACACTGAAATGATTACCACCAACATTCTTCCCTTAAAAAAAAAAAAAAAACCCAAACCCTCGAAATGCCAAAAAACATATCCAGATCACAGAAATTAATATGTGGGGCTTTAAACACACATTCTTTAAAAACTTTTAAATAAGCAACCCTCTTCTTAAAGTTCTTTTTTTTCCATTTATGATTTCAATGCCCCTGTTTTACAATTTCCAACCACTGTTATTAGTTACTTGTGTCTCCCCCTCCCTGACTTAATTATATGCATCTTATCCTGGTTTTATTTTATTTTATTAAAAAAAATTTTTTAAAGCAAGTTCTACGCCCAACATGGGGCTTGAACTCGGGACCTGATATCAAGAGTTGCATGCTCTATGGAATGAGCCAGCCAGGTGCCCCACTGTTTTAAAAAACATTATTCAATGATTACATCATAGGCAATTTTTCAAGTTATTGCAGTCTTCAAAATGCCATTTAAAAATGCATAATATGCAACAAAATAAGTTTTCATAATTTAGAAAATCGTTTCCCTAAAGTTGGCTATTTCGATTAACCCACATTTGAAAAGAAAACGTGTTTTTCTTTTCCTTATTAGAAAAGGAACACTTTTTTATCATCAAGAATTTCAAAGATAACAAATATAAAGACGAAAAAAACCCCATTTTGTATTCTAGCACCCCAAATTTACCAAAGCTAATCATTTGTGGTGTTTTCTTCTGTCGTTTTTCCTTGCCGATGTGTATGATATCAAAACTAAACTTTTACGTGAACATTAGTGTATCTTGTTTTTGATTTAATATTAATTAGTATCTTCTCAGTGTCATTTAAATTCAAATTTTTCTCAGCGCCACTAAATATTCTCCAAAGCATAATTTTAAGGATTGCACAGTATCTAGTCCTTGAGGTGTGTCAATGGAAAAACATTTCTGCAATTATGGGTCATTTAGATCATTTCCATGTTTACTTTTAAAAATAATTCTTAAGTGAGAAGAAGAACACTGCTATGCCCCTAAGTACGTTTGATACGGAGATGAGAGTTGAATCTCTAAAATTCAAAGAATAGAATGCTTCTTAGTTTTTAAGTAAAAAATTCCTCCTTCCCAGTATTGACCGGGAGGGAACATTAAGGGGGGCCTTCTCGGATGCTTGAAATGGTCTATGTTTTGATCCGGGTGGTGGTTACAAGGGTGTATATGCACGTGAAAGATTAAGTAAGCTGAACATGTCGGATTTGTGCACTTTTAACATTTAAACCGCTCTCTCGCTCCTACAAGCTTATGTCTGTTTACTTAGAAAAAGAACAGTGCAGGAAATAGATGGTTGGAGGAAGTGAGGAAGGGGTGGGGACCAGCCCAAAGTGGAGCGTTCACCCCTTGGCTGGGTTCACAGAGACCAAAAGTAAATATTTGACAGCTTGTGATGAGCGGGAGTGGGGGTGGGGTGGGGGAAGAGCCTGGCCCTTCTCCCCCACCCCTGCTCTAACCCTGGTTAAATAAAGATGGCTTTTCTATTATAGCGCATGCATGGGGCTTTGAATTTCCCGAGTGAGTAGAAGAGGAGTAAAAATAGGGTGGAAGAGGTTTACAAAGTGAGTTAAAATTAACATACAAATTGCTGACCCCGCCATCATTGTCCTGTGAAAAAGAAGTGGGGTGCTTTGTATATAATGTAAAAATTAAAAATTTTTTTCAGGAAAACGATTCATTTTGGATCTATTTTATAATCTACTTTTAGCTTAAAACGATAGCAGGCAGGACCCGGAGGCTGTAGGGACAACTGCCCTCCCGGATGATGAGGAGGACCCCTGAGAGACCGGAGTGGTGTCTGGTGTGGGAGTGGAGTTTTACTGGCACTGTGCTGTGCGGTGCTGTGTGCTGGCCAGAGCGTGGGCTCCATCCCGGGGATGCTGGAGGAGAGGGAGCAACCAATTCCATCTATTTGGTGCCAGTTCTTTCCTGTTGTGCTTCCGATGGAAGACGGTTACAGCCAGTGCCCAGTATTCAGCCGTGCTTTTTAGTTTATTTTCATTTTGTACTCATTCATTTAAAACTGTATTTTTATTCATTTCATTTCATTGTCTTAAGTAGGCTCCGCGCCCAACGTGGGGCTTAAACTCACCCACGACCCCACGATCAAGAGTTCACATGCTCCACCGACCGAGCCAGCCAGGCGCCCCTGTGATTTTTTTATTTTGTAATTGTCATTTCACTCCCTTTCATTTAGGATCAAGATGAAGTCGGGTGTTTACATCTGATGAAGACATCAAAGACATCTTTCCATGTCAGAAAAATATCCACTGGGTGTTTTATTAAAAGTCCTTCTTGGGGCGCCCGGGTGACTCAGTCAGTTAAGTGGCCGACTTCAGCTCAGGTCATGATCTCACAGATCATGGGTTCGAGCCCCGCATCGGGCTCTGTGCTGACCGCTCAGAGCCTGGAGCCTGCTTCAGATTCTGTGTCTCCCTCTCTCTCTGCCCCTCCTCTGCTCACATACACACACATTCTCTCTCTCTCAAAAAACAAAAACAAAAACAAAAACAATTATTTATCTATTTACTTTTATTTTAGAGAGAGAATGAGAGAGCAGAGTGGGGGAGAGGAGCAGAGGGAGAGAGAGTGAGAATCTTAGGCAGGGCTCCGCCCACAACCCTGGGATCATGACTGGAGCCAAAATCAAGAGGTGGACACTTAACTAACTGTGCCACCAGGCGCCCCATATTTATTTATTTATTTATTTATTTATTTATTTATTTATTTTTAATGTAAACTCTCTCCCCAGCGTGGGGCTTGAACTCACAACCCTGAGATCGAGTCACATGCTCCACTGACTGAGCCAGCCAGGTGCCCCTATCCACTCACTTCATGATGGACGTTTGACTTGTTTCTATTTTTGGCTATTATGACTGAAGCTATTCTGAATGTTCTTGAACAGTCCTTTTGGTGGGCAAATTGACTCATTTCTTATAGCATTTTTAGATTATAGGGTATATGTGTAATTTCACTGGCTATGCGGTGTCTCTAAAAATCAAATGATTTTTTTTTTAATTTTTTCAATGTGTTTTCATTTATTTTTGACAGAGAGAGAGAGAGAGAGAGACAGAGACAGAGAGATAGAGAGACAGAGCATGAGCAGGGGAGGGGCAGAGAGAGAAGGAGACACAGAATCTGAAGCAGGCTCCAGGCTCTGAGCTGTCAGACGCGGGGCTCGAACTCTAGAACCGCGAGATCACAACCTGAGCTGAAGTTGGCCACTTAACCACCTGAGCCACCCAGGTGCCCCAAAATCAAATTATTTCTAACCAGTCCCAATTTCCCACACCTGGTGCAGGTGCTCAGCTTTAAGAGGAGGGAAAGTCCAACGCTGATGGATCCGATGCCATTTGCTTGAATTTCAATAGTGAGCCTCTTTGGAAGGTTCGAATGACCCAGATCTTGGGGAGAGCGGAAATGTGGGTGTGCTGATCATAGAGCATTAACACTCAGGTTGTGGTTCTTCCCATGATCTCCCTCCACTGTCCCGGTCCTGAGGCACAGTGGCCTCTCCAAGTTGTATCTGTGTGGATCTTACTGAACCCCCAAATGCAAGGGCACAGAAGAACTGTGACTGAGTTCAAGGGTCAGGATCAGCGGGGCCCAGTGGCTCCGAGGTTAGTGCTGAAAGATGGAAAGCAATTCTTCAGGGTCCTGATTTGGAAGCTGAGCTATGACTTGGGAAATTTATGGCCCTGTGGTCTTTTAACAAGAAGTGATCTATCTTCCCGGGCAGAGCTTCCATTACTGGTGACAGGTGCCTCGAGCCAGCTTATTAAAAACTGTCATTTCAACTCCCAAACTGAAGGTGCCACAGGGTGTCGGAACAGAATGCTAATTTCCAGCTTCACATCATAATCTAGGACATGGAGGGAGCATTACGAGCATTTTAATATTCAAGAGGAACGAAACCTGGTGCTATTTCTGGAGCTACACCCTGAGCTCAGGGAGCCTTAGGAGCTGCCTGTGATTATCAGGTCCCATGTCCCCCACCCAGCAGGCTGACACAGCTCACAGGCTCTCACTGGCCGCCTTGGGCTCCCCTGCCCTGGCTTCAGCCCGGTCCAAGACAGGGCCTACCTCCACGCACAGCAACTGGTGAGTGGAGTGGACTGAGCAGTGAACTTCCGGTTGATGGATTGGATTCAAGTCCCAGCCGTGGCACAGGAGAAAGCCTTGTTACGTTTGTGCGGCGCTTTTTAATTTTCCAAGCACTTGTGTACAATCTTGTCTTTTTCTTTTAATTTTTTTAATGTTTTATTTATTTTTGAGACAGAGACAGAGCATGAGAGGGGGAGGGGCAGAGAGAGAAGGAGACACAGAATCTGAAGCAGGCTCCGGGCTCTGAGCTAGCTGTCAGCACAGAGCCTGATGCGGGGCTTGAAACCACGAACGTGAGATCTGACTTGAGCCGAAGTCGGAGGCTTAACCGACTGAGCCACCCAGGCGCCCCAGACAGAGCACAAGCAGGGGAAGGGCAGAGAGAGAGGGAGACACAGAATCTGAAGCAGCCTCCAGGGTCTGAGCTGTCAGCACAGAGCCTGACGCAAGTCTCGAACTCACAAACCCTGAGATTATGACCTGAGCTGAAGTTGGATGCTTAACCAACTGAGCCACCCAGGCGCCCTACAATCTTGTCTTTAAAAAAATTATTTTATTTGCTTTAAGTAGGCTCCACGCCCAACATGGGGATTGAACTCACAACCCTACAACCCTGAGATCAAGAGTCACATTGCTCTACTGCCAGAACCAGCCAGGTGCCCCCAACAATCTATTCTTTTCATCTTGTGTGAGGTACAGGGGGAGGGCAAGAATCTCCCCATTTTACAGAGAGGGTAAATGAACACCCTGGAAGTTGTTGTTTTTGGAGGCCAGAGGAGCCTTTCTTACCCATTGGCTTTTGTCTCTCCTGTGCAGCTTTGGGAGTGGATCAGAGGGGCGCCTGGCTGTCTCAGTCGGTTAAATGTCCGACTTTGGCTCGGGTCATGATCTCACGGGTCGTGGGCTTGAGCCCCACGTCAGGCTCTGTGCTGACAGCTCGGAGCCTGGAGCCTGCTTCGGATTCTGTGTCTCTTTCTCTTTCTGCCTCTCCCAACTCTCACTCTGTGTCTTTCTCCTTTTCAAAAAATAATAAACATTAAAAAAAAAAAAGAGAGAGTGGTTCAGAGAAGTCTGGATGAAAAGAGCAGGAGAAATTTCATGAAGATCTCCCAGGGTTGAGCCCGTTTTTATGCGCCCCCTCCCCCAGAGTTTCTCACCTCCATTCCAGCTGTATTGTTCAAATTATCAATGAACTTTCTTTCTTTTCTTTTTTGATAGAGAGAGAGAAGGGGGGGGACGCAAGTGAGCTCGGGGCAGAGAGAGAAAGACAATGAATCCCACAAGAAGCAGAGAGAGAGAGAAGCCGGGCTCATGCTTTTTAACCTAAGTGAGGCTCATGTTTACCGCAAGCGGGGCACGAGCTAACCAGACGTGGGACTCAAACCCACGAATCGTGAGATCATGACCTGAGCAGAAGTCCGATGCTTTACCGATGGAGCCACCCAGGCCCCCCCAAATTATTAGTGAACTTTCTATGTCATGCAGGGAGATGTAAGGAAATGGTCCGAATAGGACAAGAATTAGCCACATGACTGAACCAAGTACAACTACTTAACTGTCCAGCCTGAGATGCGTGGCGTGCGGGTATGGGGACTGGGGAACCCAATTACTTAGACATGATGGTGGCAGGGGGCTCCCCAAGAGGTAAAGCTGAAGGGTCACTTTCCACTGCATCGCAGGAAAATAGTCATAATTTTCTGAGTCTGGGTTTCTATTTCAACAAATGACATGAATCTTATGTAGTTGCCATGGAATTGCCAGATGTTTCACAATCCATGTGGCTGATTTAATGTACTTTCATGGTTTCTATCACTTATAAAAAACTACCCTAAGGGGGAGGGGGAGGGAGGAACGGGGGTGATGGTCATGGAGGGGGGCACTTGTGGGGAGAAGCACTGGGTGTTATATATGGAAACCAACTTGACAATAAACTATTATATAAAAAAAAAGAAACAATAAAAAAACACCCTGCCCTAGTTAGCTTTGTCCCTCCAGGAATTTGGGGTCACAGGCTACGTGCCTGACACTCTGGCTGAAGACCCAAGAGTCATTTTATTCATTTTTTCATGTTTATTTATTTTGAGAGAGACAGAGACAGAGCACACGTGAGGAAGGAGCAGAGAGAGATGGAGACACAGAATCGGAAGCAGGCTCCAAGTTCTGAGCTGTCAGCACAGAGCCTGACACGGGGCTCGAACCTACAAACCGTGAGATCATGACCTTAGCCAAAGTCAGATGCTTAACCGACTGAGCCCCCCAGGAGCCCTCTACCCCTTTATTCAAATAGTTGGATAGACAAAATAAACTCATCTAAATTTCCAGTTGTTTTAACATCAGTGGCCCGTAGGAAAATGATGCCCAATTTGTGCTTTAACTGAATTTTTCACGTGGATGTTTAGTGCCATGTGGTCTGAGGGCTGGGAGATCTGAAAACCTGGTATCTGGGACCACTGTGGAGTGTGTGGGGGTGGCATTGCCTCCTTTCCAGTGTGGCCCCAAATGGGGGTGTGGGGGGTACCTGGCCTCATGGACAGAACCATTGTCTGGGTTCGAACCGAGAATCAACAGACTTCCTTCCTCATGCTGCCTTACGGGCAGTAAGCCGGGCTCTGAAACAAAGGATCCCCTTTCACGTGCAAAGTCGCCAGGGTTACTCAGGGGAGCACCTCCCCCCACCCAGTGCGGAGTACCCGGAGACTGTTGTTTCCTTCCAGAGAGGAGCTGGATGATCAGTGCAAGCCCTTTCTCAATAAAAACGTTTTATTTGTCCCCAAGGAGGTTTCCTTAGAGGCATCCCACATCTCACATACTACTTGGACTCTGAATATCGCCACGCCCCAGATTTGTTTTTGGCACAGCTTTTGGGCCTGAGTGTGACTCTCTGAGCTGAGGCGGCTGCCTCCAAGTCGCCAAGGGGTTGTCTGGCGGCTGGGCTGAGTGGGCCATTTCTGCCACCTCGCTGCAGGAAAGCGGCTGATGGGGTTTGCTCTGAATCTCAAACCACATCTCAACCCACACCCTCTACTCTGTGGGAGCAAAGCGTAGGAGAATCTGGGGAGAAGGGCATAGTGGGGAGGAGGCATTTCCCGCGCCCCTGGTCTGGAACCTCCAAAGAGAGAACGGAACCAGGTAACGGTACACCTTCAAGTCCCAACTGTAAGATTTAATAGATGGAGGCAGAGATGGGAGGAAAGAAAGAGACCACGTTATGGAGCCAAGAAAGCCTTTATTGGGATCTGCGATTCCCTGGCGAGGTCCCATGACCCCAGGAGTGGGGAGTCAGGGAAGTGGTGCTTGTTAGGTGATGGGCGGGGGGGGGGGGTTATGGGTGAGGGGGTTCTGGGTTTGATCTTGGGAGGTCAGATTATCAAATAAGGGCCTTTCAGGGACGTGGCGGGATGGAATAGGTTGCCTCCTCTGTCAGGGTGATAGGAAGCTGGAGCTTCATGATTGGCTGTTTCCAAATGGGGCAGGACATCCTGGGTCTGCAGGTGAGGGGTGGGGGTCGTCTGTGCACGTGTTCTCCAGCCCCCAGAGAAATGGCCACTCGGTCGCCACCTTAAGGTGATTCTTACACCAATTACTTGCAAGAGAATTTTCTGCCCTGGGTGTCTCGTGGCTACACTTATGACCCACATTGCTGACGTCATGGCTTCACCCTCTCGACCTGACTCTTCTGTGGTCCTTAGCACTGCCAGGGTTGACTTTCCTTCTTTCTTTCTCTCCTTTCTTTCTTTCTTTTTTTCATTCTTTCTTCTTTTTTTTAAGTTATTTATTAAATTTTTTAACATTTTTTTAACATTTTTATTTATTTATTATTGAGAGACAGAGAGAGAGCATGAGCATGGGAGAGGTAGAAAGAGGGAAAGACTCCGAATCTGAAGGGAGCTCCAGGCTCTGAGCTGTCAGCACAGAGCCCGACATGGGGCTTGAATTCACAAACCGCAAGATCATGACCTGAGCCGAAGTCAGATCCTTAACCGATTGAGCCACCCAGGTGCCCCAACATTTATTTATTTTTGAAAGAGAGAGAGAGCATAAGCAGGAGAGGGGCACAGAGAGAAGAAGACACAGAATCCAAAGCAGGCTCCAGGCTCTGAGTTGTCAACACAGAGCTCAAAGTGGGGCTCAAACCCATGAACTTTGAGATCATGACCTCGGCCGAAGTCAGACACCCAACCAACTAAGCCACCCAGATGCCCCTACTCATTCATTGTGAGAGCTAGGAAGTTCAAGAGGGGAGGGGAGGAGAGAAAAAGAGAGAGAGAATCCCAAGCAGAATCCTCACTGTCAGCACAGAGCCCAATGTGGGGCTCACACCCACAAACCATGAGATGATGACCTGAGCCAAAGTCAGACGCTTGTCTGACTGAGCCACCCAGGTGCCCCTTGGTTCCTTTCAACTGCAGGCAGCTAGAAGTCTGAGAAAAATGTGACTGTCATTGATCCTGATATTCAAGGAAGATGACAGCGTCTCTCAGGCTCTGGTTTTGCTCTCTCTGTCATGTTGTTCCGGAGCGACTCCAGGTACAACTGGGAGGTTGAGGAAATCACCCTCTTCCCTAAGCCCTCAGAGCTTGAGAGCTCGACTTCAGGGCCACAAATCCTGACTCTCTGTAGATGCTGGATAAACACTGGTTGGATGAATGAATAAACAGCGAATAAATCGGTATATTCCAGGCAAAACGTGATGTAGTCACGTATCACACAACTGAAACTGCCTTCGGAAGGAAAACTGCAAATCATTTTTCTAATAACAAATGTTTTTCACGTCTTTATTTTAGAGAGAGAGAGAATGTGAGCGGGGGGGGGAGGGGCAGAGGGAGAGACAGAAAGAATCTTAAGCAGGCTCCCTGTTCAGTCCAGAGCCCGATGTGGGGCTTGATCCCTCGACCCTGGGATCACGACCTGAGCCAAAATCAAGAGTCCAACACTCAACTGACTGAGCCACCCAGGCACCTGATATAATAGAAATATTTTTTACATAAAAATATTTTTAACAATTTATGAAAAAAGTTTATGTGATATGGGATTGCCTTTCATCGTATGGGAGAGATAAGATTTTAATAGTCCCTTATGGCACTTAATGAAACATCTGTCACATCACCCCTTTCTCCTTCTCTTCTCAGTCCTAGAACACATTTATTTATCCCACAGTCTTCAGCGTTCCCTTTTCTAAGGCCTTCAGAACAAAGCCTAACCTCTGTATTATGCCCTCAAAGGCCATATAAGATCAAATTTCTTTTTACATTTGCAGCCTTAACAATTCATAATGTCTAGTCCTTAGTGATTTACAGAGTTTTCACTAATGTTGCCTCATGCAATCTTTTTTAAAAGATTTTATTTTTTTAACTTATATAAATATTTATTTTAAAATGTTTACTTATTTATTTTTGAGAGAGAGAGAGAGAGAGAGAGAGAGAGAAAGCAAGCAGGGGAGGGGCAGAGAGAGAGGGAGACAGAATCCCAAGCAGGTGTGAGTCTTGAACTCACAAACCGTGAGGTCATGACCTGAGCAGAAACCAAGAGTCAGATGCTTAACCAACTGAGCCACCCAAGCGCCCCAAGTGTCCAACTCTTGATTTCTGCTCAGGTCATGAACTTACGGTTCGTGAGACGGAGCCCCACGTCGGGCTCTGCGCTGACAGTGCGGAGCCTGCTTGGGATTCTCTCTTTCCCTCCCCCATGCACACACTCTCCCTCTCTCTCAAAATAAATAAATAAACTTAAAAGAAAATATTCAAAAGAAAATCACAATGGTTTCATCTGAGGGTACAAAGTGACAATGAGAATGGGAGAGAGGGAGACAGTGTGAGGGGAGATTTTTCATTTTATACATTTTTATAAGGTTTTTTTTTTAACTGTGTAAATGTCTTTCTCTTAAAAATAGAAGAGGCTACCAATGTGGTTTAGCCCCCAGGGACTATTCCTGATGCTGCTCCTGAGCTTGTGAGGTGACAAGATCCATATGCTGCCATCAGTCCATCAGCTCTATGGCAGGTGACAAGGATGTCCCTGAAAGAGGTGATAAAACTCGACTTGATATGTGGAAGGCCAGGGGTGGGGGTGGGGGGACGGGCGAGAAAAAAGGGATAGAAAGAGGAACTTTTCTTTTTAACCAGATCAATGGCAGCTCTTTTTATTTAAGGCATATATATAATTTTTTCCAATGAAATCTAAAAGGAATATAGGCGTATCCGGCAGGAAGAATTCAACGGACTACTAGCAATACAGATTTAAGGTCATGCAAAGAATTGCTCCTCTGGACCAGTGCCTCGTCTCTCAGAGAATCAGCTTTGCGAAGAGATTATGTTTCAGAGATCGTATAAAAAAGGAGAAAATGGGATTGGAGAGAGGGGATAAGCAAAAGCGGGCAGAGAGAAAGAAGAGAGAGCAGACAAGAGAGAAAGAAAAAAGAAAATCAGACTTCAAAAGACAGGGAAAAAATGGGGTGCCTGGGTGGCTCAGTTGGTTGAGCGGCCAGCTTTGGCTCAGGTCATGATCTCACGGTTCGTGAGTTCAAGCCCCATGTCAGGCTCTGTGCTGACAGCTCAGAGCCTGGAGCCTGCTTTGGATTTTGTGTCTCCTTCTCTCTCTGCCCCTACCTTGCTCATGCTCTATCTCTCAAAAATAAATAAACATTAAAAAAATTAAAAAGACAGGAAAAAAAGAGAGAGAAAGAGAGAAAGAGATTCAGAGAGAAGCAGAGAGCATGTGTCTGGGAAAGGCTTGGAAGGTAACTCCCAGTCAGGCCACCGAAGGACTCACATGCTGGGCAGGACCGGCCCACGCCACCTGCCGGACTGCAATGAGGAGGCTCTGCTCCCGGAGCAGCGTCTCATCCAAGGTTTGGTCTCAGCTGCCCCTCCAGGTGTGGCGGGTTCTCCCTGGCACCACACCTGCAGCACCAAGCAAGAGACAGGGGAGGGGTCTCTAGGCTTCCTTGGACCTTCCCAGGGCCCAATACCCATTTGCCTCTAACAGCTGAATCCCCAGGGCAGGTCCCCCCACCCCCCCAGCCTGAATTGCACGGCCTCCGGGGACAGCATAGTCCAGCGGAGACACATCTGTCCTGCTCTCGGCAGTGGACACAGTTCCAAGGGACAGTCCAGCCTCCAGCATCAGGTCCCCTCCTTAACAACTGGGGAGGTGTGGCTGGTACAGACTTGGCTTCAGATTCCGCCTTCTAGGCGGGGAGGGGTCTGAAATGGGACGGTGAAGCCTTGGGTGAGAGTTAAGGTTGTTGGGGGAAGAATTCTGACCTCAAGTTTAGCAGTGAGCCCAGCTGGAGATGAGGGGGTGGATGTCGGATTCCCGACAGGATTAGGGCCGCTGCTCCCCAGGGGGAACTGCTCTCCTTCCATGGGTAGAACAAAAGAAAGGAGCTTAAAGGGGGGGTGGAGGACGGAGAGTGCCAGGTGTCATTCCTTTTTTGTTGTTGTTATTTAGTTATTTATTTAAGTAATGTCTACACCCAACGTGGGGGTCACACTCATGACCTCAAGATGAAGAGTCACGTGCTCTTCCCACTGAGCCAGCCGGGCGTCCCGTCTGGGGTGTCTTTCCTGATCCCAGGGCCAGTGGGTGAATATATTCTACCCCCTCACCCGGTGCCTGAGTCACTTCCTCCTTCTCTGCCTGATTTCCCTCATTTAAAGTCCTATCCTCAGGCTTCACCCAGACAGAAAATCAACAAGGATATAGAAGAATTTGAAATTACTACCAACCATACGTAATGTATGTTCATAGAACAATGCATCCATTAACAGCAGAAAACTTGTTTTCAAGTGTCCATGGAATACATACGAACATTAACCATCCCGTGGGCCCTAAAGTGAACTTCAACAAATTTAAAGCAATTGAAATCATACTGAATGTGTTCTCTGACCATAGTGGAATTAAAATAGAAATCAATCACAAAAAGACAACAGAAAAATGTCCAAATGCTTAGACACTGAACAACACATTTCCAGATAATCCATGGACCAAAGAAGGATGTCTCGAGGGAAATTTAAAACTACATTAAACTGGGGGGCACCTGGGTTGCTCAGTCGGTTAAGTGTCTGACTTTGGCTTATGTCATGATCTCAGGGTTTGTGGGTTCGAGCCCCACATCAGGCTCTGCGCTGACAGCTCGGAGCCTGGAGCCTGCTTCAGATTCTGTGTCTCCCTCCCTCTCTGCCCCTACCCCGCTCACACTCTGTCTCTCTCTCTCTGTCTCAAAAGTAAATAAACATTAAAATTTTTTAACAAAAGGAATAAAATAAAAAATACATTAAAGTGAATGCAAATAAAAATATAATATTAAAATGTTTGGGACACAGCTAAAGTAGTACTGGGAAAGACATTTGCACCACTAAATGCATACTTTATTTAAAAAATTTATTTTAATGTTTATTTATTTTTTGAGAGAGAGAGTGTGTGTGAGCGTGGGAAGGATCAGAGAAAGACAGAGACACAGAATCTGAAGCAGGCTCCAGGCTCCAAGCTGTCAGCACAGAGTCCGATGCAGGGCTGAAGCTCACAAACTGTGAGATTGTGACCTGACCTGAAGTTGGAGGCTTGACCAACTGAGCCATCCAGGTGCCCATAAATACATACTTTAGAAAAGAGTAGGGGCACCTGGGTGGCTCAGTTGGTCGAGCATGTGACTTTGGATCTCAAGGTCATGAGTTCAAGCCCTGTGTTGGGCATACAACTTACTTTATTTTTGAATTTTTTTTAATGTTTAGTTTTGAGAGAGAGACAGAGCATGAGCAAAGGAGGGGCAGAGAGAGAGGGAGCACAGAATCTGAAACAGGCTCCAGGCTCCAAGCCGTCAGCACAGAGTCCAACTTGGGGCTCAAACCCACAAGTGCTGAGATCATGACTTGAGCCGAAGTTGGATGCCCAGTTGACTGAGCCACCCAAGCACGCCCACAGAGCTTACTTAAACACACACACACACACACACACACACACACACAAACACACACACTCACAAATAAATAAATAAATAAATAAATAAATAAATAAATAAAAGAAGAAGAAGTAATGTCTCAAATCAATAATCTAAGCTGTAACCCAAAATGGATGGAAATAATAGATAAGAGCAAAAATCCATAAAATGGAAAATGGAAAAAAGAAAGTAGTAACAGGAAAAAGAAAAAGAAAAAAGTTAATAAAACAAGGAGCTGATTATCTGAAAAGATCAATAAACCTTTAGCAAGATAGACAAATTTAAAAAGAGAGAAAAAAACGACATCACCAATATTGGGAATGACATGGGAAACATCACTACAGACACCACAGACATCAAAAGGGTAAGAGGGAGGGGTGCCTGGCTGCCTCAGTTGGTGGAGCATGTGACTCTTGATCTCCAAAGTCATGAGTCTGAGCCCTAGGTTAGGCATAGAGATATACTTAAAAAATCAAAAAAAAAATTTTTAATGTTTGTTTATTTTGGAGAGAGAGAGAGAGACAAAGTGTGAGCAGGGGAGGTGCAGAGAGAGAGGGAAACACAGAATCTGAAGTACCCTCCAGGCTCTGAGCTGTAGTACAGAGCCCGACGCAGGGCTTGAACCCATGGACCAGGCGATCATGACCTTAGCTGAAGTTGGCTGCTTAGCAGACTGAGCCACCTAGGAGCCTCTCGATTTTGTTTAATTAAAAAAAAAAGAAAGAAAGAAATTTTGCATACAGGTTGAATAATGGCCTTCAAAGATTTAGGTCTTAATCCTTGGAGCCCATAAATATTATTTTATTTGGAAGAAGGGTCTTTGCAGAGGTGATTAAGATTTTGAGATGAGATTATCCCAGTAGGCTCTAGTACCATCACAAATGTCCTTATAAGAGAGAGGCGGAGGGAGATGAGACACACAGAAGAGAAGGCCATGTGACCTTGGAAGGAGATGCCAGAGTGATGTGCCACCAGCCAGGAGGACTGGCTGCCAACAAAAGATAGAAAATGCAAAAAATGAGGGCGCCTGGCTGGCTCAGTCAGAAGAGCGTACATTTCTTCATCTCTGGGTTGTGAGTTCGAGTCCCACGTTGGGTGTAGAGATTACTTAAATAAGTAAAAATTAAAAAAAAAAAAAAAAAGCTCTCCTCCCCAGAGCCTCTGGAAGGAGTGTATTCTAATTGCCACCTTGCTTTTGGTCCACTGATCCTGGTTTTGAATCCCGGCCACCAGAACCCAGAGATAATAAATTTAATGCTGTTGTAAGTCACTGCGTTATGTTAATCTGTTATGCAGTCACAGGAAACTAATACACTAAGACAACACGCAGAGATTTGGCAACTGAAATGAAATGTACCAATTCCTCAAATAACGCAAATGGCCACAGCGCGTCTAGTGTGAAAGAGGTCATGTGAATAGTCCCATAACGATTAAGGAAACTGCATTTGTAATGAACTTTGACTCCTGCCATTTCCAGGCCCAGATGGTCTCCCTGGAGAATTCTACCAAACATTTAAAGGGAAATGAAATTCCACATAGTTTCTTCTAGGAAACCGAGGAGGAGGAATACTTACTAATTCATTTCTACAGCTAATAATACCCTGGTACCAAAACCAGGTAAAGACCATACCAACACACATACACACACACAATTACAGACCAAAATCCCTAATGAATATAGCCCTATAAATGGTTAACCAAGTATTAGCACTAGAATTCAGCAAAATATGGAAAGAAATACATGACCAGGTAGAGTTTATTTCAGCGATGCAAGACTGATTCAATACTCAAAAATCAATCATTGTAACCCATCAGACTACCAGTATAAAGAAGAGAAACCACACGGTCTTATCAATTGATGTAGAAAAAGCATCTGACAAAATTTAACATCCATTTAATAATTAAGGAAAGGCCTCTCAGGGGCGCCTGCATGGCTCAGCTGGTTAAGTGTCTGACTTCAGCTTAAGCCATTATCTCACAATTTGTGAGTTTGAGCCCCGAGCCAGGCTCTGTGCTGACAGCTCTGAGCCTGGAGTCTGCTTTGGATTCTGTGTCTCCCTCTCTCTCTGCCTCTCTCGTGCTCACGCTCTCTCTCTCTCTCCTTAAAAAAAATAAACATTTAAAAAATTTAATACAAAGAAGACATCCAGATGGCTAACAGACTCATGAAAAAAAAGCTCAACATCACTCATCATCAGAGAAATGCAAATTAAAACCGCAATGAGCTACCACTTCACACCAGTCAGAATGGCTAAAATTAACAACTCAGGCAACAACAGATGCTGGCGAGGATGCGGAGAGAGAGGAACCCTTCTGCACTGCTGGTGGGACGCAAACTGGAGCAGCCGCTCTGGAAAACAGTGTGGAGATTCCTTAAAAAGTTAAAAATAGAACTACCCTAGGACCCAGCAATTGCACTATTAGGTATTTATCCAAGGGATACAGGTGTGCTGTGTCTAAGGGGCACATGTACCCCAATGTTGATAGCAGCGCAATCGACAACATTCAAAGTATGGAAAGAGCCCAAATGCCCTTCGACAGATGAATGGACAAAGATGTGGTGTATATATATATACAATGGAGTAATACTCAGCAATCAAAAAGAATGAAATCTTGCCATTTGCAACAATGTGGATGGAACTAAAGGGGGTTACACTAAGCGAAATGAATCAGTCAGAGAAAGACCAATATCGTATGACTTCACTCATCTGTGGAATTTAAGATACAAAACAGATGAACAGAAGGGAAGGGAAGCAAAAATAATATAAAAACAGGGAAGGGGACAAAACATAACAGACTCTTAAAAATTTTGTTGACGTTTATTTATTTTTTTGAGAGAGAGTGCAAGCAGAGGAGAGGCAGAGAGAGAGGGAGACACAGAATCAGAAGCAGGCTCCAGGCTCCGAGCTGTCAGCACAGAACCCGACGTGGGACTCAAACCCACGAACCATGAGATCATGACCTGAGCCGAAGTCGGACGCTCAACCCACTGAGCCACTCAGACGCCCCCATAAGAGACTCTTAAATACGGAGAAAAAAACCTGAGGGTTGCTGGAAGGGTGTTGGGTGGGGGGATGGGCTAAATGGGTAACGGGCATTAAAAAGGACACGTGTCGGAATGAGCACTGGGTGTTACACGTAGGGGATGAACCACTGGATTCTTCTCCTGAAATCATTATTGCACTATATGCAACTTGAATGTGAAATTTAAAGAAATTTAATAACAATAAATAAAGAAAAAAGAAAAACAGAAAACCCCTCTCAAAAGAATAGGAATAAGAGGTAATACCCTCAAATTGATAACAAGCATCTATAAACACCAAGTAACGCGCTGCTCAATGGCACAAGATTGAACACCTTCTCCCTAAGATTTGGAACGAGCCACCACTTTGGTTTTGTTTTTTAATGTTTTAAATTTATTTTTGAGAGACAGAGACTGCGCGAGCAGGAGAGTGTGAGCTGTCAGCACAGAGCCTGACGCGGGGCTCAAACCCACAAACCATGAGATCATGACCTGAGCCGAAGCCGGACGCTCAACCAACTGAGCCACCCAGGTGCCCCACAAGCCACCACTTTGAGAGGCTTCGTGAGCCCACGGGTAGACATCTCGGTCTGCACAATTAGTCTCCATCAATTCCTGCTGCAAAGAGCCGCCCCGTGGTCCTGGCCTGGACTTAAGAGTGAACCCAGCTAGAAGGCAGATCTATTAAGGAGAATTGCAGCAGATTTTAGTCTCAGAAAAGAGGCCTGTGCTGGCTCTAGGTCATTTGGACAGCAAACTGCAGTGTCCGGACGTGGGACACAGTCCACAAGGTGGGAGGGGGGCACCAGGCTTCATGTGGGACTCCCCTTTTGTCTCACAAACTTACCTACCAGGGAAGGGCCGCCTACAAAGGGAGCAAAGCAGGGCCCTCCAAAAACTGGGGTCCTCTCATGTGGGTCTAAGGTCAATACCGTCGGTGAGTTTTGAAATTGGGGGTTGTTCCATTTCAGAAAGGTAATAATAAGCTGTATACACTGCAGATTATTAATTCCCTGGTGGGGATGGGGAAATACAGCTTAATCAACTATATTCATGCTTCTGCAACAAAACACATTAATATTGTTCCGGGTGGGCCACACAAAGATTATAACTAGTCCATGTAGATGCTTCTATAAATTCCTCATTTCATCTCAAGTCAGATTTGAGTGTGTGCCAAACTTCAGAAAAAGCTTTTGATCTGTCAGAATTTCTGAGATTTTGGAACTTGCAGATAACGGGTTATGGGATGGTAATAGAGTTGGAGAGTGATCCGGGACGGCTCAGCTGAAGACACGTTTCTAGACTCCCTTGCAATGACGTATGGCCGTGTGTTACTAAATTCTCACCAACAGAATGTGAGCAGAAGTGAGGAGGGCCACTTTGGGTCTGAACTGTAAAATGGACATATGGGCCCACCCTCCAGCTTTCATCTAGATGAGGGAAAAAGCCGGGGCACCTGGTGGTTCAGTTGGTTGAGTGTCAGACTTCCCTGTCTTCAGCTCAGGTCATGATCTCGTGGTTGGTGAGTTCAAGCCCTCTGTCGGGCTCTGTGTTGATAGCTCAGAGCCTGGAGCCTGCTTCGGATTCTGTCTCTCTCTCTATCCCTCCACCCCCAAAAGAAAATAAACTTAAAAAAAAAAATGAGCTCAACCTAGCCTTGAACTAATTAGTATAAGAGACGAGTGTTATGTATATTAAAGTTAGAAGATATAGTCCCTCACCTCAAGGGGGTTTTAGTTTAAGGAAGGATACAATGATCCCAATAAAACGTGCTGTGCCAATGTAGCCACTATGGAAGAACACAGGCCCACATCGGGGACTCAGGGGAAGTGACCCTGACATGATGATGTCTCAGCTTAGGTATGAAGACTGAAAAGAAGCTGGTCAGGTAAGAGAATGGAAAAGGGTATGTTATGGGTTGCACTGTGTTACCCTAAAAAAAAAGAGATATGTTGAAGTCCTAACTCCTCCGGGTCTCAGAATATGATCTTATTTGGAAAGAAAATCATGGTAGATATAATTAGTTAAGATGAGGTCATACCAGAGGAAGATAGATCTTTTTTAAAAAAGTTTATTTATTTTGAGAGAGAGTGCGTGCGTGTACACACAAGTGGGGGAGGGGCAGAGAGAGAGAGAGACAACCCCGAGCAGGATCCTAGCTGTCAGCACAGAGCCCCATGCAGGGCTCGAACTCACAAACCGCGAGCTCATGACTTGAGCCGACGTCGGACACTCAACCAACTGAGCCACCCAGGTGCCCCACGTATAGATAGTATTTTCAATCATCATTTCTTCTTAATATAATCAGAAAGTAATCTATTTCATTCTGGAAAACAAAGTCCATCAGCGTGAAGAGTGGATTTAGGGGGAGTGAGACCGGGAGAAGACCAGCTAAGAAACTATCGCAATATTCCAGATGGTTGATGAGGCCGGTGTGAACTCAGAGAGCGATAGTGGGAACGGAGAGGGGAAATATTTAGATGGTAGAATCAGAGGGCCTTGATGAGTGGTTAGATGTCCTGAGGTTGGTGATAGAGAAGGCAGATAGATTGTAGAATGACTCTCGAGCTGGGATGAGTGGGTGACTGGTTAGGAGATGAGGAGGAGATTCTGGTTTTGGGGGAAGACAGTGAAATACCTATGGTGACCCTCAAGTAGGAAGGTCCTCAACTGGCAGCTCCAAGTAGTGGTCCCACCAGCATTCCACCCCAGCCCAGGCTTCCTCGGGGAAATACTCCTTCCCCGGCTCCATTTCTGTGATTCCACAGCAGGTGGCTATGTTCTTACAGATGTCATGTCCCTAGCTACAGTTGGTCGGTGAAAGATGGACACCTGGCCCCAAAGTTCTTTCTGTTTGTTTATTTTTTAATGTTTATTTTTGAGAGAGAGAGAGAGAGAGAGAGTACAAAGCAGGGGAGAGGCGAAGCAAGACGGGGACAGAGGATCCGAACCTGGCTCCACACTGAAGCAGTGAGCCCCATGTGGGGCTTGAACCCATGAACCGTGAGATCATGACCTGAGCCAAAGTTGGACACTCAACCGACTAAGCCACCCCAGGTGACCTTTGTTAGTTTTGTTTTTGAGGTTTCTTTTTTTTTTTTTGAATACTTAAGAAAGGACTGGTAATAAATTTGGGAACCACCCCAATTAGGCAATTAGGTAGGAATTAGATCCATGAATGGATGAGGCTTTTTAAAAAATTTATTTTATTTATTTACTTTGAGAGAGAGAAAGAGAGAGAGCAGGGGAGGGACAGAGAGAGAGAGGGAGAGAGAGAACCCCACTCAGGCTCTGTCAGTGCAGAGCTTGACATGGATGGGGCTCACACTCACGAACTGTGAGATCACAACCTGAGCCAAAATCAAGAGTTGGACGATTAACCAACTGAGCCACACAGGAGCTCCAAGACTTTTTTTGTTAAAGTAATCTCTACGCCCAAAGTGGGCCTCGAACTCACAACCCCGAGATGAGGAGTCGCATGCTCCACTGGCTGAGCCAGCCAGGTGCCCCACCCCCACCCCTTGGATGAGACTTTCTAACAACGCTTTCCAACAAGAGGGTGCAGGAGAAGAAAAATAAAAGTCTGAGGGTGGACTCTACCAAAAGTTAGGGGGGGAGCCACACAAGAAGACTTCTCGGCTGAAATAAAAGGACAGTTCAGAGAAGTAGGAAGAAAATCAGGAGAGAGAGAGAGAGAGAGAGAATACTGCCTTATTTTGTGTTCCTGGACCCCATTCCACTGTGTGAGGGGGGAGCAACTTCCCCTCCACCACCATATGATTCTCAGGACACTAGCCGGGGGTCCTCCAGATCCAGCTCAATTCTGACACTGTTCTCACGGCTTAATCGTTCAGTCCTAGAAGACGGCTCCCCACCTCGCAGTTTAGACAGGCGTTGAAAGCCCAGCTTGTCACCCATGCTTTTGACCAACCAGCTATAAATCAGGGGTTCCTACGACCCCCTCCTTGGGTTTGATTAATTTGTTAGAGTGGCTCAGAGAAACACTGTGCTTACGAGATCACTGGTTTGTTATAAAAGGATAGAACTCAGGAACGGACAGATGGAAGAGTTCACGGGCAAGGTGTGCGTCCCTCTCTGAGCCCGCCATTTTCCTGAATCGCCACAAGCCACCAACCTGGAAGGTCTCCCAACCCGGTCCTTTTGGGTTTTTATGGAGCCCTCGTTCTATAGGCTGATCAAGTCATTGGCCCTTGGTGGCTGAATTCAGTCACAAGCGCCGCTCCCCGCTCCCTTCCCGGAGGGCGGAGGCTGGGGGGGACTGAAGGTTCCAAGCCTCTCAGCACCTGGTCTGCCTTCACCCTTAGGTCCCAAAGTCACCTCATTAACAACACAGACACATCTTCTCTCTCATCCCAGGAAATTCCAAGGGTTTTAGGAGCTCTGCGGCAGAAGTGGGGGTGAAAACCAAATACATATTTCTCGTTATATGTCCCAACATTACATGCCCCCCATTTAGAGTTGAGGAAACTGGAGGCAGGAGGCTAAGCTAAGAAGTTGGCTGGTTCAAGACTCAAATCCAGGGCTTTGCTCTGTCCCCTGCACCACTGCCCTAAGTCACATGGATTTCGATTATTCTGTTATATTTTTTTCAAAATTGACTTTTTTTTTTTTGAGGGCAGAAGGGAAAGAGAGAGGGAGAGAGAGAGAGAGAGAGAGAGAATCTCAAACAGGCTCCATGCTCAGGGCAGAGCCCGACCCAGGGTTCAATCTCATGACCCTGGGATCATGACCTGAGCCGAAATCAAGAGTCAGAGACTTCACCGAGTGAGCCACCCAGGCGCCCTGCAAAATGGGCTTTTAGGGAAAGAATCAGTATTGTCCCTCTTCAGTCCTATGTCTGGGTTTTTTTAAATATTTTTTAATGTTTTTATTTATTTTTGAGAGAGAGAGACAGCGTGAGCAGGGGAGGGTCAGAGAGAGAAGGAGTCACAGGATCTGAAGACAGGCTTCAGGCTCTGAGCTAGCTGTCAGCATGGAGCCTGACACAGGGCTCAAACCCACGAACTGTGAGATCATGACCTGAGCCAAAGTCGAATGCTTGACCGACTGAGCCACCCAGGCGCCTCTCCTATGTCTGGTTTTGAACCAAAGGCTGCCTTTCCTCTGTCCTCTGTGGTTGCCATCCTATCCGTCAATATTCACGGCAGATTTGGCCTGATCAGCACGAAGAGAAATCAAGGTCCTCAAAAATATTTGGGCAAGGGCAAAAACACCACGTACGCGGAGTGGGGATGGAGGGCAGTCCAAGGCCGCGTGGGAGAGCTTCTGGGACAGATGGAGCCACACGCCCACAGCATTTTCTCAGAGACTTCAGTTTTGCCACGTTTATCACTTCCCTACACCTATTCTCAGTGTCGTAAGTCACAAAGATGAGTCATTAAGCGGGTGTATTTAATTTATCTTGTGAACACACTAATAAAAAGACCGTGAGTGAACCCTCCTGATTTAGATAATAGGAGGATGGCAGGAATCTCAAGAGCTCCAATAATCCCCCTTAATTAAATTAGACAATGGCTATTAGAGTCGGTAATTAGTGTCAGTTGCCTGGTAATTGAACGGTTGATATGAAAAATGACTCCAGGGGCGCCTGGGTGGCTCAGTCAGTTGAACGTCTGATTCGGCCCAGGTCATGATCCCACAGTTCATGGGTTCGAGCCCCGCGTTGGGCTCTGTGCTGACAGCTCAGAGCCTGGAGCCTGCTTCGGATTCTGTGTCTCCCTCTCTCTCTGACCCTCCCCTGCTCACAATGTCTCTCAAAAATAAATAAAAAACATAAAAAAAAAAGAAAAACGGCTCCATGTTAGGATCTGTCTTGGAATGAACACAGGAAGTGTATGAATTTATATTTTCCTTCATTTTCATTGTGTGGTTACTCTGCATCAGGAAGTGCATGGAGCAGCGGACTCAGCGCTGAGCCAGACAGGTGAGGGCCCTGCCCTTCTAGAAGTTGTATCCTAATGGGCTGGTTTCCCTCACCGAGGACATGTCTAGAATTGAAAAATGCCTTTCTTTTTTTTAATTTTAAAATTCATACCATGCCTTTGAGGACATGCCTGGATGGTTCAGTCAGTTGGGCTTCCTTCCGACTTCGGCTCAGGTCATGATCTCGCCATTCCTGAGTTCGAGCCCCACGTTGAGCTCGGTGCTGACAACTTAGAGCCTGGAGTCTGCTTCGGATTCTGTGTCTCCCTCTTTCTCTGCTCCTCCCCCCCCCAAATAAATAAACGTTAAAAAAATTTTAATGACTCTTAGTAGGAGCGAACACCCACCCAGGACCCAGGCCAAACTGTTAGAAGGGAAACATCATAAAATGTTCACATTTTAATTCTCACGATAGCCCCGCCAGCCGGGGTCACACATCAGGAAAGCCAGACCCAGGTTGAGATGCCGGGTCTGTTACCGTCTCTTGTAGCCAGTGTCCTCATCTTTTTTTTAAATGTTTTTTATTTATTTTTGAGAGACAGAGAGAGACAGCGCGAGCAGAGGAGGGCCAGAGAGAGAGGGAGACACAGAATCCGAAGCAGGTTCCAGGCTCTGAGTTGTCAGCACAGAGCCTGATGCGGGGCTCGAACCGTGAGATCATGACCTGAGCCGAAGTCGGAAGCTTAACTGACTGAGCTGCCCAGGCGCCCCCAGTGTCCTCTTAAGCTCTGAGAGGATAATATGCAGAACGGACAGCACGTAAGTCCTTGGCACGCTGCAAACTGCTACTCTCATGGGCATCGGCTCATTTTTGAAGACGAGACACTTGACACAGAGAGGTAAAATGATTTTCCCAAGGCCACACAGCTGGCCACTGGCAGAGTAGGAACTTGAACCAACTCTGATTCCAAGCCGCATCCACATTTGGCACCAGCGTTTGGCAAGAGGCCGAGAAATAATTACCCATAGAGTAGTGGTGCAGGCATCTTCCTTGGGAAGTCTAGAGGAACCAGGAAAGGTGTGGGGACTAGGTGTGCAAGAGCCCAGATAAGTAGGGGCAAGACCCAGGCCAAGGAGCCCGACTCAGCATCCGGGGGCTCCCGGTTCACCCACAAGCTGCTGTAGCCAAACACTGACCCCTGCCGGCCGCTCGGGGTGGCGGTGGTGCTGGGGCCCCGCTCCAGGAGCCCTGGGGACCGCGTCCCTCCTCCCGGAACAGGGCAGAGGGCTGGAGAAGCGGGCGCACCTGGTGACCTCGGTGCTGTCCTGGGCCAGCACTCTCCGCTACTCACTCAGCTTTTCACCAGGTGGGGCTAGAGCTGAGGACCTTCCCTGCCGTGGGGACAGCTCCCCCTGCCTTGTTTGGGCGTCGCCCGCCTCGCCCCCGCCTAGAGTGCCGGCCACCAGGGACAGGCAGGGGACAGCCCCTGGGCCTGGGCTCCAGCCTCGAGCGGGGCACTTCAACCAATCAACCTACTCTGGACCAGATGCCACTTACTTTCCGGAGGGGACACTCTGTGGCAGCCGATTCCGTTCCCGCTCCTGGCCTGCGCCCCGCAGCCAGGATCTGGGTCTAGAAGGTTAATCTTACTGAGCAAGTGCACTGAGGCCTCTATGGGCTGTTAGCCCAGAGGTGGGATCGGCTTCTCCCCCATTTCGTCCCATCCCCTCCCTCCTTACTTTCCACTTTCTGAGGCCAGAGCTGCTTTTTAAAAAATGAGTTCAAAGCCAGGATTCTCAGCTTCTAGATTCCTGCGTGGCTCTGCGCTTCCATTTGCTCTCCGCACAGCGAAGGGAGTGGAACGTTCTGAGAAGGAAGCAAACAGCGTATCTTCATGTAACCGTGTACATTGCTTATAAGCGAACCCTCTGGGGGAGCAATCTGGTCTCTGGTCTCTGATGCAGCCAAACCTCAGACACAGCCAGAGAACGTGCTGGAGAGGTGACAGGAAAATGTGAAGTTGGTAAGAGTGTCCCGTGCTGGGCTTGGCGTGTTATTTCATGACTTGGATAAGAACAAAGAAGACAGGCTTGGGGCGCCTGCGGGGCTCAGTAGGTTAAGCCTCCGACTTCTGCTCAGGTCATGAGCTCATGGTTCATGGGTTTGAGCCCCTCATTGGGCTTTGTGCTGACAGCTCAGAGCCTGGAGCCCATTTTGGATTCTGTGTGTCTCTCTCTCTCTCTCTGCCCCTCCCCAACTCGTGCTCTGTTTCTCTCTGTCTCAAAAATAAATAAACTTAAAAAAAAAAAAAGAAAAGAAGACAGGCTTGTTAGCAATGCAGATATATTGATTCAGGAGGCAAGGTTTTAAAGGATTTCAATAAGTCAGGATTATCTTTTAAAGCCAACAGGATGTTTTCAAAAGTAAGGATTGATGTTTGGTCCTTTATCTTATTCTCTCCAAATCAAGAATCTCCACTTGGAATGGAAGGGATCTGGCTGAACTAGGAGTCCTGTAAGGAGAGGGAGCAGGGGGTGAGTAGACCCAGCTGACCTTGCACTCTGGGAGAAGTCCGGCAGCCCACGCACCCGCAGAGGAAGGCAGTGTAGCCTGACTGAGTAAGCGGCACTCGCATCTACAGTGTAGTAAGAACTTGCCAGCGGCGCCTGGGGGGCGGCTCAGTCGGTTAGGCATCCGACTTCCGCTCAGGTCATGATCTTGAGGTTCGAGGTTTGAGGTTCGAGGTTTGAGGTTCGAGTCACGCTCCGGTGCAGATCCTGCCTCAGGCTCTCTACTATCAGCAAGAAGCCCCTTTCGGATCCTCTGTCTCCCTTTCTCTGTCCTTCCCCTGCTCACATGCGCTCGTGCTCTCTCTCTCTCTCTCTCTCTCTCTCTCTCTCTCCCCGTCTTTCTCTCTCTTCTCAAAAATAAATAAACACTAAAAAAAAAAAAAACCTTTCCAGTGCATCCTTAGGTCATCTGAACTCCACTCTGTAAAGTGGGCCGGTTGGCTATTGCCATTCTATTTTCAGATAAGGACTTGGAATTTGAAGTTGAGACGAATAAAGAGATCAGCTCCATGAAGAATGGCATCAGAGTGAAGGTTTTTATTTCTTTCCACCCAGTGTCTTGATGCCTTCTTTATGTGACATGCAGACTCGGAGGGGAGGTATTCTAGGCACTCTTGAGCACCTGCCTTTAAAAAAATGTTTATTTTGAGAAGAGGGGAGCAGAGAGAGACAGAGAATCCCAAGCAGGCTCCCCGCTGCTAGTGCAGCGCCCAGCATGGGACCCGAACCCACAGACCGTGAGATCATGACCTGAGCCGAAATCAAGAGCCAGATGCTCAACCGACGGAGCCACCCAGGTGCCCCTCGAGCTCTGCCTTTTAACAAGGGTGTCCTCAGACTGTCTCCTTCTCAGCTTCAACTAGGTCTCTACTCAAATGTCCCCTCAGAGAGGTCTTCCCTGACCTAGCTAGTATTTTCCCCTCCCCAGTGGTGTTCCTTCACTTCTACAGTGCCACCATCGGAAAATTTATATATTTTTTAATTTTTAGGTTTTTTATTTATTTTTGAGAAATAGAGACAGCACGAGCAGGGGAAGGTCAGAGGGAGAGGGAGACACAGAATCCGAAGCAGCTCCAGGCTCTGAGCTAGCTGTCAGCACAGAGTCGGACGCAGGGCTCAAACCCACGAACCGTGAGATCCCGACCTGAGCCGAAGCCGGACGCTCAACCGACTGAGCCACCCAGGCGCCCCACCATCTGAAAATTTCCTATTTGTGTGTGCACACGTTTCTTGTCTGTCTCCCCACGAGGACGCAAGGCCTTGTCTGTGTCCCTCTGTGTCCCCAGGGCCTGGAATAAAGCCTGGCACCTCCCAGGTGCTCCATTAAAATGTCGGAACGAATAAACGATCTAGAGAAGAGGTCGGAAACATCTGGTCCCTAGATTCCTGGGGGTCTCTACACGCATCCAGGCGTTCTGTGAAGTCAAGCATTAAGTCCAAATTTGTCTTTTTCACCTCACTGCCACGGACATTATTTATGGTGACGGTGTACGGACAGCGGTGGGTAAGCTACCAGGGCGCCGAATTGTTCCAGTAGGCACTGCATTCTTCACAGTAAAAACAAGACAAAAAACACTAGTAAATCCTGACAGTAAAACAAGACAAAAGCCAGCTTCACTTAAGAATGTCCTTGATGGGGGGGCGGGAACCTGGGCGGCTGAGTCGGTTAGGCGTCTGACTCTTGGGCTCTTGATTTTGGCTCAGGTCATGATCTCAGGATCATGAGACTGAGCCCCACACTGGGCGTGGCGCCTGTTGAAGATTCTCTGAAGATTTCCTCTCTCCTTCTTTCTCCTTTCCTCCCCCTCCCTCTTGATCAAAAAAAAAAAAAAAAGAATGTCCTTGATGAAGGAGATTAAGAACACATTTAATGTAATGAGCACTGAGTAATGTAGAGAATTGTTGAATCACTGTATCGTCCACCTGAACCTGATAGAACACTGTGAGTTAATTTTACTGGAATTAAAAATAAGTAAATAAATAGGGGGAAAAGTCCTGATGAAGCAATATAAATTATTCGTTTTGTTAAAACCCAAGCTTTGAGTAAATAAAAAGCTGTCAGAAAGTACTTCTGCACGAAAAAGGGCGGCAGTTGTCCTGAGGAAAAGCATCAGTTTGAATTGTGAGCTGAGTTCACCCCCTTTTTGGGGGGAACACCATTTTTCCTTGAAAGAGTGACTGACCAATAAAAAGGAAAACATCGATGGTAATTCACACTTGGTCATTGGCAGACATTTTTGGGAAAACAGTGAGTTTTCCCTTCCGAGGCCAGCAACTGTCAGTATTCATGGCCAATTTGTTTTCTTTTTTTTTTTTTTAATGATTTTTATTTATTTTTGGAAGACAGAGATAGTGCGAGCAGGGGAGGGTCAGAGAGAGAGGGAGACACAGAATCCGAAGCAGGCTCCAGGCTCTGAGCTAGCTGTCAGCACAGAGCCCGACGTGGGGCTTGAACCCACGAACCGTGAGATCATGACCTGAGCCGAAGCTGGTCGCTTAACCGACTGAGCCACCCAGGCGCCCCCAATTTGTTTTCAACAAATATTGGATATTTGGAAAATTTGTATCTACCACCGAGCGCTTGACAGCCCCCCAAAACCTAAAGACTGTCCTGGAGGGCGTGGGGTTGATATTAATGAGTGGATACTGTGGTATCGAGTCATAAAGTGAGTCAACATTTGGAAGAGCAGCGTAACTCAGTGAAACAAATACTTTCCAAATGACCAGAGCACAGTGTTCCAATATCGTGCATGGATAAGAGATCTATTCAAAGTACATTAGAGACCAGTGTTTTTTTTTTTTAATTTAACAAAAAATTTTCAAGTGTTTTTATTTATTTTTGAGAGGGAGAGAGAGAGAGAGAGGGAGGGAGAGAGTGAGCAGGGGAGGGTCAGAGAGAGAGGGAGACACAGAACCCGAAGACAGGCTCCAGGCTCTGAGCCAGCTGTCAGCACAGAACCCAATGTGGGGCTCGAACCCATGAAAAGTGAGATCATGACCTGAGCTGAAGTCGGACACTTAACTGACAGAGCCATCCAGGTGCCCCGAGACCAGTGGACTTTAATGTAAGAGAATGAAAGGTTTGTTGATGTGATTTCAGAGTACACCTTGCCACTAACCTTTAGGAAGCTCCTGCCTGTCGAGTTTCGGTGTGGTGTCTGAGAAAACGACCCACACTTATTTGGAAAGGTCATGAAACACTCCTCTGTTTTCCAGCCACACATCTGTGTGAAGTCAGATTTTTTCCATATATTTCAACCACAACAACATATCACAACAGATTGTACTTATGAACGGGTGGATACATGTGTATACAGATATGTCTGCCTGTTTCCTATTACGCCAGACATTAAAGAGATTTGCAAAAATGCCGCTCTCCTCACTGTTTTTTTTTAATCTGGAAAATATATACATGTTATGTTAACATGTATGTGTCTCATAAATGTTATTTTAAATGAATTAACAGGGGCCCCTGGGTGGCTCAGTCAGCTGCATGTCTGACGCTTGATTTCGGCTCAGGTCATGATCCCAGGGTCGTGGAATTGAGCCCCGTGTCGGGCTCTGCCCTGAGTGTGGGGCCGCTTGAGATTCTCTTTCTCTCTCCCTCTGCCCCTCTCTCCCCGACTTGGGCTCGTTCTCTCTCTAAAATAAAAATTTTTAATTAAAAAATGAATTAACAGTAAATATTCTTAAAATGTCTCCATTTTAGGGGCACTTGGGTGGCTCAGTGGATTACGTGTCCAACTCTTGATCCCACAGTTTCTTGAGTTCAAGTCCCGCATCAGGCTCCGTGTTGACAGCACAGAGGCTGCCTGGGATTCTCTCTCTCCTCTCTCTCTGTCCTTCCCCTCTCACACTGTCTCTCTCTCTCTCTCTGTCTCTCAAATAAATAAACATCAAATGTTTTAAATTTCTCAGTTTTAATTTCTAACGTGGTGAATGTCAATGGATACTTAAGATAAACACATAAATAAAAACAAAAACAAAACGCATAAACAAGCTCCTTGGGCCCCTCAATAATTGTTAAGAATATAGGGGTTTTTGAGACCAGATGTCTTTTTGTCCCTCCCCTGCTCTCTGTCTCTCTCAAAAATAAATACGTTTAAAAAGAAAAAGAAAAAACAGAGAAATTAATATTCTCATCTCTAGCTCAGTGGTTCTTAAACAGTCTGGTCCACGTGCCCCCAAAGATTTTATTTTTAAACCATCTCCAGAATCGTGGATTCTGTCTCCATCTCTCTCTGTCCCTCCCCTCCTCGTGCTCTGTCTCTCTCTCTCTCAAAAATAAACATTTTTTAAAAGGTGGCAGCTATGTGAGAGGATTAAGTGACTTAGATGAGTTAATAAATAAATGAACGTGTTAACAAAACATTTAGATGAGTCTCTGGCCCCCTCTATACGGTTAGCTGTTGTTTTTGTTGTTATTATTCTTTTAAGTGGAATTTTTAAGAAACATCTATTGAAAACAGATTATCAGGGTCCTGATGCTGGCCCTGCCGGTCGGTCCCTAATGCTGTGACCTTGAGCTGAACCTTGCCATACCCTAATTTGGAGACTGTAGATAATGACCTTGGTAGCGTAGCGTTGCTGTAAGGATTAAATGAGATAAAGACATACTCGGTGCCCCTGGGTGGCTCAGTCAGCTAAGCCTCGACTCATGATTTCCGCTCAGCTCATGATCTCATCGTTTCCTGAGTTCAAGCCCCTCGTCAGGCTCTGCGGCCCTGATGGGGCTGAGGCTGGGGGAAGCCTGCTTGGGGTTCTCCCTCCCTCTGTCCCTCCCCCACTCACCCCATTCCCTCCCCCGTGTCTCTCTCAAAATAAATAAATAAACATTAAAAAAAAAAAGACATACTTAAATGACATATTAGAGACAACAGGAGATGCTTGGACCCAGTAGCACCAAATTATTATTTGCTTCCTACAAGTCTGCAGGGACAGATCAACTTGGTGAACAAACTAGAAATCATTCCACATGAAGAACACGAAGGGGAAAAAAGCACGAAGATGTTTTTAAATATCCAAAAGCCAGATGTGGAAGAACAAGTCTTTGTGCACTAGAGAGGACCAGGAGCCCTGAATTTAAGAAGGCCGTACTGGCCAAACCTTCCCGGCCCCCAGCACACTGGGAGGTCCCCCAATGCTCAGCGGCCGTACATACCAGCATTTTCCATTTGTAATTATAATTATTTAGGTCTCAGATTCTCCCATCGGATGGTCCCATTCCATAAATATTTACAAAGTGACTCTAGTATGCCAGACAGTGTGGGGTCAGCCCTGGGGCTCATGGATGAGTAAGATACTGCCCCAGGACTCCGGGAGGTCTCCGCCTAGGTGAAAGCCAGTAGGTGAATTTGGGGAACCAGATTTCTGCTCCATACAGCCGCTTGCCGTCCCCTCTGAATTCCCACAAGCCCTTAGTTTGGGACCCAATGCAACAGCTACTTCTCCAAAGTAAATCATAAGACTGAAAGGGAAAGTTTAGGGACAGCGATTGTTGGCGGGTCCCCAGGTCTGGGAACCTGTGGCTTTCTGGGCGTGGAGCTCCCTCTAGTGTCTATCAAGGATAAGGCAGGTCCAACGTGAAACTGCAAAGATTCCCTATTTACTGCCACGTTTCTACCCTTAGTTTAGGGCTGCTTATGGATAAGTTGCTCTCAGGTGTTTGCTGCAAGACAAAAACACTTACAGTTTAAAAAAATAAAAAGTAATAAATGACGTAGTTGCCAACTATGGCCCTGTGTTAATTGCTTATCTAATTACCTATGAGGAGGATTCTATTATTCTTCATTTTTTCCAGTATACAAGCAAGACTGCAAGCTAGAGGCAGAGCCAGAATTCAATCCAAGTGGTCAGACTTCATAACCACGCTCTTAATTTTTTTTGTTTGTTTACTGTCAAAGAAAAGCAATAACCATGTCAATCCCAAGATCATTCTAGTCAAATTTCTCCTGGTTCCTTGGGAGAACTGCAATTTTTGTAAATCAAGAGGATTTATATTGATAAACCAAATATGGATGAGAATTAGCCTTTCTTGGTTTCATACTGAAAGGAACAGAAATAAATAATCTACACAAGCATTTTCACACTGTGTGCTGTGACTCATTGATGAGTTGTGTAAACAGTTTGGCGGATTGTGACCAGAACTTTAAAAACAAAAATGCAGTAGACCAGGAAAACACCAGAGTGCATAATAACCCAGTACATATTTTCAGTTTGGGCATGTGTATAATATGTATGAATATATGTATGTGTGTGTAATATGTATATCTATAGATAGTCTATAAATATATGTATGTGTGTAATGTATATATAAATGTATATATAATATTATAGATATAGAAAGATCTATAAATGTATGCATGGGTATAATATATGTCTATAATTATATATATAATAATATATAGACATATTATATCCATACATATATTTATAGATCTATCTATATCTTTAATATTACATGCACATCTATATATTATACACACATACATATATTTATACATATTATAGATATATGAATAGATATAGATATCTAGATATATATATATACCTGCCCCAAACCATATAAAAACCACTAAATCTCTTAAGCTCTCTTACTGCCTGCTCAGGACTATAATTAAGCCAGTTTTCTTTCAGTGACCCACGCTGCCAAAACTGTTACCTTGGGTGTAAATTAAATTTTTCATGCCACAGTCACCCCTCTCTTTGTTTTGGAAATGAAGAATTTAGGTCTCTTTTTAGTGACAGGACCTGTGGTTAAAACAGGAAGCTTATTTTTAAAATCTAACTTGCTTATGCAATTAGTTTTTTCTCTGAACATCGGAGGTTGGAGTTAGCCTTCTCTATGATGGTATACGGCAAGAGAAGAAGATTATTTAGTCCCAATTTGTATCTGAGTTTCAAGGAAGTTAAGTTATCTCACAGCAAATAAGAGGAAGACCCAGAATTTGAACACAGGACAACCCACCTCCAGGAAGGCAGGTTTGAACCACTGTAACGTACAGAAGGAATTGCCCCTGGGCATCCAGGGCTGAGCGAGTCTGGGATGCCGATGAACTGGCTAGGAGTGTGTGTTAAGTTGTACTGTAGGAGTTGTTACATTGTAGAGACGTCTGAGTTCCGGAGTGTTGGAGGTCCTGTGACAAGTAAGTGGGTGCTGGGTTCTTGGCGTTTGTGCCCTGATCTGTTACACTGCGGGTACATGTGAGACACTGGGCAAGGTCTCAAAACAGCTCTGAGATGCTCCTTCTTGTTCTCCTCACATGACAGATGAGGAGACAGAGGCTCAGGTTGGGTCACAGCAAGACAACAGCAGAGATGCAAATCAGGCAGTAAAAACTGTAACAGTTACTGAAAGCTTTCCACATGACAGGCACTATGTTACTCTACTTCCAAGTATTATTGCATGTAATTATCTTACAGAGTGATTAGCTGAGTTTTAAAGTGAAGGAAACTAGGGGGCATTTGCCTGGTTTAGTCGTAAGAACATGTGACTTTTTTTTTAATGTTTATTTTTGAGAGAGAGAGCACATTTGTGAGTCAGGGAGGAGCAGAGAGAGGGGGTATGGAAGATCCAAAGTGGACTCCCCACTGACAGCAGTGAGCTGGATGCGGGGCTCAGACTCACACAAACTGAGATCATAACCTGAGCGCGAGTCAGATACACAACCGAATGAGCCACCCAGGTATGCTGAAGAGCATGTGACTCTTGATCTTGGGGTCACGGGTTCAAGCCTCATGTTGGGTATAAAGATTACGTAAATAAATAATTTAAAAAATATTTTTAATAAAAATTAAATTAAAAAACAATAAATTAAGTTTAATAAAAATGTTTTAATGTTTATTTTTCTGAGAGAGACACACACACAAATAAGAGCAGGGGAGGGGGGAGGGAGAAGAGGGAGGCACAGAATCCAAAGCAGGCTCCAAGCTCTGAGCCTTCAGCACAGAGCCCGATGCAGGGCTCGAACCCACAGACCATGAGATCATGACCTGAGCCGAAGTTAGACGCTTAACTGACTGAACCACCCAGTTGCCCCTTAAATATTTTTTATTCTTTTTTTTTTAATGTTTTATTTATTTTTGAGACAGAGAGAGACAGAGCATGAGAAGGGAGGGGAAGAGAGAGAGGGAGACACAGAATCCGAAGCAGGCTCCAGGCTCTGGGCTGTCAGCACAAACCCCGACCCCACCAGAGGCTTAACCTACTGAGCCACCCAGGCGCCCCACCTTAAATATTTTTTAAACTCTTCTGGGACTCAGAGAAGTTGATCAAGATACCCAAGGTTACACAGTGAATACAAAGCCATAGTCACACATTGGTCTGCTTGTCCCTAACGACCTTGCTCTTAGGCCACCCTAAGGCTCTAAGGCCTAACCACAGAATGTCTGACCTTTTCCTGGGTCGCAGAGAAAAGCGAATTTAAAAACAGAAAAAGAAATGTGTAGCCATGTAAGCGTCAGGATGGTAGTGGTTAGTACTCTGTACATGTTGGTGATTACTTGTTCCAATCACCTATCACTGCATAACCAACTGCCCATAAGCTTGGCCTGGCCGTCAATGCCTCTGGCTAACATACAAATGGCATCTACAGGTGGGGCCAAACCTGGTCTCCTCGCCTATTCCCCCTGAAAGAAGGGGTGGTCTCTCCTGCCCTCCGTTCCTGACCTAACAGCACGGGGGGGAGAGGGCCATCCCTGTCCCAGGCCCCTGGGCTACTTGGGAGGTCCCCGGGGATCAACTGGATAAACCACAGAGAGGGCGTTCATATGTCACATGTGATGAGGCTTGCCTTCTGTCTGTGCTTCCATCCCTTAACAGACATCTCTGATTAAGAACAGGACTTCCGGGGGGGGGGGGCGCCTGGGTGGCTCAGTTGCTTAAGTGACCGACTTCAGCTCAGGTCATGATCTCACAGTCCGTGAGTCAGGATCTCACAGTCTGTGAGTTCGAGCCCCACGTGGGGCTCTGTGTTGACAGCATAGAGCCTGCTTTGGATTCTGTGTGTGTCTCTCTCTCTCTGCCTCTCCCTGACTCATACTCTGTCTCTCAAAAATGAGGGGCGCCTGGGTGGCTCAGTCGGTTAAGCGTCCGACTTTGACTCAGGTCATGATCTCACAGTTCGTGGGTTTGAGCCCCACGTCAGGCTCCGTGCTGACAGCTCAGAGCCTGAAGCCTGCTTCGGATTCTGTGTCTCCCCCTCTCTCTACCCCTCCCATGCTCATGCTCTGTCTCTCTGTCTCTCAATAATAAATAAACATTTAAAAAATTTTAAAAATGAATGTTTAAAAAAAAGAAAGGACCTCAGGGTCCACACGATTTGCAAAATATTGGCAGTCATCTCAGCAATAGAAGCTGCCTTGGACCCACCTGTACGTTTTTCCAGACTGCGAGGTCATTGCCGGTGATCTAGCCACCTGGCCCAACCAGTGGCAATAGCAATGACCACTCTTTATCCAGGGTCACCCCCTTGGGGTAAAGAACTCCGGCCATGTTCTTGCTTCACAGATACTCCAAAATACAAACCAAGGTCAGACATGTTCAAAAGCCACAACACGAAGCCTCATCAAGACACCTTTTATCCTCCCCAGAGTGGCAGACATTAATGAAAGTGGTAAAGGCATTCGTTTCACTTCTAAAAATACACAACACCAGGCTCTTAAACAAGGCATTCACTAGAACTTTTAACCATGACGCCGCGGGCCTCATAGAGCGCCATCATGGCCTACTTAAACAGATTCAAATTTAATTAAGTGAAACAACACGTTTGAGTTATCAAGCATCAGGGGTGAATCATAATAGAGTCCGGGTTTTGTTAATGGACTTGATTATCTTTCCATGGGATTATCGAGTCATCAATCATAAAATAGTTCTCAATAAATTCAAAAGGATTGAAATTATACAAGGTATGTTCTCTAATCCAAACAGAATTAAACCAAAAGTCAATAACAAAAGATCTGACAAGTCATCAAAATTTCTGAAAACCAGAGAAAACACTTCTAAATAACCCACAGATCATATGAAAAATCGCAGAGGATATTAGAAGCTAACTTGAGCTGAATGAAATTGAATAATACAGTATATCACCATGTGTGGATACCAGCTAACACAGTGCCTCAAAGGAAATTACAACATTCAATATTTATATTAGAAAAGGAAGAAGGGTCTGACAACAAGGCACTAAACTTACACCTTAAGAAATTAGAAAAAAAAATAAAAGAGCAAAATAAACCTAAGGTAAGCAGGTGGAAGAAAATAAGAAAAAATAGAAATCAATGAAATAGAAAATGTATAAACAATAGAGAAAAATCAATGAAAACAGATACTTTTTAAAAAGATCAATAAAACTGTTTCACCTAGGGGTGCCTGGATGACTCAGTTGGTTAAGCGTATGACTTCGGCGCAGGTCATGATCTCTAGGTCTGTGAGTTCGAGCCCCACGAGGGGCTCTGTGCTGACACCTCAGAGCCTAGAGCCTGTTTCCAAATCTGTGTCTCCCACTCTCTCTGCCCCTCCCCCACTCATGCTCTGTCTCTCTCGGTCTCAAAAATAAATAAACATTAAAAAAAAAACCTGACCCACCTCTAAGCATACTGATCAGAGGGGGGAAAAAAAACAAAGAAGACACCATTCCTGAAATTACCATTATCAGGAATGAAGGAGGGAACACGATTACAGAGCCCGTCCACATTCAGAAAATACTCAGGGAATATTAGGAACACCTTTATGCCAATAAGCAACATAGAACACGTGGACAAGTTCCTTGAATGACACAAACTACCAAAGCTCACTCCAGAGGAAATATCTGGGTCCGCGATACTCAAATAAAAAATGTAAAAAAAAAAAAATAAGAAAGAAATGTATAACCTGAATAGTTTAAAGACTACAAAGAAATTGAACATGTGGTCCCAAATCTTCCCACAAAGAGGAGCACCTGGGTGGCTCAGTTGATTAAGCATCTGACTTACGTTCAGGTCATGATTTCATGGCTCATGAGTTCGAGCCCCGTGTTGGGTTCTCTGCTGTCGGCTCAGACCCTTGCTTTTTTTTTTTTAATTTTGTTTAATGTTTTATTTATTTTTGAGAGACAGAGAATGACGCCATGAGCAGGGGAGGGGCAGAGAGAGAGGGAGATACAGAGTCCAAAGACAGGCTCCAGGCTCTGAGCCGTCAGCACAAACAGCTTGAACCCACAAACCGTGAGATCATGACCTGAGGCAAAGTTGGGCGCTTAACTGACTGAGCCACCCAGATGAACCTCAGACCCCTGCTTTTGATCCTCTGTTTCCCTCTCTCTCTCCCTCTCTCCTGCTTATTTCTCTCTCTCTCTCTCAAAAATAAATAAACGTTAAAAAAAGTCTTCCCACAAAGAAAACTGTAGGCTTAGGTGGCGTCCGTGGTGGGTTCTACCACACATCTAGGGAAGAATACCAATTCTACGCAGGCCTTCCCAGGAAACGGAAGAGGAGGAGGCACTTCCCTCCTGAGGGAAAGTGAGGAGCGGGATTGACATATCAAAATGAGGAAAAAGACATTATAAAACCAAACAAAACCAAAAAGCTACAAATCAACAATCCTCATGAACATAGATACAAAAGGCCTTAAAACGTAAGCAAATCAAATACTGTAACAAATAAAAAGCCTCTTGCCTCAAGATCAAGTGGGGTTCATCCTGGGAACGCAAGGTTGGCTTGACACATGAAAAACTACTCAATGGATTTCAATCACTACATAAAAAAAAAAAAAAACTAAAAAAGAGGCATACGAATTTTTTTAATGTTTTATTTATTTTTTAACAGAGAGAGAGAGAAAGTGGGGGAGGGGTGGGGGGAAGGGGACATAGTATCCAAAGCAGGCTATGCACTGACAGCAGCGGACCTGATGTGGGGCTCGAACTCATGAGCCACAAGTTCATGACCAAAGCTAAAGTCAGGTGCTCAACCAACTGAGCCACCCAGGTGCCCCAAAAATGATAGAGGCATACAAACCATTTTTCAAAAAGTATGCTCCACACCCAGTGTGGAACCCAACACGCTTAAACTCATGACCCTGAGATCAAGACCTGAGCTCAGATCAAGAGTTGAACACTTAATCAACTAAGCTGCCTAGGGATTCTGGCATAAAAACCATTTGATGAAATTCTCCATCCACTCATGACAGAAACTTCCAGCAAACTAGTGATAGAAGGAAACTTCCTCAACTTGATGAAGAGCAGCTAAGAAAACCTTTCACGTAGCCTTACATTTTACATAGACTGAACGCTTTCCCCATCAGGGAAACAAGATCATTTGCTCTCACCATTAGCTTTGTACCAGAGGGCCTATCCAGGGACATAGACTCGAAAATGAATAAGAAGCATGTAGATTGGAAAGACATAAAATCATCTTCATCCACATGATCATCCATGTTGAAAATCCTAAGGAATATACAAAAAAATCTCCTATAGCTCATAAGAGATATTGACTAGGTCTCAGGCTGCAAGTGAAATATACACCAACCGGATGACCCAGCAATTCCACTCCTGGGTCTTTTCCCAAGAGAATTGAAAACATCTGTCCACATGAAGATTTGTGGCAGCTTTATTCACCATAGCTGCAAACTGAAAACAACCCCGATGTCCAAAAATTGTTAAATCAATCAGTAAATTGTGGCGTATCCATAAAAAGGAATAAATAGACTGTGATAAAAGGAAACCACTTGTCAAAACGCAAATGTAGCTGAATCAAAAATCATTATGCAAAATGAGAGAAGCCAGACAAAAGTACTACGTTCTCAATGGCTTCATTTACAGGAAATTCTAGAAAAATCAAGACAGTAGTGACAGTGACATCACAGATCAGTGGTTGGTGGGGAGTGGATTGACAGCAAAAGGGCACCAGGAGACTTTCTGTGGTGATAGAAATGTCCCACATCATAATTGTGGCAGTAGTGGCACAGATGTATGCATTTGTTAAAAATCATTGGACTGTATACACTTTAAAATAGTGAATGTTATGTATAAAGTTTACTTCAATAAAGCTGACAAAAATATTCCAGAAAAAAGTTCTATGCATCCAAGTTTCTTCAACCCAGACAAAATAACCTGTTATAAAGACAGCCTTAAAAAAAAAAAAAAAAAAAGATAGCCTTACAGAATGACCGAAAACGATTCTCTAATTAGCCTAATACACTACCTCAGGATCTTTGCACTGGCTGTCCTCAGCCAGGAACACTCCTGCCTTCCATGTGTTATGCCCAGATTTTAATATCGCCCCCAAAAAAACCAGAGACCACCAGGGAGACCGAGTCATGCATGCAAAAGCAAAGGGCTTTATTATGGGTTTAGGCTTGCCAGGACCTAAACTAAACTCGGGCTCACAGACTTTACAAGTGTGGTGGATCCATGCTGAGACCCCCGAACAAAGGTGGGGTAGGGCTTTTATGAGTTTGGGAAGGGGAAGTTATAGGAAGTTGTGACATAGGTACAGTGATCCAATTATTATTACACAATATTATTGACAGCAGATTTATCCAATTACAACATTTAGAGTGTTAACCAATCACAGAGTAGACCCAGGACCCAGGACCCTCACATAGGGTGTAACTAGCCTTAGGCAATAACTGATTACCTATAGCTTCTATTTCTAGGCCTGCCCTTAGGAATGTTAAGGGTATTACAAGGGTGGTCTCTCTTGCCTCGGGCAATGTGCGCCCTTCTGTTGTCTCAAACCTGTGTCCTTACACATGCTCCCCCTTAGGTAGCTCTTTATCTTGTTTCTCAAAAAAATTTTTTAAAGTAAGCTTCATACCTTACAAAGTCCAACTCGGGGCTTGAACTCATGACCTGAGCTGAGATCAAGAGTCAGAGGCTTAACCAACTGAGCCAACCAGGGCCCCTATCTTGTCTTTCAGATCTTAGTTTCAGTATCACATCCTTACAAACAGCTTTCTTGGACCACTCTTTCAAATTATGTTCTTCCATTATTCTTTTTTTAATGTCTTTTATTTATTTTTGAGAGACAGAGAGAGACAGTGCGAACAGACGAAGGTCAGAAAGAGAGGGAGACACAGAATCTGAAGACAGGCTCCAGGCTCTGAGCTAGCTGTCAGCACAGAGCCCGACACAGGACTCGAATCCACGAACCGTGAGATCATGACCTAAGCCGAAGTCAGATGCTTAACCAACTGAGCCACCCAGGCACTCCCATTATTCTTTATCATAGCACTCAGTTCCTTTTTTTTTTCTCAAGTACTTTCTGTGAATTTGCAATTAATTAAATGTTGGTTTCTATGTTAGTGAATTTATTTAACATCTAAGGTCCCCCCAGAATGTAAGTTTCATGAGGTTAAGGAATGTGTTTGTTCAAAAAACCAAAGGTCAATTTCACAATGACTAACGGGTATAGTGTTATAGATTAGTATTTACCAAAAAGCTAAGAACACGCATTAAGTGACAATGAAAAGAACAATGATTAAAATGAACTAAGGTATTGGGGCACCTGTCTGGCTCAGTTCATGGAGCATGCTACTCTTGACTTTTGGGTTGTGAGTTCAAGCCCCACATTGGGTGTAGAGATTACTTAAAAATAAAATCTTTTAAAAATAAACAAATAGGGACTTGAAGCTGTATTACAAAGCAGTAATCATCAAGACAGTATGGTTCTGGCACAAAAACCGATGCATAGATCAATGGAACAGGACAGAGAACCCAGAAATGGACCCATAAATGTACGGCCAACCAATCTTTGACAAAGCAGGAAAGAATATCCAACAGAAAAAAGACAGTCTCTTCAGCAAACTGTATTGGGAAAACTGGACGGAGACATGCAGAAGAATGAACCTGGACCACTTTCTTACACCAGACACAAAAATAAACTCAAAATGGATGAAACACCTAAATGTAAGACAGGAAGCCATCAAAATCCTAGAGGAGGTAACAAACTCTTTGACCTTGGCCACAGCAACTTCTTACTTGACTTGTCTCCAGAGGCAAGGGAAACAAAAGCAAAAATGAATGAGCTATTGAGACCTCGTTAAGATAAAAAACCTTCTTCACAGTGAAGGAAACAATTAGCAAAACTAAAAGGCATCTGATGGAATGGGAGAAGATATTTGCAGATGACATATCCAAAAAAGGGTTAGTATCCAAAATCTTTAAAACTTACCAAACTCAACACCAAAAAAAACAAATAATCCAGTGAAGAAATGGGCAAAATGCATGAACAGACACTTTTCCAAAGAAGACATCCAGATGGCTAACAGACACATGAATAAACGCTCAACATCACTCATCATCAAGGAAATACAAATTGAAACCACAATGAGATATGACCTCACACTAGTCAGAATGGCTGAAATTAACAATTCAGGCAACAACAGATGTTGGCGAGGATGTGGAGAAAGAGGATCTCTTTTGCACCGCTGGTGGGAATGCAAACTGGTGCAGCAGCTCTGGAAAACAGTGTGGAGGTTCCTCAAAAAATTAAAAACAGAACTAGCCTATGACTCAGCAATTACACTATTAGGTATTTATCCAAAGGGTGTGTTTGAAGGGGCACGTGCACCCCAATGTTATAGCACTGTTGTCAACAGCCACAGTATGGAAAGAGCCCAAATATTCATCGACAGATGAATAGATGAAGATGATAAAGACGTGGTATATATGTGCAATGGAACATTACTCATCAATCAAGAAGAATGAAACCTTGCCATTTGGAACAATGTGGATGGACCTAGACTGCATTACGCTAAGTGAAATAAGTCAGAGAAAGACAAAAATATCATATGATTTTACTCATATGTGGAATTTAAGATATGAAACAGATGAACATAAGGAAAGGGAAGCAAAAATAATATAAAAACAGAGAGGGAGACAAACCATAAGAGACTCTTAAATACAGAGAACAAACAGAGTTGCTGGAGGGGTGTTGGGTGGGGGATGGATTAGATGGGCGCGGGGCATTAAGGAAGGCACTTGTTGGGATGAGCACTGGGTGTTAGAAGTAAGTGATGAGGGAGGCTGGGTGGCTCAGTCGGTTAAGCGTCTGACTTTGGTTCAGATCATGATCTCACAGTTTGTGGGTTTGAGCCCCGCATCAGGCTCTGTGTCAACGGCTCAGAGCCTGGAGCCTTCTTCAGATTCTGTGTCTCCCTCTCTCTCTCTGCACCTCCCTGATCACTCTGTCTCTCAAAAATTAATGTCAAAAGATTTTTTAAAAAGAAGTGATGAATCACTGAATTCTATTTTTGAAATCATTATTACACCATGTATTAACTAACTTGGATTTAAATTTTAAAAAATAAATAAATAAAATGAGCTAAGGTTTTAAATAGGCAATTTACAGTACAGACAATAATCACAGGAAAAGATGATCGAGCCTGTTAACAAACTTGTGCTTTCATACCATATATAAAAATAAATCTCAGTTATATTAAAGGTTTACATTTTTTAAAATATAGAACAATAACATTGAGGTGTTGTAAAAGACAGAATAATGCCCCTCTCCTCACCCCTCTGCCACAGATGTCCTCCCCTTAATTCCTGGAACCTGTCACTATGTGGCCTGCCGCAGGAAAAGAACTTTGCAGATAGATTCAGGACCTTGAGAAGGGGAGTGGTCCTGGATTGTCTGGGTGGGACCGATCTAATCAGGTGGATCTTTACAGCTAGAGAAACTTCCCTGGCTGAATCAGAGAGATGAGAAGACAATGGAAGGAAAAGAAATCTGAAGCACAGGAAGGAGACTGGTCAGGCCATTGGTGACTGTGAGGACGGAGGAAAGAAAGAGGCGAGAAATGTGGGTGACCTCCCAAAGCTGGGAACAGCCCTCTGTTAGCAGACAGCAGGGAAACGGGGATCTGGAAGCCCAAGAAACTAAATTCTGCCAACAACCTGAATGATCAAGGAGACAGTCCCTCCCTTAGAGCCTCCAGAAAGGAATGTAGCCCTTTCGATGCCTTGATGTCATCCCAGTGAAGCCCGTGTGTGACTTCCAACCTACACGTTGTAAGATGACAGATTTGTGATAATTTTTTTATTAAAAAAATTTTTTTAATGTTTATTTATTTTTGAGAGACAGAGACAGCATGAGCAGGGGAAGGTCAGAGAGAGAGGGAGGTACAGAATCTGAAGCAGGCTCCAGGCTCTGAGCTAGCTGTCAGCACAGAGCCTGACAAGGGCTTGAACCCACAGATCGTGAGATCATGACCTGAGCCGAAGCCGGACGCTCAACCAACTGAGCCACCCAGGTGCCCAGATTTGTGATAATTATTTGGGGTAGCAATAGAAAATAATAAGGCATCTATATGAACACCTTACGGGTTGGGGAGAACTTTCTAAATAAAGCCGATACCCCAAATTTCTATTTTAAAAAAAGATAAGGATCTTTGATCTTATTTTAAAAACAGATGGAAAACATACCATAAACAAAATTGACGGTAAGTTGGGAGAAATATTTGCAATGGAGGTAACTGATAAAAGTTTGATAACTATGACACACAGAGTATTTTGTAAATTTCTAAATGACAAATTCAGTACGAAAAGGGAGAATGTTTTTAAGAAGAAAATATGCAAAGAGCATACCCATATGGTCAAGAAATAAAGATGGACAGCCTCTCCAATACCTCAGGTAAAGGCAAGGAAATAAAAGAGATAAGTCTTCTTTATCATATTGGCATTCACAGTAACAGATAAAAACACAATTGGTGGGCCTCTCTCTCTCTCTCTGTCTCTCAAAAATAAACATTAAAAACATATTTCAGAATGTGTATTGTCTGACTGCAGGACTGCCTAAGTCTTAGTTACCTCCCAATGCCTAGCAGCTAATGATTTCCAAAATGAATGAATTCTTTATTGAAAAAAGGCTCTCACAGAAGAGGATATACAAATGACGAAGAAAATTATGAAAAAGTGTTCAACTTCACTAATCTTCAAAGAAATGCACATTAAAACCACAATGAGAGATCACCTCCCACTTGTTAGAATGACTGCTATTAAAAATAAACAAACCGGCTTATTAGTTATCTAATAGTTATCTCAGCCGGTTAAGCCTCTGACTCTTGATCGCGACTCAGGTCATGGTCTCACAGTTCATGAGTTAGAGACCCTCGTCAGGCTCTGTGCTGACAATGAAGAGCTTGCTTGGGATCCCCCCACCCCCACACCTCTCTCTCTGCCTCTCCCCTGCTCACACACACTCTCTCTCAAAATAAATAAATAAATAAATAAACTTTGAAATAAAATTTAAAAAATAATAAATAAACAGGGGCGCCTGGGTGGCTCGGTCAATTGAGCGTCCAACTTCGGCTCAGGTCATGACCTCACGGTTCGTGAGTTCGAGCCCTGTGTCAGGCTCTGTGCTTACAGCTCAGAGCTTGGAGCCTGCTTCGGATTCTGTCTCTGTCTCTCTCTCTCTGCCCCTCCTCCACTCACACGCTGTCTGTCTCTCTCTCTCTCAATAAATAAATAAATATTGAAATTAAAAAATAAATAAACAGCAAAGAACAAGTGTTGGTGAGGATGTGGAGAAATTGGGATTCTTGTGCACTGCCTGTGGGAATGTAAAATGGTGCAGCCACTGTGGAAAGCAGTATGGAAGTTCTTCCAAAAAATTTAAAAATAGAGTCACCATATGATCCAACAATCCCGTTTCTGGGTTAAGATCCAAAAGACTGGAAAGCAGTTGAGGCCCCGGGCTGGCTCAGCAGGTAGAGCATGCAACTCTTGATCTCGGGGTTATGAGTTCAAGCTCTACGTTGAGTGTAAAGATTACTTAAAAATAAAACCTTTCTAAAAAAATTTTTTTTAATTTTTTTTTTTTTTTGAGAGACAGAGAGACAGTGCGAGCAGGGGAGGGTCAGAGAGAGAAGGAGACACAGAATCTGAAGCAGGCTCCAGGCTCCGAGCTAGCTGTCGGCACAGAGCCCGATGCGGGGCTCGAACCCACGGACCGTGAGATCATGACCTGAGCTGAAGCCGGACGCTTAACCGACTGAGCTACCCAGGCGCCCCAAAAATAAAACCTTTTTTTAACAAAAGACTTGAACACAGGATCTCAAAGAGCTATTTGTGCACCTGTATTCATGCAGTGTTGTTCACAATAGATAAGAGGTAAAGGCAACCCAACGTCCATGGACAGATCCATGAATAAAGAAAATGTTCTATATACATACAATGGAATATTGTTCATTTTCAAAAAAATAAGTAAATCCTGTCACATGCTGAAACATGGATGAACTTCAAGGACACTATGCTAAGTGAAATAAGGCAGTCATAACAACACAAAGATTGTACGAGCAAGCTTCTATGAGATGTCTACAGTAGTCAACCTCACAGAATCAGAAAGTAGAATGTTTGCCAATGGCTGGAGGAAAGGGAGAAGGAGGAATTGGTGCTCAGTGGGCACAGGGAATTTCAATCTTGCATGATCAAAAAGTTCTAGAAATCTGTCATACAATGATGTGAATATAATTAACTATTGAACTGTACACCTAAATTGGTTAAGACGGGAAGCTTTGTTATTCGTTTTTATCACAATTTTTAAAATGCACTCCCCCCCCATACACGGACTCACACTGGAACATCACTATGAACCCACAGGAATTATTAAAATGAACAAGATAGGGGCGCCTGGGTGGCTCAGTCGGTTAAGCGGCCGACTTCAGCTCAGGTCATGATCTCACAGTCCGTGGGTTTGACCCCCGCGTCAGGCTCTGTGCTGACAGCTCAGAGCCTGGATCCTGTTTCCAATTCTGTGTTTCCCTCTCTCTCTGCCCCTCCCCTGCTCACACTCTGTCTCTCTCACAAAAATAAATAAACATTAAAAAATAGTAAAATAAAATGAACAAGATAGACAATACCAGGCCCCGGGAAGTATGTCAGCAACTAGATTTCTCATACATTGCTGGTGGGAGTGTAAAGTGGTCAACCACCTTAGAAAACTATCAGCATCTAGCATATTATTCCTACCTTATGACACAGTATTTTTCACTGTGTCTGTAAGTGCAGGCGTCCATCAAAAAACAGACATAAACGCTCATAACAGCTTTGTCGTAAAAGCCCCAAACTGGGAACAACCCAAACATCCGAGAAGAGATGGACGGATAAATATATTGGGATATATTCATATAAGGGAATATGACTCTAAATGGAATATGGCGATAAATAGAATGAACTGAAGCAATAGGACAACATGTATGAGTCCCACACACACATACTAAGCACACAAAGCCAAACACAAAACAACACATGTCATGATTTCATAATATAAAGTTTAAGGACAGACAAAACTCATCTGTGGTGATGGAAAACAGAGTTATGGTTACTTTGGGGGGGGGGTTGACTAAAAGGCTATTGATTGGAAGGAATTAGAAGGGAGCCTTCTGATAGGCTGGAAATCTCCTGATCTAAGTGTATATTATATACATGGGTATCCATGCAAAATACTATGAGCCATACACTTAAACAGCACCCTTTGCTGCATCCATACTATCATCATTAAAAAGTACAGGAAAGGAGGGGCGCCTGGGAGGCTCAGTTGGTTAAGCGTCCCACTTGGGCTCAGGTCATGATCTCGCAGTTCGTGGGTTTGAGCCCCTCGTCAGGCTCTCTGCTGACAGCTCAGAGCCTGGAGCCTGCTTCAGATTCTGTGTCTCCTTCTCTCTCTCTCTGCCTCTCCTCTCCTCACACTCTGTCTCTCTTTTTCAAAAATAAATAAACATTAAAAAAATCTTTTTAAAAAAGTATAGGAAGGGATAATAGAAAAATGGAGTCATGGAAGCAAAATTTAATTATATCATTATTTCTGTACTCATATTTAAGTGGCTATAGAATGAAATTTTCACCACTTGGATGGATTTTTGTCTCAGCAGTGCAAGTTCACCAGAACCAGCATGCCAGAGGAGGGTCCAGAAGCAAAGCATAAATGACCCAGCCTGCTCCCCGCATGCACAGAGGAAACAGACTGAAATCTAGAGGGGGGCGGGGTGAAGCGCCACATTTAGAGGGCAGAGCCAGGACTAGAACTCAGATCTCAGACACATCCCACCCCCATCCTGGTTACCATTTGCCAGAAGGGGCTGGATTATGAGTGGGTCCCCCCCAGCCTCATGCTGGCTGATGAGCAAGGTCTCAGGTCTGAGGCGGGATAACTCGTGGAGACCAGCTGCTGGGTCACCTGTGGCCCATTCACTGACGGTAAGTAAACTGAGATCTCCATCTGGGCCCTAGAGAGAAACGAAGAGAAAGGCCTGTGGTTTCAGGACACCACTCCAGTAACCAGAAGGGCAAAAACCGCAAAGGGATCCTAAGGGCTGGGATGGAAAGTAAAACTTCCAAGTTCTTCCTTTGACCTTGATCAAGGTCGTTTTTTTGGGCCACACGTGTTCTTATCATTTAATGAGGGTAGAATCCCATTTAAGGCCCAGCGAATAGAAGAAAGGAAGGGGTAGTAGGGCAGCCCTCAGTCTGGCGCTGTCCCCCCAGGCGGGACAGGACAGGCAGGGCAGCGGCCGGGAGCTTGGGAAGTCGCCGTGTTGCTTCATCCAGCCGGAGACTGGCTGCAACAGGGCGAGGGGCTGGGGGGAGGGGAGACGGAGGAGGGTCCCGCGCTCTCCTTGTCCGGGGTCTGGGTCCTGCACGTGGATCAGTCGCCTCCAGCCAAGGGTCTGCGCGCCCCCTCCTCTTCTCAGGCTCCTCTGGCCTCGCCCCTCCCTCTCACATTCCTAACTCCCAAGGACAACTTGTCTCTCGCTTCAGAAGCCCGGGGCTTCTTTCTGACCCCCAGACTCTTTCTCCCCTACTTCTTTTGTCTGTTTCTGCATTTGACGGCTTCCCTGGGAAGCCGGATCTCCGGATCTCCTTTTCTCTGGTCCGTTCTCGCTCGCTCGCTCGCTCTCTCTCTTACACACACACACACACACACACACACACACACACACACACACACACGGTCTCTCCTCTGTCTGCCGGCCATCTCGGCGCCTTTCCTCCGTGCCTCTGGCCTTTGAGAGGGCGCAAGGCCCACTCTTGGAACCGCCGCGCGGTGATCCGACGGCGCCCCAGCAAGGGGGCAGGTGAGGCTGGCGGGAGCCCCGCCCGGGCGGACGCGGAGGAAGGTGGCGCCCGCGCCAATCCGCCGCCCAGGTCCCGTCCTCGCCCCTCTCACCCCCTCGTCGGCGCCAAGGGGACTGAGGACGCGCGTCCCTTCGCGCCTCCAGCGCCGTCGGCGCCGCCGCCCCAGACCTAGACACTGGCCAGAGGCCTCAGGGGGGCGGGGGGCGGCGACCCACAGCCGAAGAGCCCTTGGCCCCGGCGTCATCACCAGCGTCCCTAGGCTCTGGAGCGCCCAGAGCCCCGGGTCCCGCAGCCTCTGAAGACGCGCGGAGGACGGCGCGGTTCGGAGAGGTAGGTGAGCCACTCCCAGCCCTGCCCGTCGCCGCTGGGGGCCGCGACCACGCAGATCACAGCAGAGGCGCGACAGACCCCTCTGAGGCCGCGCAGTCCCTCGGCCGCGCTTTGAGGACTGACTGGCCGTGGCGGGCGTGGGCTACCAGAGCCGCCAGTTAACCTTGAGCTACGGACGGATCCAGCCTTCCCGGTAGGGCCTCGCGGCACCCCCGCAACGCCTTGAACTCTCCGTCCCGCTCCCACTGGACTCTCACTCTCCAGGCTAAGGTGTGTAAGGGAGCAGAGGGTCACCCCCCATCCTTTGCCCGCAGCACTGGCTCCCCAGAGCGGGGTGCTGAGCGCCCTGCTCAGCCTCGGGCCCTCTCCACCTGGTCTGCTCGCTAGTAACTCCGGATTCTGAGCGGATGCAGCCAGAGACCGGGACTGGCTGGCCTGAACAGCCTCGGGGGAGGGGGGAGGCTTGGGAAGGGACAAAGGTTATTCTTTTTCCATGGAAATTAGAAATTGGCCTGGAACTCTGGGGCCAGAAGGGAGCGCCAGGCCCCCAAGGTGCAGAATCAGCTCTTTAGAAGTCCCCTGGAAGGGATGGAGAGAGAATGCCTGGGGGAGTCTCTTGCTTCTAACCACTTTCCACCACTGCAAGGACACCCAGGTTTCTTAGCCCCTCTGGATTATACTGCGACTAGGGGGATCTGCCTGGAAAAGCCTGTATCCGAATCTGGATGGATGCCTGGCGCCGCCATCTTACTTGAAACTCACACTCAAAAATGATGCGCGTGCGTTTTTGTAGAGAGGCCTGTCGTTTATGGTAAGGGGCACAAGGCAGGGAAAGGATCTCAATCTGTTTGGACCGATTCAGGGGTCAATATTGGCTCTTGAAAAGGCATGCAGAGAGAAGTAGGCGTAGAGAGGGTATGCAGCCTGATGGGGTATTTTGGGAATTAGTAATCCTCAATAATCAATGGGGAATTCTGCATCAGGACAGCTGTGCCTTTCCCAGTATTTAAGCACTGTGTAGAGATTGAGGATTGATGAAAACACAGAAAAGAGACGGAAAATTGCGTGCTCCCAATTGTGCTCAATAATAAAGGTACCCGGCAGGAAATTCACATTTTCGCCTGTATACTCCCCCTCTTCCACATTAGACCGGGGCATGGTGTGTTTCACATATTCCACATTTGCTGAATGTGGAAACACACAGCACGGACCTGGCCTTGGCAGTATTGGTAGGAGCACAAGGACTCATGATGGAAAGGAGGTGTTCTCTGAGTGAACATTTCTCAGTGGATTCCCCTGACCCTTGGAGGAAGAGAGTCGGGGGCTTTCTTTCCCTCATCTGATCTTCCCTGCAAATCCTCTTTGGGGCTGCAGCTCCTCCCTTTCCCTGGGGTCTGGAGCACTTGGCTTCAAGTCCAGCGAGGCCTCCTCACTCCCCCAGCCCAAAAGGGATGAAACCTCCTTCCGCTCATAACCAAATCACCATCGACTCCCCAGGTGAGTAGCCCCTCACCCCCACCATGGTGTAGAATCACCACACACACACACACACACACACACACACACACACACATACATTGCACACTGCCCCAGAAGAAATGCAAGAAAAGGGTTTACTGTTTACTGGCCCCAGGCAAGGCACCGTAGGAGACCTCAGAGGCCTTTGAGAAGAGCCCTCCACCCTTCCACATTGCAACTTGAGAGACCCAGCTCATCCCCAGCATCTGGCTGGCAGTTTTGCCTTCTCGCTGCCTCAGAAGCCAAGACTCCATGACTGGAGCATCGGTTAGGCTGGGAACTTAGTCTCTCACCCACCCTGCCTCCACCTTCTCTTCCTGGCCTGGCTTCAGATGCTGTTGGTTGCTGGCTCTCGGACTCTTGGGTTTGTCTTCTCGTTCCCCACCCCCAACACAGAAAGACAGAAAATCCAAGACTTGTCCCCCGACCCCCACCCCGGGCTTGGAAGGAAGGGAAGAGAGAAAAGAGGGAATGTGTGACCCATCTGGGCAGCACTGTGACTGGAGGTGCCAAGTCATCATAGTAGCCCCTGCTCGCCAATGCTTAGAGATTGATTCCACAGCCCCCCGCACGCACCCCAAGATCCAACAGCACCATCTTCCTTAAGAAGAGCTAAGGATTAGAGATATCTGCAGTTTTCAAAAACAGGAAATAGAAAAAAAATGCTGGTGTTATTTGGGTGCCAGATGTGCAGTTTGGGCAGAAGGTCTGGGCTCACAGAGAAATGAGTCCTCAGGGTGGAGGGGGTTGGGGCAAGGCCTACCACTGAGGGAGTCTTGGTGAGGGAAGGCTTGGCCCTGACCCGGCCAGCAGGGGACCTAGGGTTGTTCATAAGGTAGAGGTGAGATCTGGGGACTGGCGGTCCAGATCTCCCTCCTGCCTGGCTGCCCTGCGGGCCCTGGAGCCCACTCAAAAATTAGGAATAGCTGGAAAGGAAAAAACAAATCCCTGAAAACACCCAGATTTGTAATCTACTTAGATCTCCAGACCCGTCCTGAAAACAGTGGAGGAAATTTTTCTCCTTGGTCGACTTGCAACTTTCCACTCTAGTCTGGCAGTGTGTGCGTGGGATCAGCTTGAGGTTTCAGATTTGGGGTTTCAGGGCTCTCAGTGTCTGGGGAGCTAGACTGCAGGGTCTGTGGCCTCTCCCCTCCTGTTCCCACGTTCCCCTTGCTTCCCTCTCCTCCTCCGAAGATGGCTAAGGCTTTCTTGCAGAGCCACGAAACCCCACAGTTTCAGAGGATTTCAGACTCCTTAAATGTCGGGTTAAGAATTCCTGTTTGGACTGATCAGAGGAATTTGTGTCTGGAAAATGTTGAGACCAAATATGGTCATTAATGTAGGTGTTTGCTTTTTTTCCCCCTTGAGCTGGTACCTCGGTGCTTCCCAGGCTGACCTTCACCTGCAAAAGCCCCCAGGCAGCCCTCTTCTCCCCACCACTGTCTGGAAAGCCAAAGGCGAAAGCCACTAGGGGCTAGAAGTTGCCCCAAACTCAACTCCTTCTTCCTCAGGAAGGTGCGGCGGGGCCATCCTGAGCCCACTTTCCATCCATACTCTACCCACCCTACCCGAGTTGCCAGAATAACAGCCTTTTCTTGCTGGGATGATTAAGGCCAAAGCGCTCCCATCCCCCTCCCATTGCTCATCTTCCGGCGGCTCTGGGTTGTGTCCCCCCCCCCCACCCCCTCACCCCCGCTTACGTTACCCCCTTCTCAGCCCTCTGCTTACTCCCCGGGGCAGCTGTTCAAGGCTGAATCTCGGCTGGGGTGGAAGTGAGGACTTAGTCCAAAATAACCTGGATATTAACGGATAACGAGAAAAAATAACCATGAACTCCTAACGCTCTACCGTCCAACTATGAACCAGGGCCCACATTTCAGCCCAGAACTCACCAGGACTAGTCAAATTGCCCGAAACTCTTTTATTATGGCGAGAGAAGTCAATACCCAGAGACCTCATCCTTTAAAACAAAGAGAGGGGCCAAATTTCTACTCCTTAAGCGTCTTACCTCTTCCTCAGTCGGTGCGCTCCTTGGCGGGGGGACCTCCTGGGTTCGGAGGTAAAGCGGAGGCAAGGAGGCTCCTCACAGCAATCCTCTCCTTCCGCAGCTCCCCCTGCGGTCTGCGGCGTCCCTGCCTTGCGACTCGTGCAAGCTCCTGGGAGGGACCGCGTCACTGCCCACCGCTGTGGAACCAGGTCTCCTGGGGATTGGGATGGTCGCCCCTCCGTGTGAGGGGTTCAAGACCGCCGCGCCCCTTGATCCCCCAACTCCAGACATGCGTGGAACTGCGCGGAACGTACCCAAGAAATGTGCAGGGTTCCCTTGCGCTAGACCGGCGCAGCGGACCCCAGCCGCAGTGCTCCGTTGGGGATCACCTTTGCCTCCTGACCCGGCGCAGAGCGAGGGTCTCTGTGCCGGCCACTGGCCAGCTCCACGACCGCCTCCCCGCTGCGGGCAGGAGGGCCAGGAGGTCGCCGGGCAGGGAGGCGGCGGAGCCTAGCCGCCGCGACAATGCTGCGCGCCTCCAGCCCCGGCCGCCGCCAGCCCCGCCGCAGGTTGGCGCAGCAGGGGTGAATCTGAAAGCCTGGGAGGGCCTGGCTCTGAGCCCCGGCCCTCCAGAGGTGGGAACCTGAACGGGGGATTAGAAAGGAGGCTTTCAAATCCGCCGCGGCGGCTGGAAATGGCAATAAAGGGGCGAAGGGAGGTCGCAATTACACAGGTGCCCCCTCGGGACGCCGCAACGCCAAGGGCCTGTAGACTTACAGCCTCGGCTCTCGGAGGGAAGAGATGAGATGGGGTGGGGGGCTCTGGCCAGCCACCGGCGGCGCAGGGAGCGGCTGTAAACGCTGACCCAGCGCCTCGCCCCAAGCGGGATCTGGGCGCGCGGGGCCCGGCAGAGGCTGGGACAGGCCGCCTTTGCCAAGGAAGCGTCTTCCCGCTGTTCTGGTCCGGAGCGAGGGAGAGGGGCGAGTGGGTCCCAGGCTCTGCTACCCGGCGCACGAACAGTTCATTTGCTCCCTCCGGTTGCGGGCGTCCGCACCTCTTGCCGTCTTTTCCCGGGCCTGGATTTCCCCTCCCGGATGCGCCCTTCCTCCCCACAATTAACCAACGATCTAGCGAAACCCCGCCAGGTCCACCTCTATCCTCCCGAACCTGCTAATTAATCAGAGAGCCTTAAGGAGACCGAGGAGTTGTAAATGGGCAGTTTGGAACGAGGGGGCGCCCACAAAGTCATTAACCTCCCGGTAAAGATGCGTAAAGGAGACGCGCCTGGCTGCCTCTGCGGCCCCCGTGGGCCCTTCTCAGCACACGGGTTTTGCCGGCTCCACCCGCCCCCCGCGCGCGGCTCCCAGCTCCTGTCTGTCTCCGTTCGCTCTTTGTCATTCTCTTTGGCTGCTTTCAAGGGCCCCTTTCTTTGTGTCTGCTTCTGTCTGTCTACCTGTTCAGCTGTCTCTCGCTCCCCTTTCCGCGCCCAACCTGAGACCAAGAGAATTTTAAGGTCATGGCGAGAGGCCTGGCCGGCGGTCTAGGTTCCCGGTCCCTGACAAGGCACCTCAGGCCTGGGAAATACCCGCAGCGCCTTCCCCAAGAGCGAGGGCATTTCCGAGGTGGGGGAGGGGATCCTGAAACTTTCAGTTCCTTTTCAGTATGGACCAACTCAGGACAAGGTGACAAAAGGCTGGAGAAGATCCAGGCCCCCGTTGGAGAAAGGCTCCATATCATTTTGATTAGAGACACAGAGTCGCTGCACACTCCTTCTCTGCGCAGGCAATGGTGCAAGAAGGTCAGGATGGGTTTGTGGGCCACCTGTCTTGGTCCTGGAGTCCTTCGCACCTGTGGGCAGGTGCCCGTGCTTCTGGGGAAGGCCAGTTGACAGTATCCACCAGTTGTGACACACTTACATTTGTTTGTCCTCTCTTTTACCTTATCCTGTCGGGTACCCAAATCTATTTCACTGCCTCCTTCTGCATTCCATATGAGGTATGCAAATGATGGATGAAAGATTCTTAACATTTTTTAGTCCACTCATTGATACGTTAAAATCTGATGAAAGCTATTGATTCCCTACTCCCTAAGGGGGGAAGAGTACTTATGTAATACTCAACAAATCCCACCATTTCGGAGGATTTCAGACCCCTTGGGCCCCAGGTTAGGAGCTCCTATTTGGACTGATCAAAGAAACTGCTGAGACCAAATATGGTCAGTTAACATAGGTCTTCACTTTTTTTCTTGTAGCTGATACCTCAGTGTTTACCAGGTCAACCTTTCTCTTTAAAAACACCCATCCAGCAGTGTTTTTACTACCATAGGGGCTGGGTTCCCAGTGGGAGGCAGTCTTTGTGTCTTTCCCAGACCAGGGGGCTCAAGAAAATGGAGAGAGGGTTGCTGGAAGAAGCTGACCTTGGGCTGGCCACCTTGGGGTGGGTCCAGCTGCCAGAGGGAAGTGGGCCGTGAGGAATAAAAAGCATATCAGGGAATTAAAAAGGTACTGAAACTCGTGAGAGGGAAGGCTGGCGACAACCCTCTGGATAATGCTGTCTGTGAGCCAAGCAAATGGGGCTCAGGCAGTGGAATGTTCTTTTGTGTCCCTTATTGATCTACTTATTCAGTGTCTTCAGGAGACCCCAGCTCTCCGTGGGGCTGGGGGCTTAGCCAAGGTTAGAGGCCAAGGATACTGAACTCTGGGTGAAAACATTTTTGTTATCTTGTTGGGAGGAGCCACACATGGGGGGGGACCCCCTAGTTTCACCCAGCTGTGTGTTTCAGCTTCTTTAGACTCTTCATCCACAGCCCAGTAGAAGCTTCCTGGCTTTCTCCCCACTCCTGTGAACTGATCTCCCTGAAAAGTCAGGTTTCATTGGGGTCTGAGAAGTGAACAAACTTCCTTCTTTCAGGACTGTGTTCAGACACATTGAGGGAACAGGAAATGATCTTGGTTTATTGCACCCTACACACCCTCACATGCTACCCTACCCTCCTGGCTGGTCCTGGTGCTTACACATGTCAAGTAAATGTGACTCAGGGAAAGAAAGACCTCAACCCATTGCCAGTTGCCTCTCTCCGGGCCAATACAACCGTCACCTAGCAGCCCCCACCGACCGTTCTGGGCTGTAACACAGAAGCCAATGGCTGGCTAATAGTATTCAGACCCCTGCCTGAAAATAAAAAGAAAAAAAATAAACAATTTTCTGCTTGGGACAGCTTAAACTGAAGAATTCAGGCTGGGAACACCTGACCTAAATGCTTTTAATCAGAGCAGAAGAAATATATGCCCATTTGTTTCCTACTTTAGTAATTAAAAAAAAAAAGCTAATTGGTGTTCTCGGGAACTTCCGACTGAGGGTCAGGAGCCTCGAGCCATCTCTTCGCCCCTTCTCAATTCCCTGTGCCCCACCCCTCCCCCAACAAGGCCATCCCCACCGTGGAGTTGGCCTCTTTCTGACAGACAATGGAGAGGGGGGTGCCCTCAGACCCTCTCGCTCCGCCCCTGCACCAGAACTTTGGCCCTGAAAAGGCAATACAGTCATTGGCCAGAAGTTCTCGCCCAGCAGGGTCTACCCTTCCTGGATCCCTGGACTAGTTTCTGGGAGCAGAGACCTGTCACCAGCTGCAATTCAGCGCTGCTGACTGGTGGAGTGCAGCTCCTGCTGGAGCCCCAGAGCTTAGCCCAGTGCTGCGCACACAGTAGGCACTCAGGAGATGTCTGTGGGATGTGAAATGAAGGTTCCCACCAGGGAAAGGTCTGTGATTTGTTTGGGGCATCTCCAAGGCCAGGCGGATGCATGGAGAGACATCCAGGCTTCCTGATGCCCAGGAAATGAGCAAGCCCTGCTTTTTTTCTGAAGTATTTCTCAGACGTTCTGCTCTAACTCCAGCTTTCTGGGCCCCTTGTTTCTTTTCTACCCATTCTCGGAGGCAGGATCATGTTTACGCCAGCAAAGGGAAAAGGCTTATTGAGAAGCTGAATGAGAATATGCCACCGCTCCCCATACCTTTCCCCCACCAGATCCAGATACTTCAGGCACAAGGGAGTTTGAACCTGAAATGAGCCAGATAATTGCCGCAATTCTCTGTTCCCTATTGAAGAGGTAGTTACAGGCCAAAGGGTTCAAGGGGCCTCGCTTTTATGGACATTGCTCTAAGGCAAAAGAATACATTATACACATACAGGCTGAGAACATATCCTCCAACCTAGACTGGTTCTCTGAGAACAAAGCAGACTTCCTCCTCCCCCCTTCCCTCGTCCTCCTCCACCTCTTTTTCCCCTCCTCTTCCTTGTTATTAATAGTCATTATTTACTAAATACTCCCTGTTCACCAGGCATTGTGCTAAATCCTAGACACATTGTACATTAATTAATCCTTACAACAACCTTAAGAGTTAAGACATCCAGATTTTGCACATGCAGAAACTGGGTGACTTTTCCCAGCATATAGCCTGCGTGTGTGTGTGTGTGTGTGTGTGTGTGTGCAATAATGTTGATGTGATACTGGCAGATCTGAATGTTCAAGTGGTGTAACGGGGATGGAAATAAAGAAAATTGACAGAGAAGATCTTAAAGTTTTTGAAATATGGAATGTTTTAATAGAAAGCAGATAGTCTCTCCTGCCCTAAAGTGAACAAAAGGAGTGATGCAATCAACTGCTAATTCCCAGCCCCAAATGCTTTCCCTGAAAATGGGCGGATAATGAGGCCGACAGTATGTTCGCAGTTGAATTCGCCTGATGTTGCTCCATTTCTCCCCCTAACTTTTGCGAATCCATCGGGCAATCATAGCGAGAGGCACAGACGCCTCCCGGACGCTCCCATGCGCGCGCGCGCGCGCACACACACAAGAATGCTGACACACACAGGCCCGAATTTATCCTGCCTCCAGAGTCTTTATGATTCAGCCTCGGGAATGAAAATAGGGTTTGGAGCAGAATAATGTGCCCGAGGCCGGCTAGGGCGCAGCTGCTCCAGATGTGCTCTCGGTAATTAGGCGCCCACGAGAGCCCCTGCGCGGCAGGGAAGGCGCGTCTCTCGGGGCTGCGGACCTGCGCTGAGGGGGCGGGGGCTAGTCTGCCGCACGGTGGGCGCGTGCCCTTTGCTGCCCCAGCCCCGCAGCCCCCTTACCCCTCTGCTTCCTTTCTTTTTCCGCAGAGGATTCTCTGGGACCTCTGCCCTACCAGTAACTTCGGAGAGATGTCTCCAAGTGGGCCCCCGTTCTGTAAAATGGCGTCTCTGCCAAGCAGGAGGGGAAGAAGGACCCCAGTTTTCCTACCCCGTGCTTCTCGGGTTCTGGGGGTCTCTGAGCTTAGTCAAAAAGACTCTGTCCCGAGCAAGGTTTCCTTTTCCCCACCTGTAATTTGGCTTCCTTTCCCTGTCATCCGACAGGCCATTTGAGCCAAGGAGAGGGACCTGACTGCCTGCCCAAAAGGCCTTTCTCCTTTGGGTTTATGGGGGCAGTCCTGTATCCGACACCTTCTCTTAGTCATCAGGGCCTCTTTTACAAAGTACTCAAAACTCACAGTGTCCCCCTCCAGTTGGGTCGTTTTCGCACGGGCCTTTGAGAGCCTCGGGCAGTTGCCCTCGATGACACACATGTGGGGAGGTTATAAGCTTTGAACTGGCTACGTTCTGGAAGGGAGGGGGCCGCACTCCTCTTGTCTCCCAATCCTAGCTGAGAGGTCCTATATCCGCTTCCACTTCCCTAAGTGCTCCCCTGAATCTTAAATCCAGAAAACCCCAAACTTCCGACCTAGACAACCCTCCCCCCAAGGCTGCCTTTCTGGAAATGAATTTTGCTAACAAGAAAGACATTTTTGCTGGGGCGTCATATTTGGGGACAAGCGCATTTCATTTGGAGTGAAGGACTTGTCCTGCAGGCCCGCCTCACCGTTTTATAGCTGCTCTGATCTTGGGCTAACCACTTAATTTCATCGGGCCCCACTGTCTTCCTTTGCAAGTTGGAGGGAGGAGTTAAGGATTCCGGGCGCTGCCCTTGAGCAGGCTTCTGGGGAGATCAAAGGAGATTGGGCCGTGGAAGGCTCCCTAGAGTCGGGAGTGAGGGTAGGGGGTGGGGAGCGGATGGAGCCACGATTAGCTGCCGATTCCTTTCCCAGCCCTCACTCGTTTCATGGTGTTTCTCTTGCTTGGCAGAGGGCGCCAAAGGCGACGCGCCGGCGGCCGCTCCAGGCCGAGGCCAGTGCGTCTGCAGGAACCGGCCCCTTCACCAACGCGGGACACAGAGCTGCGTGAGGACTCAACGCTAGGGCGCCGCCTAGAGGTCGGCGGCGGCTTCAGCCTCACCCTCCGGCCACCGCGGAGCCGCTCCCGCAGCCAAGGCCAGAAATTTCGGGCAAAAAAAATCCAGCCTGGGTCTCGGGGATGCGGCTTCCGGCACCTCTGCCTGCTCGGAAACCCACCCCACCAACACAATGAACCGTAGGAAGGGAGACGGAGGAAGAAGGCCCAGAAATATTTATTCTCCTTGCAACTCTTAACTAAACGGAAGGGGGTCTCAATTTCCGTGTCTTTGAGGACTCTGGGTTCTGCATCTGTGTCTACACTGCCTCCAACATCCCATGTCCAGTCCCCTCCAGGTATGCTAGAACTTTGCTTTGTCTTCAAGGAGGGACAAGAATAGGGAAAAGTTACCCCTAAATCCTACAGCTTGGCCATCTACATTTTCAATTTTCTGAGGACGTGCTTTGGGGAGAGAATTTGGACATTTGAGGGTGAAAAGAAACACCGCCTAAATGGCCTTCACTCACCAAGTGACCATTATGAGCTCAACGAGTGTATGAGTGGCATGGAGGAGGGTTCCTGTTGGCAACAGCGCCCCCGTTGGTGGGTATCTGTGTTGGGCATTGAAAGTTGACTCCTTTGGGGCCAGCAACCTCGGAATGAGAAGGCTAGTTGGCATCTATGGGAATGTACTTTGGGGTGTCAGTCCAGCCCCATGCAGAGAGTTTTCCTTTTTAAACTGGGGTCTGTGGCCTGGGTTCCGGGTACCAGGAATGGGGGGAGGGAGCAGCTACAAAGCCCTTGAAAAGTATATGCAAAACATGTGTGTGCACAGATACGTCTGTTCTATAGCCCTGGCCTCTTTGGATTTTCCAGAGTCGAAGAGTCTAAAATGGTTCCATGCCCTTTCCTCGGCCCGGGGAATCCCAATCCCGACACCCAAGTCAGCAATGGGCAGGGAACTAGCACATGGACCTGACCCCACTGCAGGTTTGGGTGGGGGGGCAGGGGTGGGTCATAACAGTCTTGAATGGTGTGGAAACTGCTGGCCCCTCAGGCCTGCCCTCCGCCCATCGCTAACAGCTCCCGGAGACAAATCCTCATAGTAGCTGTTATCACAGTATTTTTATTAAAAATATAGCATGCTAAAGAACAAAATGGGGGAGTTCCGGCATGTAATAACGTGGGAGCTGGAGGCCTCCTCATGCATATCCTGGAATATGAATATGGGCATGGAAACAAGCTACTTCCTGTCCTCCAGCTGTTAATGAGCTCCTGCCTCCCTCCTCGCCTCCCTCCTCCTTGGGGCAGGGAAGGAGCCGGAGGGCATGGCTCCCATCCCCCACCAGCTGGGGCAGAGTAGGACTGCCTGTCTGAGTTAGCCTTTCCAGAAATTTTCGAACTGTAGACCATAGTATTTTCCCCATCCATTCCATTTGCTTATAACTTTATTTTTAAATTTTTCTTTCTCTTTCCTGATGTCTTGCTTTCTTTCCTTCTTTCTTTTCAAAATAATCTCTATACCTAATGTGGGGCTTGAACTCACAACCCTGAGATGGAGAGTCACCTGCAGTACAGACTGAGCCAACCAGGTATCCCCATTTTTTTAAAAATCACTTTTAAAAAGAAGTCCCCAGTTATGTTTTGGGGCCTTTTCTTGGAAGGGGGTTGGGCTTGGAGCCGGCAGGTCCCACGGGCGCACCTGTGTGTGTGTGTGTCTGTGGGCGGATGGGCTACCCCTTGCACCAAGCCCGAGCCCGGGGTCTGCGGCTGAGCCTCAGTCCTGTCCCCCAGCCCTGACTCGGGCTGATCTCATCTTAGCCCTCCAACACCTCCTAGACCTAGACCCTTGATACTTTTTGGTGAATAACTGTATGGCATGATCGAATTCCTTTGCTCTCCCGCCCAAAAGTGCACCTGACGGGGCCCCTCCAGCAGACAAAGTGAACGGGAAATCAACAACTTCACTCCCAATGATCTGGAGCCACAGCGCCAAGAGACTTTCCTAGGGTTTCGTTCACAACGGCCTCATAGCCATTTCAAATCCAGATTCCACAAAGTTTGGTCAAAACAAAACAAAAGGTCCAGAGCAGAAAAGAGCCATGGGGAGGGCAGTGGAGGTTCAGGTAGCGGCTATTTTTGTTTGATTTGGAAGCTCTGAAGGAACCAGACAGGAGACGGTGGCAGAGCCCTCGGCAGAGGCCAATTTGGACACGACTCCGCGCTGGCGGTCACCTCCACTCTGGCCAAGACCAGCCTCCCGGTTTCCCCTCTGGGAGCGCCTGCCCGGCTCAGCCCCTTCAGGCCTTCTGACCCACTCTCCCCTTCCAGCAAGTACCTGGCAATAAATGGGTGGGGCAGGGCAAAGGTCTGGCAGCTAGAGTCGAGAAAAGACAAAACAAAAAACCCGCTTTCAGCGGAAAGACGCAAAGAGCGGAGGCCACCGGGCGTGGCCGCACCGCCAGGGCTTCAGCGGGGAAGGGCCCGGCGCCTGACTCCGCTCGGGCGAAGTGCCGGGCGAGCCGAGCCCGGGGCTGGGCGTGCGGCCCCGTGAATTGCCAGACGCCGCACGGGCGACTCCTGCGAGAGAAGAGTCCCCGGCGGCGGGGACAGCCGAGGCAAAGTCCCGGGGGCCGAGGCTGCTTCTCTCCACGCGGACACGGTCTGCTCGGACGAAAGAAAGGGGCCGAGGCGGCTGCTTCTGCGGCTCGTAAATTTGTTCCCCCTTCCTTGTAACCCGCCCCCCGGCCGTCTTTCTTTTCAGGACAGGAGGGGATGTAAACCATTTGAAGTTCATCAACACGGTGAAGTTTTATTGTATTTCCGGTCCCCAAGATTTATACCCGGGAGGGGGAGCGGGCGGCCGGGCAGACTCCTCCGCTCCCTCGGACTTGCCCCGCCGGACACGTGGCCACGCGGACCCTCGCCTCCGGGGCCAGGGCGGGAGGGAGCCGGGCCCGGACGGGGGGCCAGGCCGCTGCCTCCGCACCGTCCGCACCTTCCGACGGCCGCTCCCGCCCCGCCGCCGCCGCCCAGGTGAGTCTGCCGCCTCGGCTCGCGCCCGCCCGCCCGCTGGGGGCCGTGCGCCCCAGCGCCTGCGACGACGCGGGGGTCTGGAGGGGGCAGGGGTGGCCGCAGGGGAGATGGGTGGGGGCGGAGAGAGAAGGGCCCGGGCTGAAGGTCCGGAAGCAAGAAGCAGACTTGCTCTCTGCGTCCCCATCGGAGTCCTCAGCCTCCAGGTTTCATTTGTGAATTCGGGACAGCTCAGCCTCTGCGGGACCAGCCTCCCACCCCCATCCCCCTACCCCGGTCGTTTTGGCTGGGCGACTTCACAATGTCCAGTCACATTCTTCTGTTTGCTCCCTAGCCTTCCTGGTACTTTCCTCACACTCTGCCTTTCCATCTGTGTCTCCAGCGGCCACTTGCTGCCTCTCCAACTCTCCGGTCTCTACTCCCGTCTCTAAGCAGGGGTCTGGTGTAGGGCTTGAAGCTTCGGCCTGGAAGGGCGACCCTGGAATATAGGCACTAGCCCGACGGGGAGTGTAGACGCACCTTGATGACAGTTTGAAGTTGAGCGATCTTATCTCCGGCTTCAGAGGCGGAGACTGAGAGGTGGCGACCAGGCAGGTGTATCCAGGAGGCCTTGTCCAAGGCTGGGGCTGGGCCTAGGGTCCCCATCCACCTCCACCGGGGCTCCTGGAAGAAAGAGAGCAAAAGTTCCCGGAATCTGGGCTGGCGGGACCAGCTCCTGAGTGGTTGTGCCTAGAGTCCTTCTTCAGTTCTTTGGATATGTTGTTTACGAGCAACTGGGTTCTGTGGGGAAAGTGGTGGAGGAAAAGGAAGGGAGTTGGCCAGCCATCTGGGGCCCACAAAATGGCTGCGGGGGCCTGCCCTCAGTGAGCCCTTGACCTGGAGCGTGAACCGGAGCTGTTGAGTGAATTAGGTAGTTTCATGTTGTTGGGCCTGGATTTCTGAACACAACGACATTAAACCACCCGACTCACGGCAGCTACTGCTCCTCGCTTAGCTGGAGGAGTGTGCAGGGGTGGGTGGGCAGGGGAGCAGAGTCAGGACCAGTGTATCACTCTTGCCAAATGGTGAAGAGGCTCAAGGTCCCTCACCCAGAAGCAGCAAAGATGTTCCCCAGAGAAAAGATCTGGGAAGTCCTAGGGTGTCTGTCCACTTCTGTCTTTTTAAAGTGTGTGTTGGGAGGGAAAGGGGGCATGGAGAGCATTCCACTCTCCGGAGGCACCTTGGCTGGGCTGTTCCACAGAGCCAAAGAATGGTAGCGGGGGCTTCAGGCTTCCTGCCTGGGATCTTGGGCTCCTGTCTACATTCCAAAGAAAGCCTCTCCAACTTAGCAAACACTTGCTTTCAAGAGATGCAGGGGGGTCCTTGAGGTTTATGCAATCCTTGGAGGAGTGGGTCAGGACTCCACTTCAACAGGGAAGTGTCAGGTCCCTGAAGAGAGCTCAGTAAGTCCCATTCTCAAGGGGAAATGTCAGGATCCCCTGTAGCCTCAGCTTATCCACCTCCAGGTTCTTTCCTAGGGCCCCCTAGTGGGACAGAGGTGGGTCAAAAAAAAAAAAAAAAAAAAAAGTCCTACCTTCCCAATCCCTCAGCTCTGCCCTACAGAGTGGCCAAGACTTCCCCATAGACCCTTGTGTTGGGGTTCAGGTTTACCTAGGTCCTAAAGGGCACCCCCTGGGAGAGGGGCCTGATTTGAAGACTAAAAGGGGAGCACAGGCTGCTGGGCAGTTCATTCCAGACACAGGCTGGTGGTCTGACAGGAGATGGAGCAGCGGGGTGGGCGAGGGCAAAGCTGTGATACCCTCTTTGACCCCAACCCATTCCAGGCTGCTGGCTCAATGCCCAGAAGAGGAATGACTAGAAGTACTGGCGGAAGGAGGGACGGTCCAAAGCATAAGCTAACTTTTGTTCCCAAACTTTTCCCCCCTGCTTGAGGCAAGGAAATGTGGGAAGGGGCCTGGCAAGAGGCCCGACAGTATGGGGCTCTGGCGCCAAGCTGACCTGGGGGGGTTGGTCTCTGAACAAGGGGCATCTGCTAGGAGGGGAAGGACCCTTGGGAGACCCACCCTTAGCCCTGGGGGAAATGCAGCCTTCAATCCACCCTCCTGGTGAGCAAAGGCCAACACCACAGTTCCTTGACATTTTCTTGTCCTCCATCCTGGGGAAGATGGTCGAGGGGGTCTCTCTGCCTTACCTTACTTCTCTCTGGGACTCTCACAAACCTGCCCAGCCACCCGGAGCCTGGAGCCTGTCTTCCATCCCCGGCATCTCTTGGCCACCCCCTCCCAGGAACAGTGCTGTAAAAAGAAAAAAAGGGGGATGTTAGAGAGAAAAGAGGAAATAAAGTCTTTGGAAAGCAGAGGATTTTACAACAGCCTCAGGTTTTATGGAAGCAATTCCGTAATAACCTTCTACCTGCTCAGCTCCTTTCCGCCCCGCCTGCCACCACCCCGTTTGGCCTCCTGGATACCGGCTCCCAAAGAGCCAGCCACCCCCATCGCCTTCCATGTCCCCGATGGGGTGGCTGAGACTTGGTAAGAAGATTGCTGAGGTCTGCTGGGGCCAGTGACCTCTCCCTTCTTCCTTTCACCTCTGACATCTTGGCAGGGAGATGTGGCAGAAGATTTCGTTGCTTTACAGTTAAAGTCTCCACTTGGAGGGTGTGGAGGCATTGAGGTTTGAACCCGTGTGTATAGATTCGATGGGATCTGTTTCAGGCGTGGTTTTGTATAAAGGCTGAAGGTTTTGGGGACCTTGATTTCTTCCCCCTTGGAGCAAACATCCCCACCCCTCTTTCTTTCCCAGAGTGAGTCTGGACTCTGGTCCTGGGTCAGAAGAAATATATCAGGGTGGTTGGAGACATAGGCTTGGGGACCTTTCTAATTTCGTTGTAGATAGCAGTGCTTTTGTGTGACCCCCCCAGTTACCTGAGGACTTTCACATTCAGCTCATCTTTGCTCACTGGTCAGATTCACACTTGTGAGGGACACACTCGTGTGCAAATAATAGTGCCTTCATCCTTGTGCCCGTCACTACCATGAAATAAACATCACAGGATGTACGCTGTTCCTGCAGTTTGGGGTGATATGCGCCGTAAAGGGCGTCATGGTCAGACAAAAAAAAGTCACAAAATTTCCTGACCTCCCCTGGGCCAGCGTGAGACACTTCCTTCACTGTCCACAGAAGTAATTTAGAAGAAAGTTGTCAAAGGATTCAGATGTCAGCCACATGCATTTGTTGGAGGATGCGGCAGATATTTTGCCTGAATATCACGCCAACAGGAGATTTTCAAGCAGAGCTTCCTAATCAACCAATACTTTATAGCCACAATTCAAGTACACAAAATACTCAAGTTTTTGCCCTTTCCATATGTGTGTGATGGTTATAAAAATGTATGTACAAGCTTTTGGGTTACAGATCTTCTTATATGAACAGAATCGTAAACACACCATTCACAGGAGTTATACATGCACCCATATATGGACCGTTGGGTCTTCGATGTGAACACCCAAGCACATCCAGTATTAGAGTTGGGTGTATTTATTTATTACCTATTCTATACACAGCATAGGGGACAGCATATTTGCACACTGGGTCCCTATAAATAAATATCGATTTGAAATATACATACAGGATATACACATCTATTCAAATGCAAAATGCACACATTTCAGCTTAGCTTGTCTACTAAAAACAAACTTTCCACCTTTTCCCATTTATTGTTTGTGGTTTTCTTTCTTCCTCCTCTCTTTCTTTTTCTTCACTCTGTCTAGATTTTTTTTTCTCTCTCTCTCTTCTTATTGATAAGGATCTTTCCAAAAGCCACCCCGAAAGGACAGGCACTCACCGTCTGGTCCTGGCCAGGGTCGGGCCTCTGCTCTCCCCACCTCTGCCTCGCTCTTGGCTGCTCTGGGCCCCAGTGTGGCCCAGGGATGCAGCTTTTCCCTTGCCTGTCCTTCTCAGAGCCACCAGTCTCCTGGCCCTGGCAGTGCTCAGGCGCGGCTCCTGTGCTGGGAATGGCCAGAGACTGGGCGGGAAGGCAAGGTTTTCCTACTTTCTCTTTAGGATCAGGAGTGGGGTGGGGAGCAGTTTGCTGTCTCCGACAACAAAGTGACCCCTACTCAAACAACCTCACAACCTCTCTATTACGCATCTTTAGAAGCTGGGCTTGGGCGGGGTGGGGGGGGGCTGCAATCCTGTTTGTCTCCTTCCCTCACGGTGGGTACCATTGTTTGGGAAAGGAAACAAGGTTTTGAGGGCATCCACAGACCCCCAGAGCACCCAAACAGGGGGCTCCCTCCCAGCTGCCCCTTTAACCTTTTGCTTGAGCTGGAGTTGAGCTCTAGTTTGGGACAGCAGTGTTCTAGAAAGCCTGGCTGGGATGTGACTCTGGCTTGGTGCACTTGCATCCCCACCTGGGAGATGAGCTGGGGGGCAAGGCCCAGGGTTCAGTGCTGGTTTCGTTCTCTTCCCTCCAGAGTCCCCTTTCCTGAGAAGACTGAGACCTCAAAACCTGTCATTTTGACGTTGTTGCCACTCTCCAGATTTAGGAGCAAAGGCTAAGGCTCTGGTCTGAGAAAAGAGGCCTGGGTCTCCTTACCCAGCACCTAGGAGCCACTAGGGGAGAGGGGGTAGCTCCCCATAGAGATAGCAACTCACAAACCTAAACCCTGTCTGCTGGGACTCTCCGCCCTCGTAGGAGCTCAAATGTTCTTCCTCTAACTTCTTCCCGAAACTAAGAGGCAGCCACAAAGTCTGGGCCGGGAATGGGAACCAGAGGGCTGCAGACAGAGCCCAGCGGCTGCACAGCCTACGTCTTAAAAACAGCCCAGCACTGTGGCTTTTCTATAAATAAAAAAGGCCCTGCCCACAGTCCACATGGCCTTTTGGGCCCTAATTTATATACTACAGAAAGTCATATACTCAGCCCGCCATGCTTCATAACCCCATTGTTTATGGCAGGAGAGTTTTTTTTTTTTTTTGAAGAATATATTTATTACAGGTAAAGCCCACAGCAGACTCCATACGTCTGGCAAATCAAGAACAGGTGCTTTGCCTTAACTGTGATTCATTCGCTCTGCACCCAGCTTTCTCGCTGTTGAGTCCGGGGAGCTCCCTTGGCTTTCCCAAGCGTCCAACCGCTACTTAGAAGAATTTGCATCGGATATTTGCTTCCCCACTTGGGTCCCATGGAAAAAGCAGATCTTCACGCTGTTTGGTTCCGGATCTGCTGGGCTGTCGCCCTCGGAGAGCTGGGGTGGAGAAGGAGGGGGCCGGCTGGGCGCTGGCATTGATCTTTAAAAAATCATTTTGAAATCGCCATAATGTGAAGAAATATGGCGCTTCGCCCTCGTATTTCACACGTAATGACACGAGATGGCTTCATTTGGAAAGAAAAGCGGGCGGGAGCGTGTCTGTGTGTGCGCGGAGGTGATCTGCAGCCTTCTGCAGGCAGAGGGGTACATGGCCAAAAAGATAAAACCTCAAATTAGAATGGCCCCGCTTTTGTTAAAAGGACAGGGCTGGGGACAGCCGATCGTTCAAGGGCCCGGGGTTAGGCAATGCTGAGAAAACTCACCCCCGCCTGCTCCTAAACCCAACCGCAGGAGAACCGGGTCTGTCCAGGGGCTGCGTCTCCCTGAGCATCTACACCACAAGAAGCGACTGTACCCAGGGCAGAAGCTGGTGGAGCGGCGGCTGGGAGATGAGCCAGGAAGCCAGCCAGTGGCCCCAGGGGAGAACCAGCGCAGGGCCGCATAGTAGATACCAATAAAACCGGCTATCTGAAAGCTCCATCCAGAGAGTTCACAGGAGGGAAGGCGGCGGGTGGTCGGGAGACTGACCTGCAGGCCCTCGGTCTACGCTGGTGCCCAATACTGGTATTTGGAAATCTATCAGGAAGGCGATGCCGGGTGAGAGGAGCCATCCGGAAGGGTCGAAACCGGGGTGTAAGGGGAGACAACTGCGGGACCCCCTCCCACACCTCTGCTCTGCTGACACCTCGGGGAATTTCCCTTAACCCTTTCTCACTGCCAGCTCCCGCACCGGGCAGTTTTCAGGGCCTGGGCAGTTATCAGGGGGAGGAAAAGAGTAATGGCTATGCCCCCCACCCCTGGCCCCCTACTCCCCTCTGACCTGGGCCAGAGAGAGGCCCTAGGAATTTAAAGGAGCTTTGGCTGTATTAAACTCTTTCTGAGGCTCAACTTTTCAGGGCCCAATGAATACCTTTAACCTCATGTAGGTTCTGATTTTAGGACAGCTCAATTTTAGGACCAGATCATTGGACACTCACCCCGCTCTCCTCTGTCAGCTACGGAGGGGTCAGGAGAAGCTCCCAGGCCTGCAAACCTCCCAACATAGTCACAGAGCGCCCACCAAAGCAGATATTGCCCTGTAAACACCCTCCAACTTCTCTCCCATCCCCTTTACTTCATCTCCAGCGGATTGCTGCCGCACTGTTGTTTAATAAACATCTTGTGTCAAGGGGACAGAGGACAGGAAACGAGGCCTGCGGGGTGGAGTGGCAGTGCGTATGGGCGTGGGGGTGGGGGGTGGGGGGTGGGGTGGGGACAGGACCACCTCCTCTTTAATTATGCTGTGGGCCTCTCCGTCGGCTCCCCAGGCTGGGGTCCTCTCCCTCCCTCTGCCCAGCTCTCCCTCTCTCCCTCCCGGACCCGCCTGGGGAGAGGAGGGCTCCACAGCCTGCATCCCTCCCGAAGCAGCCCGCTTCTTTCCCTCCGCCTCTCCTCCGCCCCCGCCGCCCCATGTCGAGAACAGCCCCCCTTCCTGCAAAAGGAGGGGGGGCGGGCGGCCGGCAGCTCGGGCTGAGGTTACGTGGCCGCCGGAGCCCTGACGTGATAGCACATTGCATCAGCATAAAACAATCCATCCTCGATATGGAATGCGGTGCGGACGGATGACAGCGAGAGCGCAGCCCCCTCGCCCGATTGATTTATGTCGGAGCTGACGCTTTATCAGGCAGTCGGAAAAACTTTGACCAATCATTTTGCAAGGAGCGCCGAGCCGGGCTGCTCCACTGTACTTTGTTGGCTGAGAAGTTGAGCAGGGGGTGGGGGTGGGAGGGTGGGGGGCTGGGGGGGTCGCGTCCGAAAGCCCTCACACCGGTCTGGGTGCCACCTCTCCCTGCTCGGGCGCCGCCGCGCGAGCGCTTCCCTTCCCCCTGCGAGCGCGCCCGGATAATGTCTGAGAATGTCCATTTCTGGGACGCTTAGCAGCTATTATGTCGACTCGATCATAAGTCACGAGAGTGAGGACGCTCCTCCAGCCAAGTTTCCTTCCGGCCAGTACGCGAGCCCCCGGCAGCCGGGCCACGCGGAGCACCTGGAGTTCCCCTCGTGCAGCTTCCAGCCCAAAGCGCCGGTGTTCGGCGCCTCCTGGGCGCCGCTGAGCCCGCACGCGTCCGGAAGCCTGCCGTCCGTCTACCACCCCTACCTGCAGCCCCAGGGCGTCCCGCCGGCCGAGAGCAGGTACCTCCGCACCTGGCTGGAGCCGGCGCCGCGCGGCGAAGCTGCTCCGGGGCAGGGCCAGGCGGCGGTGAAGGCGGAGCCGCTGCTGGGCGCGCCTGGGGAGCTGCTCAAACAGGGCACGCCCGAGTACAGTTTGGAAACTTCGGCGGGCAGGGAGGCCGTCCTGTCTAATCAAAGACCCGGCTACGGGGACAATAAAATTTGCGAAGGAAGCGAGGACAAAGAGAGGCCGGATCAAAGTAAGTTATAAAAAGTGAGGAAATACCAGGCCGAAGGCCAGGCGAGGGGGGGAGGGGAGGGCAGAGGCAATAAACTGCGGACAATGTGGAGGGAGACCGCGGCGGTGGCCGGAGAGCGAGCGGGGGAGGAGGGGAGAGGGAGGCAGGCAGGAAGGAAGCAGGCAGAGGCTAGCTGGGTGCCCCCCGAAGGGGGAGACTGAGGCCGCTCGGCGGAGCGCCGCCCCCACCGCTCCAGGTCCTGGAGGGAACTGGGGCGCGGGCACCACCTCGCCGCCCTCTCGGCCTCCCTTCCCCCACTGCCCCCGGGGCTCGGGCTCCAAGCCCGGGAGGAGGCGGACGACGGGCCGACCCGGAGAGAGGGGCCGGCGGCGGCCGGCGAGGCCGAGAGCCCGCGCCGGCGCGGGCGGGAGCGCACGGGGCTGCCCGGGGCCGCGCGGCTGGCAGAGCTCCCCGCGCCACGCGCAGACCGTAAAAGCCGGCCAAGGGGAAGTGGGAGGGGGCTCATTAGGATTTTATTTGCGATGCAACAGCTTGGCGGAGGATTGTTCCTAGCAGATCTCGCGCAGTAGCGGCGCGGGGTCCGCAGCCGGCGCCGGGAGGGGCGGGGAAGCGGCGGACCCGGTGACTGAGCCCCCTCCCCGGATGCGCCGGCCCCTCCCCGGGAGCCTTCCCTCCGGCCGCCCCCTCCCCTCCTTGGCATCCTCGGCCGGCTCGCAGCTTCCTTTTCTGCAGCCCCCGCTGCGCTCCGCGGGGCTCCTTAGCCCCAGCCCGAGCTGTCCGTCTCGCGGGGAGTCCGGGAATCGCTTCTGAACTTCGGGGCCGACAGCCAGGGTGGAGAAGGGAGATCCCGAAGGGACCCTAGGGAGAGGAAGGATGGGGCTGGGGGGGGGGGGGGAGCGGCTGGCGGCAGGGCGGAAAACTTTACCCTCCTCGTCTTTCCCTCTCCTCCAGAAGCACCCCCCGCCAGGAGCCCAAGTCTGGCTAATTTCCAGGAGGTGTTGCTGGCTGGATGTGGGGCGGGCAGGGGGGAGTCTAACCGTTTTCGTTTTGAAGGTTGAGAAAGGCAAACTGGTTGGGGGTTCTTAGCGCCAAACAATAAGCCTGAGGCTGACCGGAACAAGTTCTCACCCCTCACTCTTTTTGGGGGAGCAGGGTCAGATTTTTCCGTCTCTGCTTGCCCTACCAGATTCCTATCAACCTAGTGGTCCACGGGGCCCTTTGGGGCGTCCTTGTCTGCTGGAGGGTGGAGAGCCGCCCCTGAGGTCCCTGCAAAGTCCTACCACCTCCAGCCTGCCAGGGGTAATACCAAGAACTAGTATTTGGGTAACACGGGCTCTTCCCAAAACCTCGAGATTCTCACCCAAACAGACCCCCCTCCGATCCCAAACCCCCAAACTCTGCCTGGAAAGCCCATTACTGCAAGGCAGCGGTTTGGCTAGGATCAATTATTAACAGTTTTTTTCCTCTTTCATATTTAATGCGGCTGTGGGTCCCATCCCAGGCAATCACATTAAGGAAATAGCACTGCAAATTGGTAAGACACGGTACTTAGTGTAGGATGAGCCAGATTATTATTTTTTTTAATATATTCAGTGCTTTTCATTTAGAGAGAAGAATCTAGCAAAGGGTGGCTGTTATTTTTAATTGGATCTGCTTTATTTGGCAACTTTTCTGAGTTCCGGGGCAGGGAGAGAGACCGTGAAAGGAAGACAAGCCTGTTTATATTTTTGTTTCCTCTCTCCCTGCCCCTTCTTCTGTTCAGTTACCCCTTTCTCTGCTCCTTCTCACCACCACACAGAGCCAGTTGGAGTTAGGTGCGCTGTGATGGGCTTTCAGCTACCCCTACATCATCTGTGGGTCCCCACCCCAGGACCGGAGTAATCTCGCCTCCCAGTTTCCCTGAACTTGCTTTAACCAAACTACCAGCTGAGCAGGGGCGGAAAAGGAGAGACTATTGCAACCATAAGTTATCTGTGAGCCCCTGGCGCTCCCTTGTCCACAGGCTCGAGTTGATAAATGGTTGCAATTGGGTTGCATGTGAATTGGAGTGTGCTGGAGTTGGCGTCTCTAAGTGCAGACCCATGTTTGCGGTGGGGGGGTGGGGAACAAGACACACATGTCTGCTCCCATGTGGCCAGGAGATCCAAGCTTGTGATTAAGGCAGGGTGTACCTGACCGGACTGGAGGGGCCAGGAGGTCTCTCTGGTGCGGCTGAACAGACGCCAGAAGCCGTTCTCCCCCAGCCCAACCCTCCTCTTACCCCCCACCCCCAGACCCTAGAGCCAGGACCCTGCAGGTCAGACACCTCTGGTTAGTCTGGTGGTGCCGGTGGCGGGGGGGAGGGGCTTTGGCCATGGTGGGCTTTGACCTGAGTCCTGACCGGCGGAGACCCAAGTGGAGAAGGAGATGGAGTGAGAACCTGAGGCAGGCAGGCGAAGCTTTGGAGCTGCTGAGAAGCCTGATTGGCTCCACTCTGTCCAAGTAACTCTCACCTGGAGGTGTCAATAGCAACTCCTGGCCCATCTCTGGGACCCCTTCCGGGGACTCAGAGGCCCAGGTCCCCTCTCTGCCATGCAAGATGGGGAGTGGAGACCAAGGGGTGGAGTGGAGACCATCCCCTTTGAAGGAGAATGTGGGGGCCTTTCATCCTCCCCTTCCTTTCTTTGATTCTATCGCTGCTTCTCTTTCAGCCAACCCCTCCGCCAACTGGCTGCACGCTCGCTCTTCCCGGAAAAAGCGCTGTCCCTACACCAAATACCAGACGCTGGAGCTAGAGAAGGAGTTTCTGTTCAATATGTACCTCACCAGGGACCGTAGGCACGAAGTGGCCAGACTCCTCAATCTGAGTGAGAGACAAGTCAAAATCTGGTTTCAGAACCGGCGGATGAAAATGAAGAAAATGAATAAGGAACAGGGCAAAGAGTGAAGCCCCCCCTTCCCCGGGGCCCTCCCTGCCCCTTCCCCATCTCACGCTTATTTATAAGTGATGGCTGTAAGGCCAGTGCTGTCTGGGATGTGTTGAAGTGAATGGGGAAGGGAGTCTTTTCTCTTCAAAGTCCTTTTCCGCACCTAGAGCATCTCCTTTGCCCTTTCCTGTCCTTCTCTTGTCCCTGAGCCTCAGAAGGAAGTTTTGTTGGTTTAGAAGGTAGACGTGTAGTTTGGTTTCTAACAAGGTGATGGGCCACAAGGAAAGAGAGGCCCTAGTCAGCCCCTAGCTGTCCCCTGGATTTTTCTGGGAAGCCCCAGCCCCTCACTTCCAGCCTACCTGTCTCCACCCCCCACCCCGTCCCTATCCTGAGTCACCCAGGGACCCTCCAGCTGCATACAGCCCAACAGAAACCCACATTCTTAAAGCCTGGAGCCCACAGTGATAATGGGGAAAGCTCACAGCCAACACGCAAATGAAGTGACACCCCAAATGCAGACCATCGCACCCCAGATCTGGCAGAACAGCCCTCAGACCACCAGCAAGCCCAGACTCTACCCTTGACACAAATACACCGCATCACAGTACCATCTCTATGGAACCCCCAACTATGCCCCATTTGAACCCAAGGGCAAATGGGGTAAACTCAGCCCCTAAACTGGTGAGCTAGAAGAGGCAAGGAATGGCAGCAGTGCTCCTATGAAGGTTTCTTAGGATTTATGAAGGTGTTTCTCTCTCTCTCTCTCTCTCACACACACACACACACACGTTTGTTTTGCAGGAAATGTTTAATTCTGCATGTTGTTTTCCTCTCCTTCCAACAAAAGGAGGTCAAATCGTGGGTCGTAAGCCTCGACAGTGTCGTCTGTCTGTTCATCTGTGCCCCGCTTGACACAGACTGTAGCTTCTCTTGCCCCACGCAGGCCCTGCGTTCTTGCACATCCTCCCCAGCTCTGAAATGGACTCTGTTCGGCCAACTCCACCTTGCACCAGCGAATCAAGCCGCCCCTTGTAGAAAACCCCCTCCACCCTCCATCCCCTGCTAGCTCAGCCCTACTGTAGGCCAGGAAAGCCAGAGCAGGAGGGTCCTATTGAGAATTTATTGTGAATCGATTCGGGAGAGCTCCCTTCCGGGGATAACTTGTGAAGCACAGGGAGGAGCAGAGGGGCCTGGCGCATGCCTCCCCATCCTGCCCACTCTGGACCCATGCGGAGGAGCTGAAGGAGACCTCCCCTGGCATCGGGCTTTGCCGCCCTCCACTCGGGCCTGGCTGGTGGCCTGAGCGCGAGCTTCTGGGGGGGGGGGACGCGGTCCCGCGTGCAGAGGAAAGAGGCAAAACGGCATCTAAGCAGCCAGCCGCAGCTCACCCTCTGCTTCCCTCCTTCCCCCCTGCTTCCCCGGAACTGTCCAGTCCCCTTCAATTCCATGAACTCTTCTTGCTCCCGCTTCTCCCCACCCTGCAAGGGGACATTCCAGTAGAACTTCTTTGCTTTGTCGGTGGCTGTCGTGAAATTGTGCTGTGTTTTGTGATTTCTTTGGGGGTGATTGTCTCGCCTGTTTTCAGTTGTCGCTTATATGGGAGGGGGTTGCGGGTGGGAGTGGGAGGGTGAGGGGCCTAGAGCTCTGACTGTCTGTTTTGGAAGAAAAAAAAAACAAGAAAAAGAACAAAAAATATATATCACTCTAGAAAATAAATCTCTCCTTGTGTCTTATTCTGTGTTGGCTCTCCTCACCTGGCCAGAGGTAGAGGTCCTTGTTCTAAGAGGGCAGCTTGAAAACAGAGACTCCTGAGCTTAGAGGTGCCTCCTTAGATCTTGCAGGGCAGGACTTCCTGGTGGGGGGGGGGGAGTGCGCGCTGAGAACTGGTCTGGACCCCAGGTCCCAAGATCTCTGCATACGGAGCAGGAGCCTTCCAATAGGAGAGCCCGGGGACCGACAGAGGGACGGAAGGAAAAGATTAGTGATTTGGAGAAGGGTCTGGGTCTGCCCGGAGCAATGAGATCTTGCCCGCAAAGTTGCACCCGAGACCTCCCCACCAATTGCCAAGCCCTGTCGCTCCTGAAAGTAGTTCCTCTCTCAGCTGGCTGAGAACATCACCTTGGTTTGGCCACCTAAAAATCTCACGCAAGTGAGGAAGGCATAACTTCTTCAACTATTCCCTGCAGCAGGGCGACTGGGTATAGACGGAGGCCTTAGGAAGGCCAGACTGTCCTATCCTGCGCTCAAAAGAAGGGTGAGCCCCTTAGGGTTCCGGCCCGCACCTGGAGTTTGAGGCTCCACTTGGAGGCCCCGCCGCCGAGCAGCAGCCTTGATACGAGGCGGGTGCAGTTCGGTAGAGGCAGCGGCCGGGGCAGGCGGCTCCCGCACGCAGGGAGAAGGGATTGAGTGTGCAGCAGAAATGTCTTCGGAGAAAACCAAACTTCCCCCTCCAGTCGGACCCCAGGACTAAATTCGGCTTCCAGAGGCACCTTTCTGTGCCTATCAGACTGCGCTGTCCCCGCCAGGACCTCTTCTGAGGGCCGGGGTCCCCCGCAGCCCTGCGCTTCTCAGCCAGGCGTTGGTATTCGGCCTCTGCCCGCCTCCGCGGTGGGGGAAGCGGCCGCCCGCCCGCCCGAGCCGTCCACCGGGCCCACCCCAGCGGCGCGGCAGCCCGCGGAGACCCTGCGGGGTGGGGGTAGAGGTGGGGACAAAGCGTGGCCCGAGGGAGAGGCGCCTGGAAGTGAAAAGGCCAGGCCAACCCCTCTCCGGCGAACGAAAGGACGAACTAATAGGACAGATGGCAAAAGGCAGGAGGAAGCGAAGCTCCTGGATCTGGCAGGGCTCCGGCCCCGCAACCTCCAAGGAGGGGTCCATTAGGGTTATGAAAGGGATTGGGCCTTAGAGCTTGTGCAGACTAGGCTCCCTCCGCGTCCTGAGCTCCCGGAGCCGGCGGGCGCGGAGAGCGAGCGGAGCAGGCGCGCTGCCGCCCGGGAGCGGAGGCGAAGGCGCGGCCGGAGCGGGACGCGGAGCCGCCGGGTTGGGGGGCGAGGCCTTCCGGGGAAGCCGCCGCCGGCGTCTGGGTCCTGAGCCCGGGGTGGCTTCTTTAAAGACAAACAAAGGCGAAGATGCGGAGGCTGGGAAGCCGGAGATGGGGAAATCTGTTGTCATAAAAGAGAGCGAGAGATTCAGAGAGGGAGACCGCGCGACTGTGAGACAGAGAGAAGCTGGGAGAGGAATTCAATGCCGTGTGCGCAGCAATAAAAGAATATGACCGCTATAAAAGTTTATAGCGTATAAATTTCTGAAGGTTAAGAAACTAAACAGCAGCAAAGCAAACAGTGAGGGGAAACTTTCCGGAGCTCGGGGAGCCCGCAGCTGGGCCTGGGCTCCGGGGCTGGCGGCCGAAGGGGTGGGCCTGGCTCCGGAGCAGCCCCCACCCCCACCCAGCCCGGGGCCTCAGGCCCGGCTTGGGGTTTCCGGGGCCCCAGGGGGCAAAGAGGGGAGAAGAGGAACAGGAGAGGGAAGAACACTTTGTTGTCACAATTCTGACTCTTGTCTTTGTTCCCTGCACCCCCTCCAAGATCGGGCATCATAAATGAGAAGCCCCCTGCACACACGCGCGCGCGCGCACACACACACACACACACACACACACACACACACACACACACACAAGTCCGGCGGGGCCAGACGTCTGGGCGCGGGCAGCCTCTTGATCCTTTTACAGCCCCATCCCACCCTCCCTGGCCTCCTCTCCCCCCACAAAAAGCCCAATTGTTTCTCCTCAGAATCTGAAACAATCATGTTGGGTTTGAAAAGTGCTCGGCTCCCCCCCTTTTATGCGCCATAAACGACGCACTGCCTGGTTGTCTCCGCCAGAAATTAGGGGCTTGAGGTGTAGGGTGGGGGCGTCGGGGGTAAGTATGAGAGGAAAAGAGCTTATGGTTTCTATTTTTTTCCTCCCTACCCCCTCGCCTTTTTTTTTTTTTTAGCTTATCTGCACAATTTCATGAGCCATTTCCTGATTTCCGATGCCTTTTCTCTCGCCTGCTCTCGTTTCCCTCCCCCTTTTCTGCTAATAATGAAAGTTTCTCCCGCAGGTCGCCTCGGTGGCTGGCTCTCCAGAGAAAGTGGCGGAGCCCGTGGCGGCGGCGCCTTTTCTCAGGACGGCCGCTAGATGGCACCCTTGCTCCACGCGAAAATCCCCGGTGCGGCGGCGGCTGCGGACTCTGGCGGCGGCACAGCGCACCTTGGTCGGCCCTCAATCTATGAACTGAGCGCTACCAAAAGTCATGAATAATTTGCGCGTAATAAAAATATAGGGTTCATTATGGCCGTTTTCCCCATTTTATAGATTTCAGATATAGGGTGTGGCCTCCCCTCCTTCCCGTCAAATGGTCAATTTCCTGAATTTCCCCCAGGAGGAGGTCTCAGTGCTTCTCACCCAGTTTCTGTGGTCGGAGTAGGGCAACCAATGCATGAAAACGGCTAGTAGTTGTAATAATAATAATAATAATAATAATAATAATAATAATAACAATAACAATAATAGGAAATGGGCAAAATAAAAGAAGAGAATTGGTTCGGCAAAATGAGAGTTTCTGGGAGGGGAGCTAGAGGAATGTCTAGCCGGATGCGGGTGAGCAGGTCAAGTGAAAGGGGCGAGCGGGTAGAAGAAGGTCGGATGAAGAGGAAGCTGCCCCCAAACGGGATCAGCAGGAGAGGGAATCGGGAGAGCCAGCCCAGGGTTTGGGGGTTACAATTTGGGGGAGATCATGGATCTCTGGCTTTGGTGGGGATTCGTCGGTGCCCAAAGCCGGCGGGGCGGCTCAGCACGGACGGACGCTTCGGAGCCTTTGTACGAGTCCGGGGCTGGGCGCGCGCCGGTGATCCAGGCGCGGGGCAGGGGCTCCCCAGAACGGCGAGGCGCGGGAGGTCTCTCATATGTTCTCGGTGGTTCTGCGCGCCCCAACTTGGGCAGCTAAAAAAAAGTGTGCGCTTTCCGGAAGGATGTGGGGCAGGCATGGCGGCACGAAGCAGGAGCTCGGGTCTCCGCGTTCCGTGACTTCCAGGTGAGAGCGCCGGTTCCGTGCGGCCCTGCTCCTGGCAAACCTAGGGGACCAGGGGCCTTCCGAAATTTAGCAGCTGGAGCCCGGGACTGGGGGCAGTTTTCCTTCTGAGACCCACGGGCTGTCTGGCCATAACCCTTTTGATTCCAAATCTCCCATTTCCTCCTGGCCCAGCCTGATTCGTGTCCCCCAATCCGGACAAACCTGCCTGAGAAATAGACCCCCGCACACCCCCTCCTTAAAATGAGCCCCGCGGCGGTCTCTTCCCCCAGGACCCGGTGCAAAGAGACAAGCGGAGTTTCTCAACTTGAGTTTCTCTAATAAATCTGCGCTCCGTTGGGTGTTTATAAATTATCTCCTCGCTCTTTCTTGTTTTTTCTTATAATAGAAACATTTTCCTTCCATCAGGAATTTCTGGCACGGTGTGGGGATGATTTAGAACAAGTCATTGAATTTCTACCTCACTGGTGAGTCCTCAAATCATGACCATAAAATCCCCCGCACTTGATAAAAATGTTCTCTTCGGCAACAACTTAACTCTGCCTTCCGCTGCTTTACCGCCCCCTCAGCCTTGTACTGAAAAATCCAAGACCCTGGTTCTCTCCCCACCTTTTCTCCTTTCTCTCTCTCTCCCTTTCATCCCCTCTCCCATTCTCCTGATTCACTTTTGAAGGACCAAGTGGCCCTCCTGGTAATTTCCCCTTGGAAAAAGCTTATGGTTTCATTTTTGCAAAGGTTGGGGTAAATGGGATCCCCCCAAAGCACCCTTTACCCGAAGGGAACCACTCTCTCCTGAATAAACAATGCCTTGATGGTGTTTGTAAAGCCTCTAGCTTTGTTGTTAGAAATGTTCTTTCTTTCTCTCTCTCCCTCCCTTCTTTCTTCCCTTTCCTTGGCTGGTGAGCGGATTCAGGAGGCCATTGGTTGGGATGCCTCTCAAGCCAGGCCACCATGGCCAGCAGGCGGGTAGGCTGGGAAAGGCAAAGGCAGGAGAGTGGTGCCCACTCACCTCGGCCCTCTATGCTGTGCCTCCGGGCCCAGGTCCTCAGGTCTGTAGAGAGAGCTGGGTTGAACTACGGGTTCCCCAAGAGGAAAGGAGAGAAAATGGGGGGGACTCTGTGGCCTTGCTGCATCTACCCCAAGGTCAGTTTAGGCAGTGACCATGGCTCAAAGGATGCTGAAGGCTGCAAGGTGCCCCCGCCCAGCGGATACTCTCTTGCAGCCTCTACCTAGAACAGAAGAGAGCATAGCACAGGACAGGGGGCACCAAGACCAAGTACCTGGGCCTCGGTGAATGCCCAGCAGCCGCCTCCAGGGCCCTTCCCTCCCTTTGATGTGCTGACGGCCAAGGGTGGTGGAGCCGGCCAAGGGTGGTGGAGCCGTCTCACCCTAGGGTGCTGCAGAAGGTGCCTGGGAAGGTTGGGAGCCAACTGAGCTTGGCTAGTAGGTCCCAAGGCCTGGGTGCAGGAGTGGGACAGGCCAACCTGGTGTCATCCGGCTAGTGGCATCCCGGGCCCCTCTCCCATCACACAAAGGTGCCCCCCCAAAGCACTGACTGGAGACCCCCTCTCCCCATCCCAGCGCTTCCCTCCCGGCCAAGAAGGCTGTGCAGAACTGCGGAACTGGCCGTGGCAGGGCGAACTTTGCTCTCTGCTTCATCAGTGCCCATTAACCAGAAAGTTTCTATCCCCCCTCCTGGTCCCTCCTCATGCCTTCCTGGACCCCTTCTCCAAAGAAAATCCTTGCTTGTTTGTTTAATGAGGGAAAGTTGGTGAGTGGCCTGGATGGGGCCAGAGGAGGTGGCGTGGGGGCTCCAGAAAGGGGATGGGGGCAGGTGCTGGCCACAGCTGAAGGAGGTGAAAATCTCAGAAAGTCACCGTTTGCGCCGAAAAAACCCCCCCATAATCGTTCTCATTTCGACTTCGTCACCCCCACCGCGCCGCAGTCGGGCGGTGGGGCGATCGAAGCTGCAGTTTATAGCTGTAGAGGAAAGAACTCGTAAAATGCTAACAGCTTTTATGCGCTGCGGCATAAACAACAACAGACTCCGGCTTTATTGCGTTTTATAGTTTGTTAAAGAGTTTACAGCCGTTTTTTGGGGGCCGGTTACCCAGCCAATTCCCTCCACACGATAGTTAAACCTTTATCAATAATAAGGAAATTGATCATTAAAGCCTTAAATATGACTACCTCGTTTGTTTGAAAATATGTTTAGGAGAGGAAGCTGTATGATTTGATAACTTGTATTAAAATACCAATTACATTTATAGGACCTTTTAAAACTCGGCGCAATTAAACCGTGTTCTTTTACATTTTTCCGAAGCGACCCTGACATTTAAAAAGACTCCAACTGCCTCGTTAAAATCGCGAAATTAACAGCGTGCCTACGCCTGGCGCGTTGTGTATGTGTGTGTGCGTGTTTTTTTCCGTGACTCCCCCACATCAGTCTTTGGGGGTGGTCTGCGAAGGTATTTGATTTGTTGTGAGGCGAGAGATATCTCATTAATGTAGGTAGTTAAACAGATTTAATCCGTATTCATTCTCTCTCACCCCCTCTCCCTCTCCCCCTCTCTCCCCCTCTCCCCCTCTCTCTCCCTGGGTGTTTTTTTTTTTTCTTCCCCTCCTTTTTTTTTTTTTTTTCCTGCGCCCTCCTCACTCCCTGGCGCTCTCTCGCTCTAGCTCTCTCTCGCGCGCTCGCTCTCTCTCGCTCGCACCCTCGCTCTGCGTTCTGTCCGGGAGGAGTACGGAGAAGCCAATAGGATGCGGGGTCTCTAATGGATGCAAATGATCATGAAAAGACAGTGCAAAATATGAAACAACTCATTTGCAGGGAAGTAAATCACCGAAAACTGTTTATGAACTGGCATCCCTTCTTCGAAATGTAAAGCGAGGACCTCTTTAAGTGGCGGTATATTTTTGTTTGGGGGGTGGGGGGTGGGGGGAGGGCGAGCGAGCCGCGGCTGCCTAGCAAGCTTAGACTTTTGGAGGCTTCGCTGTCCTTTTCTATTCCTGGAAATCACAAAAAGTGTGGCGGCTTCGAGATCTTCTTCGCCTTTTCTTTCTTTTCTTTTTTCCCCCTCCTCCCTTTCCCTCTCCTTTCCTGGCGAGGGTGACTAGGAGCCGGCGAATCCGCGTTTTTTTCTCTCTCTCTCCCTCCCTTTCCCCCTCCCCACCCCCTCCCCAACAGCCCCCAACTACAGCCGCCGCCGCCGCCGCCGCCGCCTCAAAATTCAATAAAATGAGCTCTTATTTCGTCAACTCACTGTTCTCCAAATACAAAACCGGGGAGTCCCTGCGCCCCAATTATTATGACTGCGGCTTCGCCCAGGACCTGGGCGGCCGACCCACCGTGGTGTACGGTCCCAGCAGCGGCGGCAGCTTCCAGCACCCGTCGCAAATCCAGGAGTTCTACCACGGGCCGTCGTCGCTGTCCACCGCTCCCTACCAGCAGAACCCGTGCGCCGTGGCGTGCCACGGGGACCCGGGCAACTTCTACGGCTACGACCCGCTGCAGCGACAGAGCCTGTTCGGTGCGCAGGATCCAGACCTGGTGCAGTACGCCGACTGCAAGCTCGCCGCCGCCAGCGGCCTGGGCGAGGAGGCCGAGGGGTCAGAGCAGAGTCCGTCGCCCACACAGCTCTTCCCCTGGATGCGCCCGCAAGGTGAGCTCGCGGCGGGGCCGGCCGGGGAGGAGGGGAGACCCGAGGGCCCGACGCCGGGCAGGGGGCCGGGCAGCGTCCGGACAGGCCGGGAGCCTTTCCCTCCAGCTCCTGGAAGGACGCGCCTGCTGCCTTCCGATCGCCTCCCATTTCTTTCCTCCTCCCTTCCTCCCTTCCTTCTTTCCTTCCTTCTCTCCTTCCTCCTTTCTTTCCTTCCTCCATTCCTCCCACCCTCTCTCCCTCCCTCCCTTCCTTCCTTCCTCCCTCCCTTCCTTCCTTCCTTTCTTTTTTGTTTCCCTTGAAAGGGGGTCGCTAAGCGACATTTCCTGAATCCATAAACCCCTCACCCTGCCTTACTTTTCTTCTTCTCATCCTTTTTTTCCTCTTTTAGTGTTTTATGGGGGTAGTGGAGCGAGGGTGGTGGGAGTGGGGGCGCTCAACTTTTGCACTTCTCAATTGCTTTATAGTTTAATTACCCTGAAGAAACTTTTCTTCTGGGGCAGAGGCTCTGGGGGATTTTCAAGGTGGGTCCATTCGTCCCCATCCTGGCGTTTTAAATTCTTATCTCCCCCCCCCCCACATCCTTCCTTCTAAAGTTTATGGCACTTTTAAGAGATTTGAACCACCCCTACCCAATTCTGGTGCTGGTTACCAGGGGAGGGGGCTCCCCCTTTCTGGCTCCCTTAGATTCAGTGGTGTCTGACCCCCCTCCCCCCCCTCCTCTCGCTCCACTGACCGCGGCCTCCCAGCGCCCCCGCCCCTGCGCGGGGTAGAAGGTCCCCTGCCCTTATTATACTGGTCTCCTAGGCTGGTTCACGAATCTTCCAACCTTCTCCATCTCTGCCCCCTCCCCCCATCCTCCCCTCCCCCCTGTCTCGCCCTTTCCCCCATTCCCAGCAGCCGCCGGACGCAGGCGAGGCCGACAGACCTACAGCCGCTACCAGACCCTGGAGCTGGAGAAGGAGTTCCTATTTAATCCCTATCTGACTCGCAAGAGGCGGATCGAGGTATCGCATGCGCTGGGACTGACAGAGAGACAGGTCAAAATCTGGTTCCAGAACCGGAGGATGAAGTGGAAAAAAGAGAACAACAAAGACAAGTTCCCCAGCAGCAAATGCGAGCAGGAGGAGCTGGAGAAACAGAAGCTGGAGCGGGCCCCGGAGGCGGCGGACGAGGGCGACGCGCAGAAGGGCGACAAGAAGTAGGCTCCAGCTGGGACTGCCAGGGTCGGGGCTGCCCTCCGTCCGCGGGTCCCCCGACCACGCCGCCGTCGCCCGCCCCCGCCCGAGAGCGCTCTGGCCCCGCTCGCGGGGCCGGGAGCCCGGCCTCCCGCCGCCGCAGCGTCCCCCGCCGCGCCAGTCCCCGCTAGTGGTAGTATCTCGTAATAGCTTCTGTGTGTGAGCTACCGTGGATCTCCTTCCCTTCTCTTGGGGGCCGGGGAGGGGGGTGGAGAAAAGGATTTTAAGCAAGGACTCCCTCGCCCAGCGAGGGTGAGCGGCTGCGGCCTGGCTGAGCCCCCCACGCCCCCGCCCCGTGTAAAAAGCCTCCTTGTGCAATGGTCTTTTTTCCTTTGAACGTGCTTCTTTGTAATGACCGAGGTACCGATTTCTGCTAAGTTCTCCCAACAACATGAAACTGCCTATTCACGCCGTAATTCTTTCTGTCTCCCTCCCCTTCTCTCTTCTCTCTCTCTCTCTCTCTCTCTCTCTCTCTCTCTCTCTCTCTCTCTCTCTCTCGTCCTCATTTCCCCCTCCCAACCCCTCTCTCCCCGCTGCCCTCCCTAGCTCGCTGGCTTTCTCTCTTGCTTCTCTCTTTTCCTCCCAACACCCCCGCCCTCTTTGGTTTGGCAATTTCGTCTTAAGTGTTTCTCAAAAGAGGTTACTTTAGTTAGCATGCGCGCTGTGGGCAATTGTTAAAAGTGTTCTTAGGTTTACTGTGAAGAGAATGTATCCTGTATCCGTGAATTGCTTTATTGGGGGGTGGGAGGGCTAATTATATATTTTGTTGTTCCTCTATACTTTGTTCTGTTGTCTGCGCCTGAAAAGGGCGGAAGAGTTACAATAAAGTTTACAAGCGAGAACCCGAGACTGGCCCGGCCCGCGCTCCTCATTTGCCCCCGGCGCCTTGCAGAGCTTGGGCGGGGGGAGCCGGTCACCGGGCTCCTGCGCCCTCCAGGCCAGGCAGCCCAGAGGAGGGGGCGGGGGCTGGAGGCAGGTGGTGCGAGTCCCTCGGCCCAGGGGCGCAGGGGGCGAGGGAGGCGGCTGCGCCTGATTGGAGGAGACCGGGACGGGGGAGGGGAGCCAGGAGAAACCCCCTCCCTTCGTGTTCCGAGGCTGTCTGCCCGAGACCCAGGCGCCCAGGCCGAGCTGGAGAGATGCGCCCCGGTTGGTGTCTCTATCCCTCGCCACCTCCCCTTTTGTTTCTGTGGGCCCTCTCCTGTCTCCTGTGTGTGCTGGGGGGGAGGGGGGGTGCTGGTTAAAGTGGAGTGCAGGGCCGTTGAACAAGCTTATATATTTATCCCCCCACTCCACTGGGTGGGGAGGAGTAAGCAGGGGGAGAGGGAAGATACTCTTCCCCACCTCTCCCTAAGACTTGGCCACCTTCGCCCAGCTCCGAGGTCGTGGCTCGCCGCCTTCCTTCCTTCGCTGCCTCTGCTTCTCTGGCAGCCACGCTCGACTGAGGCATCCGCCTCCCGGAACCAGGAGAGCAGCATACCCAGGCCGCCCTCCTCCCTTCCTTTCTCTTCCCCCCCCCCCCCCCCCCTTCCTTTTTTATTTTCAAACCTTTTTTTTTTTTTATATTTTAAGCCAACAGAAACCGCAGTATCCAACGCCCGTGGGCTGGATCCCGCGCCTTAGGAGCACCCACGAAGCTCCATCCCTGCCCGTATGTCTGGGGGCACCCAGAGAGAGCCAGGAAGCCACGCTCACCTTCGATCCTCACCTCGGGAGAACCTCGGGGACCAAGTTCCCCCAAAGGCCCAGCCAGGCTGAATTGGTCCAGATTAATAAAGCCCTGCCCTGCCCCCACCCACCCACCCAGTTGCGGGCAGTCTTGCATTTGTTTCTCGCTGGGTAACCGGCTGGGGAGGTGGGTGTATGGGGGGGGGTGACAACACGGATGGCTTGGAGGTTATTTATTTTCCCTTCCACTCAATCCCTTCCTCCCAAAATCTCGCCTGCAAGCTGCCTCCAGCCCAAGGGGGTCGGCAGCGGCCCTTGAGCCCCCAGCCCCAATCCACAGAGCTTGGCTTTCCCATTCATTATTGATCATATTTTATAAATCCAACGCCACACAATTTTTTCCACATTACCGGGAGCCGTGGGGAGGCCGCTCGGCCATTGGCGGAGGGGACGTCACGTGGGCGGGGTCACGTGGTCCGGAGAGGAAAAAGGGGGTCCTTTTTGGTGTAAATCTGGACTCTAATTCTGTAATATATCAAGGAATCTCGTAAAACCGACACTAAAACGTCCCTGCCTACAAATCATCCGGCCAAATTATGAGTTCATTGTATTATGCGAATGCTTTATTTTCTAAATATCCAGCCGCAAGTTCGGTTTTCGCTACCGGAGCCTTCCCTGAACAAACTTCTTGCGCGTTTGCTTCCAACCCCCAGCGCCCGGGCTATGGAGCGGGTTCGGGCGCTTCCTTCGCCGCCTCGATGCAGGGCTTGTACCCCGGCGGGGGGGGCATGGCGGGCCAGAGTGCAGCCGGCGTCTACGCGGCCGGCTACGGGCTCGAGCCGAGTTCCTTCAACATGCACTGCGCGCCCTTTGAGCAGAACCTCTCCGGGGTGTGTCCCGGCGACTCCGCCAAGGCGGCGGGCGCCAAGGAGCAGAGGGACTCGGACTTGGCGGCCGAGAGTAACTTCCGGATCTACCCCTGGATGCGAAGCTCAGGTAACGCCGCGCACCGAGCCATCCCGGGCCGCAGTGGCCCCGGGCACATTCCCCGGAAGGCGCCCCCTTCCTGGCCCGAGTGCCCCTTTCCGCGTCCAGAATGCTCCGGTAGGAGGTCGGCCCTGGGGGACGCGGCAGCCCCTAGGGCCGCAACCCGGCGCGCCGCCCCCACCCCCATTTTTTTGCTCGGCGCTCTCCGGCTCGTTCTGCTCCCTTGGCGGATCTCTCTCCGCCGACGCCGTGGCGCTCCGAGCCCCCCGCCCGCCCCCCACCTTTCCTCCCGGCCTTTTAGCTTTAAATATTTATCAGCCGCGCCGGCACGGGCTGGAGACGAGGCCGTTTGTCTTGTGGAGGAAGGCTGGGGTTTGCAGAGAATAGCCATTAGGGTCTCCCCCCTCCCTTCTCCCTTCCCCCGCCGGGGATCTCAGCTCTGGGTGTGTCCCCCAGCCCCAGCTTGGAGGTCTGGGGGAGGGGGCCCGCAGCGCTGAGCAATTCTCCCCTCCCCCTTCCTTCCCAGCCAACCCCGCTCCCCCATTATTCCCTTCTGGACAATTAGAAGTGGGCTCTAGAGGCTTGGCGGGAGGAGGGGGTATGAGAAGAGATGAAGATCCAGCCAGGGACACAGAGCCAGAGAGGCAGGTGGAGAGAGGGGGGCTGAGACCAAGAGAGATGAGGCTCCTGACCCCCCAGTGAACTTGGGAAGAGGGAAGCAGAACTAGATAAAGGGGGAGAAGCCTCAGAGGAGTGCAGCTGACTTCCTCAGGTGCCCTTCCTCGGGCTCCTAAGTGCCCCTGGAGAACTGGCCAGCAAGTTTGCAGGTATCATTCCAGAAGGGTGAATGTCCTCTTAGGAGAGGGACTACTGCTCCATGGAGCAGGCCTACGACCCAGCTGCTGCAGGAGCCCCAAGAGAGTAGGGTCTCCTGACTAGCCTGAACCAGACATCTTTCTTAATGCGTCCCTGGACTCAGGGGCCAACCCGAAGGTTCAGAAGGCCCAAGGCTCGTGGTCAGAAGGCTCCTCACCCAGCCCAAGGAAGCCCGGCTCCTACACCCTCAGTATAGGTGGTCATGGTCCCCATTACCTGCCCCATAATTCAACAGCCTTTCCAGTTGATTTATCAAAGCCCAAATTTTTCTGCTCATAAACATTTCACTTTGACTTTTATCTGACTTGAAATTAGGGCCCTTAATCCCTCCTCCCATGTCTACTTCCCAGAAGGGCTGGCACGCCCCCCCCCAGAACAGCTTCCCGACCCCCCCCCAAAGGCTCCTCAGGGTTTTGGCCTATCCCGGAAAGCTCTCCTCTGGCCTTCAGCCCCCCGCTACTCCCATGCTTCGTGTTCCACCCCAAACCAGGCTGCTGTCTCCCCTGTGCCTTCCTCCTGGAGGCTCAAATACTGATTTGGAGAGCTGGACTGTCTGGGAAGGTGGGCAGGCAGGACAGCCTGGCCCTGTCTGAACGTCTCAGCCACTCACTGGAAAATGGTCATCAGAAGGCAACTGCTCTCCTCTGGTCAAGTCCGTGCTCTAAGGAAATCTGCAAATTCTCACATCCTCCTCATTCCACAACAGGCTGTGTGTGTGTGTGTGTGTGTGTGTGTGTGTGTGTGTGTGTGTGTGTCTGAGAGAGAGAGAGAGGGAGAGAGAGAGAGACTGAGTCTATAAGGCTCCTTTGTTTCCTTTTCTTTTTGGGAGAAGCACTCAGGCCAGGCCTAGAGCCCCAATCCAGGGTCACTTGTATGGTTTCCATTGCCCCTTGTCCTACAGACCATGAGAGTCAGTATCTAAAAGGGGAGCCTTGGGGCCCTTGGTCCCAGGGGTGTTGGGAGAATGAACCTTCTTTCATCCCATAAGAGCCAGCAGGCTAAATCTTGGGTTCAGAAGTCTGAGGCTAGACTTCCTGGGTGGAAAATGTGGATGTTTGCCTCAGGAGGCCTGTAGAAAAGCCTGCACATGCTGGGGGATGGAAAATAAGAATTTGGTTTGGTGGAGAACTCAGCTCTTCTGACCACTTCTCATGGCTTTTCCTACACACGCTGATTATTGTCCTTTAAATGCTATGTGCAGGGACTGACCGAAAGCGAGGGCGCCAGACCTACACCCGCTACCAGACGCTGGAGCTGGAGAAGGAGTTTCACTACAATCGCTACCTGACGCGGCGGAGGCGCATCGAGATCGCGCACGCGCTGTGCCTCACCGAAAGACAGATCAAGATCTGGTTCCAGAACCGGCGCATGAAATGGAAAAAGGAGAACAAGACGGCAGGTCCTGGGGCCACAGGCCAGGACAAGGCCGATGTGGAGGAGGACGAGGAAGAGTGAGAGACGGAGAGAGGGCAGAGGAAGAGAGCTGAGAAAGGGAGAGAGTTTTAAAGCCCAGCTCTGAGAACTGAACCAGGAAACTCGAATTAAATCGGGAGGAGGAAACCTATTTAAATAGTGGAAAGCAGTGTAAACGTTTTTAGGGAGAGAAGATGAGATTTTGGTTCCTTGACACTGAAAAAAAAATACTACCTATAGAAACGTCTGTCGGGTTTGTTTTGTACGATATGAGGACATCATCTACCTGTTCTGTAGCTTTCTGGAATTTGCCTCCCCTTTTCTATGTCGCTATTTTAAGGTCTTTGTAAAATCTTGCTGTTTTGTAAGCCCCTTCCTTTGACGCTGTCTTTGTGGTCTGTGGGTCTGGACTTACAGTGTGTGGTTGCCCATCCCCCTGAGCCCCCCTGCCTTCCTAGTAGCGGCACTGAAGGGCCTTAGGGAGCCCCGTGGACCCACCGACTAGCTCGTGTCCCCTCTGTGCACCTGGCCTACCCGATGCTCCCTGTTCCCATGATCCCCTGTGCTCCTCTTTCCGTTGTATGTGTTCCTAAAGGATGGAGAAATAAAATACAATTTAAAAATGAACAGATATGCCCGATTTTCTGTTTCCCTAAAACTGGGGGTGAGGGGGGTGGAGAGCGTCAGGGTTAGCCACGCATCTCAGAGCCATGGCTCCAACTTCTGCTGCTGGTCATTCCTTTCTGTACTGGGGTCTGCTCTTTTTCCTCCTCCTTGCTCTGGGGGCTACCAACAAGCGAAGCCTGGTATCCCACACAGGTTCCCTTCACCCATTCTGACATACCCAAACGGACAGATGACACACATTTATAGGCTGGCTTCACACATCAAGAAATATACACATTGTCACACACAGTCACAAATAAACACCTCTGGCCCTATGTTCATAAATAAACACACAGGCATTCACACATCCCAACTCGCCGCTGGAGCACATGCACTCACGTCCACACACACTCACCACTAAACACACATTCACACTCACTCACAGAAACATTTATACATTCACACGGTGGCTTATAAACACAGATTCACATTCGCCCCCCACTCCCGCCCGCCCCCAAGTCAGCACATCCAGGACCCCACTCGCTCAGTGGCCCACTTCCCAAAACAAAACGCCCACAGTTAGGCAATCTCTTCCCCGTCCAGGCCTTCAGACCGGCTGCGGCCGTGGTAGCGCGGCCGGGGCCCAAATCCAGAGTTGAAATCCAGAGTGTTAGGCCCCATGCAAGGACGAGGGGGAAGGAACGGGAAGGCGGCCACCCAGATCCACGCCCGCTTCCTGGGCGGCGTTGAGCAAGAGGCCCGGCCGGCCCCGCAGAGCCGCGCGGCCGGCCCAACGCGGCCTCCGGCACCGGGGCGCTCCGGGCTTCCGCTCGCTCGGCAAACATTTTCCGCAAGAGCTATTCGGTTATTTTATTTCAACTTCTTTTACTTGCATGTATTTTAATTGATCTCATTCTAAATTCACACAGCGATCCGAATGATACTTGAAAATGGTGGGAAAGGAGCCCTGAGAACGAGAGAGCCCGAGCGGTGCGAGTTTACCCAGCTGGTGTGGCCGCATCCCGGCCGCTCCCCGCCGGCCGCGCCGCCCGCAGCTCCGCCGGCTTCCTCCGCACCTTGCTGCCCTGCGGTCCGCGCTGCCGGCAGCCTGAAATCTTCTCCGGGGTACAGAGAAAGAGAAAAAAGAGAAAAAACATTTTGGGGAGAATGTTATTTCGTTTCCTGCATTTGGGAGCTGGTAGTTCAATTCAAAATACGGGAGTATTTCAGGGAGCCTGGGAAACACGGGGTGAATATTGTTGGTTGGTGGTGGTGGGTTTTATTTTTTTTCTTCCTCCCAAACACTCCTTGATTGAGGAACATAAACCTATGCATCGGCGCCTATGCATCTAGACCTGTGGAGCTGACTTTTAGAATTTATTCGATGATAAACCTCGGATTATTTAAATGTAAAGAACAGGTATCCGGACTGAGAGGGGGGACGCAGGTTGGAATGGAAATGCATCTTAAAAAGGAGGATCTCTTTAATTTGAATTTGTAAGTGAAAATCCCCCGAACCTGAACCTGCAGTGTCCCCCATTCATGACCGCAGAACCCCCTGGAGAGGACACAGAGCTGTCGTTGGGAACCTGGGTGTGCGGGCATTTGGGAGGGAGAGGCAGGGGTCTGGCTTCACCCTCTTCTAATTTCTGGGGTGCAGAGGCGAGAATCTGGCTGCTAGACCCTCCACCTTGGCCTCTAGCAGGGCTGCCTTTCTTCTGCTGGGGCAAAAACTAGGCCCCAGGGGATCTAGGGCCCCCACCCCCGTAGTGCTACGAGCGTCACAGGTGGGGGTCCTGCCGTCTAGAGGGCTGGGAATGAGGGGGGCATTCGGAAGGGGAGGGGGGCACTAAAGCTCTCATTTCGCCCTGATGCAAGTGGCAATCCTGGATACCTGCTGCTACTCCCGACTCACCCCAAAACTACCTCAGAACGGCCCCTGTGGGGAGGATTTGGGGTGAATTCTTACTAGAAGAGGGGGGCAGAGCTCCTGCGAGAATAGGGAGGTTCTGGAAAGAATCCCCTTCCCAGGTGAACCCTTGTGGCTCCTCTGCCTGATTCCCTGCACCCCAAATCTCCCCCCTTCTCATATTGGGGTTTCCCCAAATAGCGAGAAGGAGAAGAAAAGAAGATGGCGACTGAGAAAAGGGTTGCTGGTGGAGCAGCCATGAAGAAATGCAATAAATTCCTTGTTGTTTTATGAAAATTTACAACTTTGTGATAGAAGTTTATGAGTGGTTGAATCCAGCGATTGGCCGGCGCCGGTCATGTGGCCGGGCGATCGTGAACATGAACTTTTTATCATTTCCCTGGTGGTTATAATGCAGCATTCTTTTGGACACCACACCTAGGTCGGAGCACTGTCGTCCTTCAGGGCTCCAGCCTCTTGATATTTTTATACTTCAGTATCACTCGATAAAGAAAAAGAGAGAGAGGAAGAGAGAGGGAGAGGAAAGAAGAGAGGGAGAGGGAGAGGGAGAGAGAGAGAGAGAGAGAGAGGAGGAGGAGGGGTGGGAATTACACAAAAGAGAGAACCAAAAATAATTTTAATTTCTAAGTTGATTTGCTTGCTAATCTGGGATTTTAGTCATCATGGAGGGTAAATGGACAATCTGCCCAGGACTGCAGCCTGATACCATTTTTCAAAGCCAGAACTTACTCCATTTTCTATGCAAATATCAGAAAAGCGAAACACCCTCTCTCCCAAGTCAGAGAAGGGGAAGCGACGGCTCTCAGGTTGGGACAATATTATCTGGAAGATGAAGAAGAAACAGAACGCTTCCCCCTGCTTCCTCCTCACCCCTTTCAATCGGAGGAAAGAAATCCCAAGGTCTACAAAGGTAAGGGAGATTCTACAATTCTTATTCTTTTGCATCGATTTTGTAGGGGGTGGGGCTTGGGTTTTGTCTCCCTCTCCTCCCCCCCTCCAAGACGGGGCTGAACCCCACCTCTGGGTGCTTCAGGGAGAGGCTTCCCAGGAAATTCGGTGGCCGAGAGAGAGGGGTGGCTGCTTCCTGGAGGGGGAGCCAAGGCAGGGCAGCCGGGAGGAGGTACCGAAAGGGGCCACGGAGGCGAGCTCTCTGTCGTTCTTTTAAACTGGGAGGAGAGGCTCAAGCGAGGGGGCTGCAAAGGAGAGGATGGGGGTGTCTGGGCTCCGGGGCGCCCTAGAAACCGGTGGCTATGGCCTCTGTGGGTGTGCACCCCCTCCCCTTCCCACCATCCCCCCCCCCTTGTTCCGGCCTCCCCCAGTTGCCCCCGGCGCAGTTCTCTTGCCCGGCATGGGTATCGGCGGTTTCCCGGCGGCATTGGCACGAGGGGCGGTGGCGCTGAGGGGCGTCCTGGTCTCTGGAGGGCCTGGAATGTCCGCAGAGGCCCGCGAGGGCAAGGAGGCAGCAGCTAGAGGGACACAGAAAGAACAATTCACAGAGAAATGCTCATTATCTCCCTTCGGAGACATTTTAAAATTAAAGGGCTGTGGGTGGAGGCACCAAAATCGAGGGAGACCCCCTCCCCCCAGGAAGCCAGCCTGTGAATGCCCAGGTCTGTCGCCACTCCTGCAGGAGGGAGCCTCGCTCTGCAGGGAGACAGTTTTGTGGTTTTGAACGCGGTAGGTTACAGCGTGTTGGTGTCTGTGCAATATTGATTCTATTACTTGTGTTTTATGGGTGTGGGTGTGTGGATTTCGGTGGAGGAAATTGCCATGTGTGTGTCTGAGGTGGAAAACACCTCAAACTTTCCTGAATCCAACCGTGGTGATTGTGAAGAAGCGATGGAGTGTGCTGTTGTGTTTGAACCTTGTAAACAAGAACAAAAACAAAAAACAGAGGGACAGAGAGAGAAGAAGACGGTGGAGGAAATGAAAAAGAGAACCCAGTTAGGGAACCTGATGGTGTCCGGACTGGAGAGCTGCCTGGCGCTGAGCTCAGACAGCTAGTCCTGTCCCACCGGCGCCTGATTTCATTCTCCAGCCAGGCCTCCTGGGGGTAGGGAGGGGGAGAAGAACGTGGAGAGGGAGACCGAAATTCCTAAAGTAGTTGGTGGGGAGGAAGAAGGGGAGAGCCGGTGAGGACCTAAAAATAGAGTCAGGGAGAGAGCTTCCGGGGAAGCTGCTGGCAGAGAGATAAGCGGTTTTGGGGCGTGTAGGACAGGAGAGACTGATTTAGTTTGGTTTGCACGAATAGGTGATTGCTTTTCTCTTTTTAATGACCAAATGCAGAGCATTCAGCCTGGGGCCTCTGGTTGTCCGGGGATCGCCAGGGATGGGGGTGGGTAGGAGGATATTGGCTCTCTTGATCCTGAGCTGGGAAGAGAGGGTTACAGGCCACTTGTAGCTCAGGAAGGGGGGCCCTTGGAGGCACAGGTAGATGCCCTGGAAACAGGCCCGGACTGGGTGCCTGCGGGAACCCTCGGCTGCACAGCAAGAGAACTTCTTGGCCAGCACTCACGGCACTCGGGGCCTATTCGCAAAGGAAAAAAAAATTCCCCAAACCCATCCAGACTGAAGGTCTTTTTCTCCTGTAGACTTGGCGAGGTATAAATCATCCCTTAGACAGTTTGCTCTGACCCAAATTATGCGGTTTGCTGCCATCTACCGTCCGTTCGGAGACATGCGGCTTCGGCGCCGCAAGCCTGGGGACACTGCCTGAACCGTGCGCGACGCCCGGAGCCCCTGCTGCTCAGGTTCGGCGGGTTTCGGGGGACTCCGGGCCCAGATTGTCACTTTCTGCTGGATCTTGGTACCCGCCATTCCGCGTGCCGATTAGAGAACAAGTGTCCCCTCCTCCCGGCCCGCCCCCATTCCAGCTCCGAACCCAGCGGCTGGCTGGGGAAGCGGCTTTTTCTAGGACGTATTTAAAAAAGGACTAATACTGCATCCCGCGGGCAGGGGGCCCTGAACCAAAGGGTTGGGGGATCAGAGTCGCAAGTCCTCACCCTCCTACCCCTCCAAGGCTGGCGAGGGGATACTCCGGGCTGCTGGGGAGATGCGAGGCCAAGGCTGTTCAAGGTTTATTTGGTTTTCCTTTCGGCTAAAGGAGGGGGCCAGCAGGGGAGGCGCCGGTCCCTGCAGTTCCACTCGGCTGTCAAAAGACAGACCCGGTCTGTGTTCTCCGGGTTGGCTGGTGGGTCTTGCCAGTTGCTTGGCCGGTGAGTCCAGTGGTGAAGGAAGTGAGCTGAATTTTCTGGAAACTGTTGGTGTCTGCAAGTGAGTGTGGGTCCCCTCCCCCATTCTCGATCGTTTCAAGCGAAATCGACACAAATACTCGTTGGGGGAAAATGGGGAGTAGGAGCAGGGATCAATCATTAAGGAACCAAACCATTGTGATTTCTGTTCCTGCCAGACCCCTCACACCCGCTTAACCCGACCGCTCTCCCAGAAGGGGGTGGCGAGATCAGGGGTACGGGCCTCTGCTGCCGAGTTTGAATATTGGCCCCTGTCTCATGGGTTACTGATTAGCTCGGGCTTTCAAGCCGCAGGAGGAAGCTCTGGTCGCTCCTTTCAAGGTGCTGTGGCCCCAGTTCCTAGGCCGGGGGTCCAGGAAATTGCCACCCGCACCAGGCAGGCCGAGGTGTTACTAGGGTCTGGCCCAGAACTGAAGGAGCTGCCGAGGGCAAGGGGACCCAGCGGCTGAGGCGCCTCAAGAGTTGGGACTGCAGGAGTGCTGCCCTTTAAGCGTTTCAGCAGAAAGAGTGACTATGGGAGGCCACAAGGCCCGGCCCATGCGGAGGCCCCAAGGGAGTGTGCCCAGCAAGTCTTGGGCCCCTCTTTCTTGTGGGCAATCCGAAGGACAGGCAGGGAGGGAAGGTGGCTGGTACAGGGGGTTGAAACACTTTGGGGCTTTTGGGGTGCCCCTGGACCTGGGTGCGGGGAACAGGGAGAGTGAGCGCATCTTCACGGCCCATCCCACCCCCCAAGATCAGAGACTGTGCCGTTCATTTGCATAATGGAAATGAGGTCTTTGTACCGCGCTTTGGACGGGCTAATTTTAAGGCAACATCCCTAGTAAACAGCTCCCAAAGGTTGGGAACTCCCTCTGGGAACATTTACGTTTCCCAAATTCAGAGAATCACAGCGTCTAGGGGAAGAATTGAGTGGAGATATTTTAATTCGCTCCATCCCAGCCCGAGTTGGGAGTGGGCTGGGGGAAGGTGCCCACAACCCAGTGAGCTGGAGGTGGGGCGGGGGGGGGAGCTTTGTAGCTGTGAGGAAATGGGAAACCTGGACCGTGTCTCAGTCCTCCTCCCTTCCATGCACATACAGGCAAAACCCTCTCCCTGAGGTTACCGGTACAGGAGAGTTTTACTCATGAGCTGAGCACAACGGACATTTCCTTGGGAAATGAAAATGCGTGCGTGTCCAGGGGAGCTCGGATTCACAGCACAGAATATTACTATTATAAATTCTGCCTGTGGGGTTTCTGCACAGTCCTTCTGTGGTGTCCTCAAGGCTTGGTACACATTTATATCCATCTCTCTATATACACACTTCCTCCGCGGGATAGACACCCTAGACTGGCAGACGGCTGTACCTGCTGGGTATTTACATATTCCCCCTTGGAGACAGACAGACGGCGGTGGACCGAACCACAGACAGATTCGTAGAGATCTGGCTCCAGAGACCAGGCGGCCTCTGGCCGGGCCCTGCCCGTCTGCTCTTTCTCCCAAACAAACGGATCAGACGAATAAACGCTCATAAATACCTCTGGGCTTAGATAAGAGCGATGAGGCGCTATTTCCTTTCATGCCGGACTCCAGGCGCCCAGGCCCTGCCTCTGGGGCTCCATCTCACTACAGGCAACCTGCAGAGGTGAGGTTAATTTGGGGCTGTGACTCTAAGGATAAGGCGATTAAGTCTCCCTCTTTTACAGCATCCTACTTGGTCCTGACTCTACAGCAAAGCCCATACTGTCAATTTCTAAGAAGGGGACATTGTGGCCAGGGAGGAGGCAGGACAGATATGGCGCAAGGCCCAGCCTCGGTGGCAAGGAGGAGAGAGGTGTATACAGGCACTATCCTGACCTTGCTCCCTCATCCTTAAATGTCCTCCTCTCTGGGAGTGGGCCCAATCACAGCTAGATTGGGGCACTTATGATTCTTCATCATTAGAAGACTTGAGTTTATTTTCTCAAATCTTTATTACCCCTCCTCCTGCCCCCGAGTTGGGCTAGGAAGTGGTTGGTGGGACATCCAGGGATCACCATGTGGCCATGAAGGTGTCCTGAGTTCAGGGGTCCCTGTAGGCCACTGAGCAACCAACCAATTTCCCACCCTGGGCCACCAAGCTCAGCCCTTTCCCTAGTATCCCAACCACTTTCCTTGGAATCCTGGGCCATCTTTAGTGGGCAAGCCTGGTCCATGAAAAGGAGCCCAAAGCACAAGACAGGAGAGAGGCAGCCTGGCCCCTTCCTCATCAGATTTTGTCACACATCCTGGCTCATTCCTGAACCCAGGTCTGAACATTATCAACCTTTCCTGCCTGGCTTCCATGAGCGTAGTTAGAATGTTGAAAACATATTGTGATTCAGTCTTCCAGCCTGGCTTCAAGGCTCATTTTCCTTAGATGAGGGGGAGGGAGATGAACAGAGATGAGCACTCTACCTCACGCCCAAGCCTGTGCAGCAGCAAAGCTGGTGACACAAATATGAGATGTGGGAGGGCCTGGAGAGACCGACAGAAGGGCGGTGAGCATCTGGAGAAGGAGATCGGCCTGATAGTTGTAAGCTGCCTGCTGAGTCCCCCGGAGGACCTGAACACCTCTCCCTCCTTGCAGAACTAAGCCCAAACCAAGTCTTGGGAAATACTTCATTTTAAAAAGAACTGCCAGCTTCTGAGAGACCTGGAAAAGGAGCAAGGCTCTTCCCGGCTGTCTCTGATTGCCACAAATATTAGGAGGTTTTGAGGACCCAGAATTGGAGGAGGAGCAATTTCTTCCCTGTACCCCGACATGCTGAGATATCTTTCCTTCTTAAGAATCTGTAGCCCAGGATATTCTAATGATTTTGGGGGGTAGGGGGTGGGTGTGGAGTGAGGGCTGCAGGCAGGGTAGGGATCGGAGGAAGCTAGGCAGGGGATGCCCCTTCCTCTTCCTCTACCTATCCCCCAAGGGAAGAGAAGGCTAGTCCCTTTCCCCGAAATGCCCCTTCTCATGCCAAGAGCAAGCAGGACATGCTGGGACCAGGCAGAACGTCTAGGGCAGCCGCTGTAACCTTCCAAGAAGCTAGCTCCTAGCCTAGCCTAGCCTAACCTAGCCTAACCTAGCCACAGAGCCGGAGGGAGAAGCTTGGGCTCAGACCCTCCTCCCACTTCCCAGCCTTCTGGGCCCTCTGGGCCGCAGGCTCTGACCTGCCCTTCAGACCATAAGAATTGTGAAGACGCGAGAATAATAAACCCAGGTTTGGAGGAGACAGACTAGACCTGGGAAGCAGGAAAAAACGGTTTTCACCTGGGAACGAGAGTGTTTCTTCTTCTTCTTCGCCTCTCTTTCTGAAACGATGCTAAATAGTGAACTCTTCTCTTTTTCTACCCACACAAAACCCTAGAAACAAACCTTTTCCTTTAGTTCTCTCCTCACCACACGGAGATTCATTTCAGGGACATTTACCCCCCTTCCCTTGAGGGAACGGGGCTCAAGCGACGCAGGGGTTAACTTTTCAGAAAACACAATTAACTTTTTCCTATCCTGCGTGGGGAGGGGAGGGATATATTTATTTAATCACTGGGGGATGGGGTGGTCTCAATCCAAATGCTCCCTCCTCCCTCAAAGGCACAGACGCCTCTTTCGCAGATCCTACGTAGGTGGAACAGGACGCGTTGTGTTGTCGGGGAGAGAGAGAGAGAGAGAGAGAAAGGAGAAGGAGAAGAAGGAGGGGAAAAAAAGGTTGATAGGTTTGTGCGCGGGTCCCTCGCGCGGGCTGCGCTCCTCCTGGGTGCTATTTGACAATTCCTGCCTCTGCCATTGGTCAGTGTTGGATCAGATGGTTGTATTTCCTTCTGGCCCTCACTGGCACCTCGCCATCCCCCCTCAGCTAAAACCCAATCTCAGATATACTACTAATAGGCGCGGCGCTCGGACTATAAAACACAACAAATCATAAACCCGGCGGAGCAGCAGCGGCCGAGCGCGCCTCCCCTCCCAATGAGTTCCTATTTCGTGAACTCCACCTTCCCCGTCACTCTGGCCAGCGGGCAGGAGTCCTTCCTGGGCCAGCTGCCGCTCTACTCGTCGGGCTATGCGGACCCGCTGAGGCACTACCCCGCGCCCTACGGCCCCGGGCCCGGCCAGGACAAGGGCTTTGCCGCTTCCTCCTATTACCCGCCCGCTGGCGGCGGCTACGGCCGAGCGGCGCCCTGCGACTACGGGCCGGCGCCGGCCTTCTACCGCGAGAAGGAGTCGGCCTGCGCGCTCTCCGGCGCCGAAGAGCCGCCCCGGTTCCACCCCGAGCCGCGGAAGTCAGACTGTGCGCAGGACAAGAGCGTGTTCGGCGAGGCGGAGGAGCAGAAGTGCTCCACTCCGGTCTACCCGTGGATGCAGCGGATGAATTCGTGCAACAGTGAGTGAGCCCTCCCGCGGCCGCCCCGACCCCCGCGGGCCCCCACCCCCGGGGACAGAAGTAGCGCCCCCCCCCGCAACTCCCCCGGGGTGCTGGGTGGGCATCTCAGTTAGGAGCGAAGGGAGGACAGGGCGCCCGCCCCGGATCTCCCGCTCTGTCTCCTCGCCCTCAGGAGTTAGAAAGTTTGCAAAGTCCCAGCTGCACTGGGAGCCAGGGGGAGCGAGTGGGCTCTCCGGGAGCGCCACGCCAGAACTGGATTCCGGGGCAGGGGAGGGGGCAGGGGCCGCAGCCTCTGGCGTGGCTTTCCCCGCCTCGCGCCCCCAGCCCCGGTCGGGTCCCCCACCCGAAGACGGTTCCATTAAAAACGGAGTGCGTCATAGGAAAGGGGGCGGCGTGACGCTGCCGAGGGAGAGTTGAATCTGTCCCGGACTGTGTTTCCCTAGGGGTCCGGGGCTGGGGAAGGAGGAGGCACCAGGAAGGGGGTGGTAGTCAGAGGAAGGAGGGAGAATAAGGGGAAGAAAGGGAGAGGGAGCAGGCGGAGGGGGAGACAGGGAGAAGCGGGCGCCTGGGTCTCAGGTTGGATTATTTGTCGGCCTGAAGTCCCAAATTGATGTCCATTAGCGGGACACGAAAGTGAGGAGCCGTTAATGCCGACTATGGATCGATCCACGTCATTACGGATTAAGGGCTGGAATCTATCACAGGGTGGTGGGGGAGCCAGATAGATGGAAGGAAAAGATGAGGCTAGGAAGAGACACACCTGGCCAGTGGTTCCCCAGCCCCTCCCCCTAGGCTCAGGTGGGAGTTTGAGCCCTCCTCCCATCCCCCACCTAGAGTCTAGACCAGAGGCACAGGCCTGGGAGACCCGGAGGGAATCTGGAGGGGGCGCTGGAGGAGTGAGAAGGGGGTGGGGGGAGCAGGGAACTCGTAGAGCGGAGGGCATCCCGGGACAAGCTAGAGTCCAAGTCTGAGGGTCGGGTGGGGGAGGGGGTTCTGGCCCCGGTGACCCCAGGCCTCAGCACCTTCTCTCTGCGTAACAGGTTCCTCCTTTGGGCCCAGCGGCCGGCGTGGCCGCCAGACCTACACGCGCTACCAGACGCTGGAGCTGGAGAAGGAGTTTCACTACAATCGCTACCTGACGCGGCGGCGGCGCATCGAGATCGCGCACGCCCTGTGCCTGACCGAGCGGCAGATCAAGATCTGGTTCCAGAACCGGCGCATGAAGTGGAAAAAGGAGAGCAAACTGCTCAGCGCGTCTCAGCTCAGTGCCGAGGAGGAGGAAGAAAAACCAGCCGAGTGAAGGCGTTGGAAAGGGAGGGGGGACGCGAAGGGAGCGGCCTGTGGGGAGCAGAGGGCCTCGTAGAGCCCCGAGAAGGCTCTGCGGGCGGGGCACCCGGGGGACCTGCTGTCTAGCGCTCGGCACGTGCGGGGGGCCCAGCGTTCTCCTGGACGCCCCCGCCCGCAGAGCTCTCACCGGGTGCTGGGAGGCCCTGCCGCCTGAGCCCACCCAGCACCCTGAGCGCCCCCTCCATCCCTGCGGGACCCGCTTCAGCCCCATCAGGCTCCCCTGTGAGAACTGAGGACCGGACTCACTTGATGTTTCCTGGAAGCAGAGCAAAATGCTCTTGTCCGTGTCGCGTCTCATTTCGTCCATGTCCCCGGTGCACGGTTCAATGGTAGATTCGCAGTCCCCTCAGCGGGGGCCTCGAAGACTCCCTGACCCCAGACCTCTCTCCCACCCCCTCCCTAAAGCCACTGGAAGGAGCACATACTACCTAGAAAGAAGTAAGAAGAGGAGCCTCAGAAGAAAACAAAGTTCTATTTTATTAATTTTCTATGTGTTGTGTTTGTAGTCTTGTCTTAGCTCTGGACGTGAAATACTTCGGTAATAATATTAATATTAATAATAATGATGATGATAATAATAATAAAGACGTTAAAACTCGCCGCTCGGTCACCTCTGCTCCTCCCCTGCCACTCCCCCACCCCCAAGGCCACCCCACCGTCCCGGTGCCGGAAACTCCGCAGCAAAGGCTGGAGCCCTGGTCGGCCCCAGCGGGCCCGACACGACTCGGAAGTTACAGTTGAGATAAAGGCTGGGGCGGTCCCGCCCAGGCTCCCGGGCCGCGCGCCTCGCCAGTGCTGAGGCTCCGAACGGCCTCTCCTGGTGCACACTTGGGGGACGGAGAAGGGCCGTTTCCCTCTTATCCTCTAGCTTTTCCTCGTTGGTCCGTGGCTCGAGGGACACGACCGAGGCCCGGAGCCCCTGCAGAGAAAGCCAGGAGGGTCTGGCGTCTCGGCAGCGCCTTTCTGTCCTCACGCTCGGGAGGCCGTAGCCTTTGGCCCGGGTGCCCGCATGGCCTGCTCTCCGCCGGCCTTGGCCCTGGGCTCCAGGCCTGGGGCTCTGGAGACCAAAATCGGGGCCAACGGGTATCTTTCCGCGCTCAGCTGAAGGCTCCAGGCGCCTCTTCCTGCCTCTAGCAGGAGCTCATCGACAAGTAGGGGAACTCAAAGCCGACGCCGGCGGGCGCCGGGTGAAGGGCATGACTTTCCCCTGCTCCTTGGAGACTTGAGGGCAGGAGGCCAGGTGATGGGGCATGTTGGTCTCATCCTCCAACCAAAAAACGACCCATCCTCTCCCCACCCCCACCCTCACCCAGGCGGCAAGCGGCGGACACTGTTTTCCTTTCTTCCTCCTCCTTCTTTCTCCCTTTTTTATTTTTAAAGAAAATAGCTGCCCGGCAGAAGGAGCCCAGCTGCGGCAGTCTCTCGCCGCCCAGCGTGCTCGGCAAGGAGCCGCTGGTCCTCGGAACCCCTTTCCAGGGAAGATGTGGGCCGCCAAGCACAATCTGAAACTACCCAGATGCCAACAAGGGGCCTTCATTGGGGCCTCCCAATGCAATAGTGGGGCATCTGATGACGAGGAGAAAGGGTCTTGCCTTGATCTCAAACTCTCAGAACCACAAACCCCGGCCACCTACTCTGCCGCTGCCACCATTTCCCCCTAAACTAGGTCGCTTAGCCCCAGCCCTGTTCGCCCTCTGGGGTCCCTGTCCTGCTTTGCCATTTTCCGGGCCTGGGCTAAGGATGGGCAGGAAGTCAGGAGGAGGATTCCAAACTTCTAAAGGGCAGAGAAGTGAAAGCTTCTCCGTGGAACCCTCGGCCCAGCCCTGCCAGCTCCACCTGGACGCTATGCATGGGCCACAGCAGTTCCGGCAGGAAGCAGGCCGGTCTGAGCTCACGGGGAAACGGCATTGCAATAATTGTTTTTCACACACATCTCCCGTCCCTTCCCCCCCCCCATTTCCGCCCCCAACTCGGAGACTTGCAAAGCCCACATGAAGGAAAAGCAACTCAGTTTTTGATCATCTCATCCAGAGTGAAAATAATAATAATAATGATGATGACAAGGAGGACACCAATAGTCTAACCCCACTTCCAAGAAAGTTGGTAAAGTCTCAACTGGGTCCCTCCTCTAAAAGACTCAACTCTGTGGGTGAGCCTGGCAAGGGTTTTTTTTCTCGCCCGGCGGTTGCACGGAGCCAGCAGGGAGGCAGCCGTCGCCGCCATGGCAGTCTGCGACCCGCGCTCCCGCCGATCGCCGGGAGGTGGCGCGCTCTGCTCAGAGGCCGCCGCCAACCTTCTCCCTGTTTCTCCCCCTTCTTCTTTTTCTCCCCCTCTCTCGGAGGCTCGCATTGAATCGGCCCTAACGATTCTCGGATCGTCATTATTTGTAACCATAGAGCATGAATTACCTCTTGAGGTCATCAGCGAGAATTTACGACTGGTCAACAAAAGCACGTGATTCCCTAACGCCCCCCCATCCCCCTTCCAACCCCCCCCCCATATTTGGCCGCATACATAGCAAAACGAAGTACAGTGCATCGCTATAATTCATTAATACATCATAAATCGTGAAGCACAGGGTTATAACGACCACGATCCACAAATCAAGCCCTCCAAAATCACCCAAATGAGCTCGTACTTTGTAAACTCCTTCTCGGGGCGTTATCCAAATGGCCCGGACTATCAGTTGCTAAATTATGGCAGTGGCAGCTCTCTGAGCGGCTCTTACAGGGATCCCGCTGCCATGCACACCGGCTCTTACGGCTACAATTACAATGGGATGGACCTCAGCGTCAACCGCTCCTCGGCCTCCTCCAGCCACTTTGGGGCGGTGGGAGAGAGCTCGCGCGCCTTCCCCGCGCCCGCCCAGGAGCCCCGCTTCAGGCAGGCGGCATCGAGCTGCTCCCTGTCCTCGCCCGAGTCCCTGCCCTGCACCAACGGCGACAGCCACAGCGCCAAGCCCTCTGCTTCGTCCCCCTCCGACCAGGCGACCCCAGCCAGCTCCAGCGCCAATTTCACCGAAATAGACGAGGCCAGCGCATCCTCGGAGCCTGAGGAAGCGGCGAGCCAGCTAAGCAGCCCGAGCCTAGCTCGGGCACAGCCAGAGCCCATGGCCACCTCCACAGCCGCGCCCGAGGGGCAGACTCCGCAGATATTCCCCTGGATGAGGAAGCTCCACATCAGCCATGGTAATTCTCGCTTTCGCTCCCTTTTTTTGTCTTCCCGGCTTTCCTTCTCTGCGTTTGGGGAGGTGGGGGGAGGCGAGGAGAGCTTGGCTTTTCCTCAAATATAGATTCATTATTATTTTTTTAACCAGAGGGAGAGAAGTCTCTAAGAGGGTCCTCACAGCTCCGGGGGATAGAGCCAAAGAAGGTCTAGGTCTTTAGCTGGGGAGGAGTATTTTTAATCATTTGTCTCCAGATTCCGCTAAGGTTTTATTCGCCCCGCTAGCTGTACTCGCTATAGGATGAAGGATGGGGTTTTTATGTAACGTGGGGAAGGGTCCTGCTGACCCCCGAAATTTTGAGGCTGCTGCTAGCAAAGGAGGGGCGAGCAGTAAAACGAGCTTTCCAGGGCAAAAGTGCAGCCGCTCTCCTCCCTCCCGGGGCGAGCGGCCGCCTGAGCCCAGCGAAGGGTGAGGCACAGGGAGAGAGCAAGAGACAAAGCCGGGCGCCTTCACTGCCGGCAGAAGTGGGGGCTGCAGGAGAAGGGGGTGCAGAAGCGAGCTCGGATGCGGGGCGTCTGGAGTGGGGAGGACTGGAGCTGCGGTGAGCTGGGTGCCACGGACGCCTGGGTCCTGCTCCACGCCCCTCTCCCATCCAGGGCCCCCCCCTCCCTTAACCGGAATAACATTGCCTCCTGGCTCTACTCTGTCTGCTCCAGATATGACCGGGCCAGACGGGAAAAGGGCCCGGACCGCGTACACCCGCTACCAGACCCTAGAGCTGGAGAAGGAGTTCCACTTCAACCGCTACCTGACGCGGCGGCGGCGCATCGAGATCGCCCACGCGCTCTGCCTGTCCGAGCGCCAGATCAAGATCTGGTTCCAGAACCGGCGCATGAAGTGGAAGAAAGACAACAAACTGAAAAGTATGAGCCTGGCTACAGCCGGCAGCGCCTTCCAGCCCTGAGCCCGCCGGGAGGAACCCTGGGTGGCCCAAGAGCCCTTGCCGCCCCCCGCCCCGGCCCCTCCGAGCCTCCCTGCGCTGCCACTGCCCGCTGGGGACCGGTTCCCACGAGCCTGCTCGCCCCGGCCTTGTGTTACAATTTTTCGTTCGGTCTTAGGTCTCCCTGTGGCTCCCTCTCTCCCGGACTGGTTAATCTTGTTATTATTGTTAATAATAATGATAATTATTATTTCCCCTCCATGCTCCCCACTCCCCGCCACTCACCCCAAATCCGCCAGTGTTTCTGAATGTTCGTGTCTGTGGTTGCACTCCTTCCCCCAGGAAAGAAAGAAACTCGCATGTTTAATGTGAACTTTCCCCTACCCATCTGTGTTCTTCTAACTTATTTATAAAAGGATGATCGCTGTATTTTGAGTTTCAGCTGGAAACTTCTCTAAGGGGCAGCAGTTGAGGTGGGGTAGTGTCGCAGCGCCGCCGTGGCCCAGCTGAGCTGGCCTCCGCGATGGAGTCCATGACTGTCTCTTTCCACCCTCCTCCTCCTCCCTCCCTACTCCCCAGGCCCAAGTCCCCCAGTGGCTTGGTCCTAGGGTGGGAAGGGGGCAGGGAGGACCAAAGAGGGTGGTATGGAGAAGAGGGAAGGTAAACCGTGAGAGTAGGGTTCCTGCCGCCTGGGTAGGCCCCACAAGGCCTGGCCTGGGAGTGTATGGAAACAAAAATAATCCTCAGTGTAAAATGTCTTGTGTATTTCTCTGTGAGTCCGTGGGTCTGGAGTAGAGGGCCCAAAGCTTGTAAATATGGGGAGAGTCTGGGTCAGACCCATCCCCTCCCCTCCCCTCCCCTCCCCCCCCATTTCGCTTCTAAGACCATTTGTAGTGAGCGAGTGGATGCTGTGCTACGTGTGAAATCTGTCTTTGCCTTTGCCGGGCCTGTCTCAGTGATTCGCTTTTGGTATTTGTTTGTAGCTTTCCTTGAAGTCAAATAAATGTTTCCCCTACTCCACTGCCCTTCCACTGGTCTTTTCTCTGGGGGCCTGCCTCTCCCATCACTGGGCACACCCTAGACCATTCTTGACAGATCTGGGGTGTAGGGAAGGGAAAACAGGATGCCCAACAGCCTCTCCCTGCCACCTACATCCCTGGCTTGGTCAGTGGTGCTTGGCCCAGGGGACAGGCTTTCGGGTCTGGGGGACTGGGAGGCCCAGAAATCCCACGTGGGGCTGGGGTAAGGGAAAGGCCGAGCTGGACTCCAGCCTGGCCTTCCACCAGTCAACCAGAAAAGCCTCTAGAAATCTCTTCAGGAAAAGCAGTTTAGGCCTAAATCTTGGCAGGAGGCTCCTGGCCTTTTGGGAGTGGTTCGGGCCTCCCCAGACACCCCTGGCCCCTGGCCCAAATCCCAATTCACTTCTGCCACCCACTAAGACCAAAAAAAAAAAAAAAATCAGCTCAGTTTCAAAGGTTTCCTCTCAACCTCAGTCTTCTCTATACTTATCAAGGGCCCCCTCTCTCCAGAGGCCCAACTGACCTTCCTTCTTGATTAAGAGTTGGGGTCCCTCCTGAAAGACCCCTGGTTCCCCTGCCAGCCCCAGTGGCCCAGGGTTAGGGCCCAGTCCTCCTCCATCCAAGTCCGCCTCCACCCTGAGTACAAGAGTCAAGTCTGGACACTTACCCGGTCAATCCCTTCCAGCTTGGCCCAACTTCTTACAGGACTTGGGGGGAGGGGGAGCTGGTGAGGAGGCAGCCAAGGGTCGTAGAGGCTCTACTGGGCCCTCCTTCCCCCTCACCCCTTGACTTTGTCCCCCTTTGTCCATAGCAAACTATCCCAAAAGTCGCTATGACATTTAGATGTCAAATGGATAGGGGTTTTATCTCGAAGTTAGATCGTAAAAATCGCCGAGAAGTCAGACAGATACCCCTCACTGGCTCGAGAAAGTCACGTGAGGTCCATAAAGTTAGTTTTATGGTTTTGGGGAGTTGACACCGCGCGGTATATTTCACATTCTCCAGAATGTTAAGTGACACTTTAACTGCTCGCTGTGGTGGGGAAGGGGGCAGAGGTAGGTGAGTGCTCTCCCAGCCCCAGAAGGCGGTGGCGGCAGCCCAGGCCCCGGCGCTCCCGCGGTAAGTGGCTTCCAGCTTTCGCTTTCTCCCCTCGCAATTTTGGGGGCTTGGAACTGGGGAAGGAACTCTTGCCTCGGGCAGCAGGGCTGTAAGATAATACAGTGGGGGGGGGCGTGGAATTCGGTCTGTATTTTTTGCACCAAGTTCTGACAGGCTGGGTGTCTGAAGTGGGGGCACTGGGTTCCATGAGGCCTCAGCGGTTGGGGTGCCTGGTTTTTATTCGCAGGAGGGTCTGACTCTTTGTGGGGAAAGGAGCTTGTGTGGGTGCCCTCAGTGCCCTTGGAAATTTAGGGGGGCAAGAGGGAAGGGTGCGTACTACTGAAGGAAGGGCCTCTTGTGGGGGGCCACTTCACTGCTGGATATCTTCAGACAGACATCTCCCCATCCCCAGGAAAGAAACTTTATGACATTCATTTGTCAGGGGTGTGTGGGGGCGAGCGGCTGGGCACTTTTATCTGGATACATCTGAGCTGAGAAAAAGCACCCGGAAGGCTAGCGCAGCTGCTGTGGGCTGCCTTGCACAGGGGCTCTCTCTGGTTTTCAGATTTTTGAACCCTATGAAAGGGGGTGCCTCCCATTTCTCCGTGGCCTGGTGGTGGGGGTTCCTCAGGATGGGGAGCACGGCGATGTTTGCACCCAGCTTCAGCCTGTTAATTCCAAGCCCACCCTTGTGCGTGGCTCTAAGTAGGGTCAGAGGGGCACAGTCCCCTCAGATTCCAAACCTAATTCCTGGCCAGGCGTGGGGCGAAGGGGAGAGCTTCTTTCCTTGCCTGGAGGAGTTAGATGTTGAAGTGGGTCCCTGGCAGTCCCTCCGTAAATAAAACTTGTTCCAGAACACAGACCCCCCCCCAACTCTCCCGAGTGGGGGGCGGAAAGGGGACTCAGGAGCTGGGAGAGAAAAACCAGAGAGGTTCTCTCTCTCTTCTTCTTTCTCGCCTTCTTCTTTTCTCCCCACCAAACCCTTAAAAGCCCTTTTGTTTTGTGGCACCACAAACCAGAGGGATTTCCTCAGTTGACCCCCAGGTGGGCTGTTATTTTCTAAGGGTAAGTCACCCTATTCTAAAAACCAGAGGCCTCCTCTCCGCCAAACTGACCGCTCCCTCCCCGTGCTAAGATCCATGGGGTCTCTCACCGTTACTCCTGCTTTTGCCAGCCTGCCAGCTTATCAGCTCTTGTAGATGGTTCTTCAAATTGGACATGTGGCGGCGCCTTAAGGGGTTTCTGATCTTTGGGACAAGGAGAGGGACACAAGATTCCCTTCATTTCCCAGGAAAGGCCGTCTACGCTCTCTGCCTCTCTCCTCACCTCCCTGCAGCCACTCTCGGTCCCCTGAGCTCTCCAGTCCCTGCCCAGGCCTGACTTAGGAGAACCTTCAGAGGTTTGAGAGTAAAGAGGACAGAGAGCTTGGGCTCCTCACCCTGATTTGAAAATGCATCTCCCCAAGAACGATGAAGCATTTGTATCCCCTGGAAAGGAGGCTCTGGTCAGTTCCCAAAGGATCCCCACCGTCCCTTAAGATACCAATATATTTTGGAGGCATAGCTTCCACAAGATTCCACTCTGGGCACGGCAAATGAGTTGAGTAAGGCGCAGAGGAAGGGTGCAGCAGGGGCAGAATCTGACCTGGGGCCTCCTGGGAAACCCCACTGCCATGTGCCCTGGCCTCCCTCCAACGCCGCCTCCTCTCAGAAACCCCAGACACCAGGCCTGCCCCTGAAGATTTTATTTATTTATTTTTTGCCCCTTTCCATGTCAGCTCTGCAAACTCTGATAAAGAATGTGTGGGTGGTGGCCCAGGGACATCTGCTGGGCATATCTAGACAGATTTTCCGGCCTGAGGAAGAGCGGCCCAGGCGGGGGGGTGCCCACTTCCGCCCCCAGAGGCCAAAACCCTTGAAGGGTCGGATCTCCTCCTGCTCCAAGCGGTTCCTGAAGATTCTCAGGCTGAGTTTTCCTCTTCTCTGCTTACGGTTGTCTGGGCAATGGTCTCCCTTGAAACCCAAGGAGGACGTGTTGGGGGAGGGGCTGAGAGGTGGGAAGGAGGTTCTGGTGCAAGGGGCTTTTCCTTTTGTCACAGCCCCGTGCCCTATACTCTTGCCTTCCCCAAGACGTTCTCTGGGAAAGCTTCTCCTCAATCTGGAGGACTCTTCTCTCCCTCCTCACCTGCTTGCTTCCCTCCCCGGCTGGGTCCAAGCCTCAACCTTGTGAACTGCAGGCTGGTGGTACCCTCTGGCCAGATCCTTACGCCCGTCCACACAACTGCCCAGCGCCCTCAACCTGGGCAGGGCGGAGGAGGCAGCCAGGGACTAAGGCCACTGTGGCCCTTCTCCCTCCAAGGCCAGCCTGACCACCACTCTGCAGACAATTTGATTTTGATTTTTTTGTTTTGTTTTATTTGGTTATTTTGTTTTGTTTTGTTTCTGTGCGCTATGGGGTGGGAGGAAGTATAAAGAAGTGTAAACAGGAAAGCCAGCCGGCCCTGGAGTTCCGAGCGCCCATATTTCATCGGCTTCCTCTCCACGCTTAACCCTTCCCTGGCTGGGAGAACGTACGCACTGGGGGGAGGGGTGGAGACAGGGTGTGGGGGCATGATCTGAGTGGAAGCTTCTTTCCCAGCCTGGTTCCTTTATCCCTGGGGTCTGCATGCTGGGGCAGAAGCCAAGGATTCAGAGCAAGATTGAAAACAGACCGCTCTCCCAAACTCAATCCCTTCCCCGGCAGTGAGGAGAAGGCTCTCCCCGCATGGGCTTTTCAGCTTGGGGACCAACTGGATCGACCAAGGAAGACAGAGCTAGGAAGAACCCTTCCCATGCTTTCGGGTCACTCTCTCCATTTTTTGGAGTTTCTAGAAGTAATCAGATTTCGAGGCTGGGATCTGCCCACAGCAGGATTTATCGATTGCTGCAGAGCTGTTACACATCCATATTAATTAACTCAGACACCGGCCTGGAAACTGAGCTGCATGGGGAGGAGGCGGAGGGGAGAAATAGGGGCCCCTTAAGGAAAATGGACATTTCTCCCTAAGGGCCCCCAGGGCCCAGACTGGAGAGTCCTTCCCCACCAGAATCATGTGGCCTTCCCCAAGCTTGAAGTCACTGCACTTCTCAGCAGGGACAAGCGTGTTTTCCTCCCCACAGTGAGAATCCGCACACAGATATTCTCAGGGGTGGAATTAAACACCTCTCAGGCCTGACTCTTCCTTGTCAGAGGTAGGTTGCCCCAGCCCTCCAGGGGATGGGATCCTTTGGTGGTTATTCCCAGCACGACTTTTCTAGAAGGGCTTAACGCCTCCTCCCCACCTTCCTTCCAACTTCCTCCAGGTAGAAGCTTTTTAAGGTTTGGGAGCCGGTTTTGTTTTTAGTGTTTGGCGGTGGTGGTGGTGGTAGGGATGGCCTTCCCCTTCCTCCTACTCCTCCCTCCAAAAAGTGATTAAAATCTGTTAAAGGATTTAATTAAGACAGTTAAATGAAAAGGAAGGAGGCGCAAATGAGTTGGGGGAAAAAACCCACACCAAAGCTATTCTCAACGATTAAATCGCCATTTTAACAATATAATGGAGTTTGCATCCTGAAAGGGGAAATCAACGCTCATATCTCATCAATAATTCATAGAGTCCGGGATCACACAGAGGTCAGCAGACGGGGCCGGAGCGCCGGCCTGCTTGGGGCTCCGAGCCGCTGCCGCATACATTACTCGCCACGGCCCCCGCGCTGCCGCCACCTCCACGACTCCGGGCCAGGGACGGGGCCTGCCCACAGGTTTAGGCTGATTTTTCCATTTTTCGTTCTTCCTTTTGGTGAATTTACTGAGACCCAGATTTCGGGCTCCCAGAGGAAGCAGGGGATTTAGGAGACTGGAGAGCATTGGACTTCAGAGCGATTGAGGACCTGTCGGACCCGGCACATCCCCACCTTTCCAAGTTTTAATCTCTTCTCCATCTTTTTTTCTCTATTTCCCTGTTTTAGGCATCTTCTGTCCTGTCTCTTCTCTCCCCAGATTTCCATCTGGAGAGGAAGATGCATTCTGCAGCATCTTCTAGCTTCTCTTCCTGGGTGAAGGCTCCCAGGCTGCCCGGCCATGCTCTGACCTTGCTCTCCGTGTGGATTCGGGCCCAGTCCATATAGCTGTGGTCCTGATTTTGGCCTCTGAGCATTGAGGTCATCTTTGATTGTAGCGATCCCTGACCTTGGAGCCCTGTGGTGTAGGGATGAACGTGCCTAGGGAGGAAAGGGACCTCGAACGAAGGCAGGCCCCAGTCTGGCTTGCCTGGTCGAGATGACCCAGGCTAGGTGGGAAGGGAAGGATTCAGCTTGGAAGGAGCCACTGGGAGAAAACTGGAGGGAAGTGCCAGCATGTGGGGACATCTCCCTTTGGGGCTTGAGGGCGAGATGCAAGATAATCCCTCTACTTTGGAAATTTTGCAGGCTTGTTCCATTCTGTGTTTGTGTCTCTCTAATTTGCTCTCTTCTGCTTTCTGACTCGCAACGGGTCTCTAGGGAAGGAGGAAGGAAACCTTTCCCTGTGAGAAGTGGGGTCCTGGGAGGGGATATTTGGGCGCAGGGGAAACCGAAAGAGCACAGGTCGCCCGCATGACCGCTGCGCTGGCGGAGAAGCAGAGGCTGTAACGTCCCCGAGCTGCCAGTAGAGTCCGCCTTAGACCAAGTTCACAGCCAGGCTCGGGCCTTTGAGGCGCCAGCGAGCGGCTGTGCAAGGTGGCCCCGGGCCCGCTGGGTCTTGCATGGCCTGGACACTGAGCTCTCTTTCCAGCCCTTTGGGGACTGTGGCTCCCTCTGCTCTCAAGGAAACCTGCTCCAAGCTGTCTCCACTCTTCACCCCAGAAACTCCCTTCTCCAGGTCAGCCGCCGCGTCTTACCGCAGCCCGTGTCCCGTGTCCCCACGCGCCCCAGCAACCGCGGCCCCACTCCAGGACAAGAATGGACAGGGTGGGTCATCCAAAGCCTTTCTGGGCACTCCACAGGAGAGACCGGTGGAAATGCGGGAAGTGGGGTCAATGCAGGAAGTGGGGTGGAGGCTTTTTCTAAGGAGTTATTTAATAATCAAAAGACTCTTCTCCCCCAGATCTAAGGCCCTTATCGGAGGCTGGGGAGCGTGGTGAGCGGGGGAGGGGCATGGAAAGCGTTTTGCGCTTGGGTTTCTGCAGCCAGCGGCGCAGCAGAATGAGACCCTGGGCCATAAGGCCAGTGTTATTGCCAGAGGGGTCGCAAAGTTGGAGGGTCAAAAGTTTACCGCGTGCGTGATCGGGCAGTGGAGTCTAGCGGCAGGACCGGGCTGGGCAAGGGGAGGAGGCTGTGTGAGTGGGGAGAGAAGAGAGGGAGCAAGGGGTGCTGGAGGTAAGGAAGGCGTGTGCTTGGGGAGTGCGGGAGCGAAGCTGGGGAGGAGAGGCAGATACCTGGGAAAGGAGAGACTGGGGTAGGGGAGAAACCCTTCTCCAAACCCCCTGAGCCGGTGGGGTGGGGAGCAGTACAAAAGAGCGCTGGGGGCATGGTGAATCCTCGGCACAATTTTCTCTCCCAAAGATAACCTTTAAGTCACCATATAAAATTTAATTAAAACCTACCCAGCCACACACATTAAAAAAAAAAATCCAATTACCCACACGTCCTTGCAGGACATTTGATGGGGCCAAAGAAGGCTTCCAAGGTGAAGGCCTGCCGCTCACCAACGTCAGTCCCACCCTGCTTCCTTCTAAAGGGGCCGAACAGCTGACCCACCCCCA